>JAEAOA010001813.1:1477500-1495000 GCA_016746295.1 Potamilus streckersoni
CAAAATGATAAACTTAACACATACAAATTTCATCTACTATTGATTTATATTATCAATGATGCTCGATAATGCTCAATGATGCTTTGGGGTCATTTATATATTGGAGGGCGGGGGTGCATTAATTAGGAGTACATATCTATTACAAATAGTTGATTAGACAAAAATGGTTAAAGTAAAACTATTTTTGTCCACATATTTCGTGCGATCGGTCTCTACCGATGTTGGATTAAAGATTATGAAAGACGTATTTGTATCTAAACTATGATTTCTTTTATTTCTGTAAATCACTCTCAGGTATCTCGGATTTACACTTGTCTTTTAAGCAAACATTAACACAAGATAAATAGTTGATAAGAAGACCCCTCCATACATTTGTATTAGGGTACGCCAATGCTCTGCATATAGTAGTTGTCAATTCAACCATGGAGAATTTCTTGGTAACCTTGCGTTCGTGAATGACAACTGAAAACAGATGTGTAGTTTGTCAATTTATTCGATGTTGTCACCCTTCTTACCTGTTCAATACACAAATACTTCAGTAACATTAATCTGAGCTTATAGGCCCTAGACTGGGATTAATCAAATCCTTGCCATGTCCGTGTCTTAACGACCAGCGGCAATACCACGTTTTATTAAACAGGGCTACTTCTAAAATTGTACTCAAAAGAACAAAATGATATTAATGATAATACTGGCTATAAGCAGTTTCCTAGAAATTATATGGTGGTAGTAGACAACGATTGAGAAAGTGCAATGCAATAAGGAGGAAGAGAACACCACGGAAGTATGGTCAATAATAATGATAACATTATTATTATTATTACTATTATTATTATTATTATTATTATTATTATTATTATTATTATTATTATTATTATTATTATTATCACTACTAGGACTTAAGAGTATATTTCAAATTGGATTCTGGCTATAAATCCAATAACTGTTTCTAAATATGACTTAGGATAAAGCATTACAAAACACGATCAAGAGTCGGTGCCATTCGTGCTCAAGTGAGATTTTGCTTGCGTATGGCTGTTATCTTAAATTTGCACATCGTGCAAAATTCACCTCTTATTATCTATTGCATCTAATCGTCTAATGCGTACATGCTTGCCGCTTATTACATATTTCAAACATACTGCTTCTATCCTAAGAAATCATGCTACTTTGATCCTCATATTCTAATATATACATAGTATGCCCATTTACCTGTTATTACATATTTCAGACATATTAATGTGATGCTAACATGCAATTTAAACACACTCAATTACACACACACACACACACATACAAACAAACAAACAAACACGGTCCTGTGTACAGTTACATTATGTATCAGAGATACAACACCAGTCAGGTATTAAACACATAATACCAATTTTTCAAGATATTGGTAAAATGTGGTGGCTGCCGTACGTGTTTCCTGATCTGTGTCAGCGAGCGTTATCCCTCACACGCAAGACCATCCTTCCCCTACTAAAGCCTTAATGTCATATTAATTAGCTCTGCAGCATTCATAGTTTTGCGAAAGAATTGTGCTGAATCGTATGTAAAACTACGGAAAGACGGAACTAAATAATGATGCAAAGGTAATTGTCTTAGAAAACGTGAGCTACAAGCAATACAAGCCATTAGGAATATTTTAAATCTCACTTGCTCGCGTTATGTGCTAGTACCTGCTCTCCCATGCATGTGATCCAACATTTGAGTCAAGTCGCGTAACCAGCTTTGCAGACCATGTGGCCTATACGAAAATAGAAAGCGTCGTTGAGGAAAAATCAACGTTTGGATCACGATGGCGCTTCTTATAACTGATGAAAATATTGTGATCACTGTCACATCAATGGCGCGTACAGAGGGGTCCCTCACAGCAACAGGCATTGACATTAACATTGACTTTAGCAATTACGGAAACTATGATAGGGACACCCATCGAATTTGCCGTCGGGGTTGTATTAATAGTAATGCTTGATGCGCCGGCAAAATAGGTGTAATACAGCTGTACAAACAGATACTCGTCTATTTGGAAAGTCATGCGACGCACAAAGCATCCTCAGCATAACTGCCAGGCTGTACTCGGTAACCATCGAAGAAAAAAAACTTAGCACGGTTGAGCTAAGAGATGGTATTGGTGGAAATGGAGAACGTCTGACGATTCCCTCACATGTACGGAACTGGGATGCCATCGAGACTGGACACGAATGCATCTCATCGAAACACGGTTTACATGAACAGGAAGTAAATATAGTGCAAACAGCTAAACGTTTAGGTGATCCTAATATCCTCTGCAAATTGTGGTAACCCCAAACTGTAGTAGCTCAGAAAAATTTACGCGTTGCTGAGCGTTCGAGAACGACATGTGCGCGACTGCTTTCTGCTGGCTGGGGTTCTAAAACCATGTAGATTTACTTTTTCACCTTCGCGCGTTTGTATGCCCAAGGGTCTTCATTATAGCCATAGGCATGTCATCTGTGTTTGAAAAATATTTAAATCATACAGTACAGAAGGTGCGGATACAATTAGTAAACATAATCTTAAATCAAAATTAAATTACGGCCGATCCCTGCACTCCAAGTTATATAAAAAAGATTCACTAACTTGTAGGACTTAATAAGAAAAATAATGTGGAAGATCGAAATAAAATTGTTCATCGATAAAATCATTTTATTATTACTAATTTTCATCGTTTAATATTAGTCTCTTAGTACTTCCTCTACCTGCAGATTCCATAAAAACAACAATACCACGTCGATCAAGTTGAACAGTAATTTTCTGCTCAATAAGAATGAACATATAATGCGCATCAATCACTTATTGATTCAATATAGCCCGATGGTTGCCTTATATAGACTAGGAATATGGAATAATGTTATACTGTCCTACATTTATGAACTAAATGAATTTCTATTTACAGTGACATATTTACAACGAATTGCTTATATTGATGTTTATTTCAGAATTTATAAGTTGAATCATGATTTTATGTCTATAATAGCTGCAGGGATATTATCATTTTGTATTATATTCAGGCATTTATAATGGCAACTGTTACGTCTACAATTATATATATATATATATATATATATATATATATATATATATATATATATATATATATATATATATATATATATATAATACAAATCATGTGGCGAAAAACAACCCTTTCAAGCGCAATGGATCCAAGGGATTACGTGTGTCAGGGATTGATTAAGATAGATGCAATAAACTGACGACGAACAGTGCGAAACTAGTAACTAACTAGCCTGAGCGCTTTCGACTCTTAATTAGTCTTTTTCAAAAGCAAATACAAAACATATATAAAACAAACAATTAAACAAAAACGTTGTGTTTGTAAATATATACATGGCTGTTTCCACATGAGTTAAAACTATAAATACAACCACCTTATATAGACTTGTTGCGGATTCTGAAAACTGTGTATAATTCCCTAAAAGTCAACAAGCCAAAGCGACATCTATTTTTACTTTTTTGTACATATATGTAACTCAGATTATGTCCCGGATATTTGATTCTATACCGGTTATACTTATAGTAAAAATTGAAGGATACCAAGAAGATTTAGAAAAAGTTAAATACTACTAGTGCATAGTTTTCTTTTTCTAGTCTCTTTGGTTTAGACCGCTTGGTTTCAATGTTGTAAGGCGGCGTATCCAGTATGATTCCTTTTTCTTCCTGGTTTCGGAACTCCAGCTGTGGTTGTTAGCAATAGCGATAAGTGTTACATCACTGAAAGTGTTGCCAGGGGAGGAGAAATGTTCTGCGACAGGGCTTCTGTACAGCTTCTTTGTCATCTAATCTGATCTATGAAGGTTTATCCTTTAGTGAAGCTTTTCAGTTTCTCCGACGTACTCAAGACCAATGATCTTACATGTGATGAGATAAATCACATTCTCTGTTTCGCACGTTTTGTTTGGACCATGTATGCTTAGGTTTTCTTTAGTCACTGTGCTAATGAATGTCCTGGTCTCTATCATATGTTGACAGGTTTTGCATCTTTTATCGCCACAGGGTCCAGATTGACTAGGTTGGTTTTGACTAGCTATTGGCGTTTTAACTCATGTGGAGACAGCCATGTAGATGTCTACAAACACAACGTTTTTATGTTTATTTGTTTGCTTGATATATGTTTTGTTTTGAAAAAAACTCAATAAGAGTCGAAAGCGCTCAGGCTAGTAGGTTACTAGTTTCGCACTGATCGTCGTCAGTTTATTGCATATATATATATATATATATATATATATATATATATGTATGTCTGTATGTGTGTATGTATGTATGTATGTATATATATATATATATATATATATATATATTTATGTATGTATGTATGTATGTATGTATCTATGTATGTATGTATGTATGTATGTATATATTTATATATTTATATATTTATGTATATATTTATATATATATATATATATATATATATATATATATATATATTTATATTTATATATATTTATATATATATATATATATATATATATATATATATATATATATATATATATATATATAGTGTGTGTGTGTGTGTTAACTACATTTATTTGCTTTAATGTCAAGAAAATGGCAACACAAGTGAATTGTCCATTTTATTTGATTTTCAACATCATAAAAATTATATCTTGCTTCTTTCAATGTAAGAGACTTCATATAAAATGATTTTGGTTTAAATATAATAAAATTAGCACTTGTTCACGGATGCATACAGTTTCTTGACGTTGTAGAGTTCGTTTCAATCCTGTACGGATGTCACACCTTTCTCGCTTTACGTACGACAGCGTAAACTTAGAACACTATGGGTACTGTTAGCAGCTTCAAAAGTACATGGTCGCATCGTTCCCTGATTACGAGGAAACATAATCCGCAGCAACTGAAGTCAGTAGCAAACTTGACATCGTTGATAAGAATATTTGACCCTCTGTCAACTCATACACTTAATCAATGGACGTGGTCTGCAATGTCCAGACAGGTATGCAGAATTTACAGCCTAATGGGTATCATTTGCTGGTACAGTTGAATATACGTCTTTGCCTAAAACCCAGCTCAAGGCATAGTCAATCAGTCATGCAAATGATTCATTGAATCATTTCAAAGGATTTAGTTTGATCGTTGCAATCATATATGTAAACATTTCATAAGACAAATATAAACAATCCATTCAGTATAACGTTTAAATTCCTTTGATTCAAAGACAATATTAAAACTTCTGTTGAACTCTGCGTAAATTACCTTATATTCGCAAATACAAAAGTCAACGCCAGTAGAGTAGATTAGCTATATGGAAATATTGTCTCCAAATTGCTTCAAAGAAATTTATATTTTTCGTATACTGATTCTACTAATTCATTCATTTCAATGGTTTTTAATCCAAATTGGTAATAAATGCAGTTATTTGAAATGTTTACGGAATATAAAAATATACTCAAACATGAAATCGTTAATTAACGCGCATATATATATATATATATATATATATATATATATATATATATATATATATATATATATATATATATATATATATATATATATATATATATATATATATATATATATATATATATGCGATTCTCACTCTCTCCGAAACCTCAGGTAAATAGCAGTCCATGCCGGAGAAGAATTTTATATTTTTTGCCAATATTGTTAAAGACAGCGGTTTGGGCAGAATCAAAGAACTGTATTTTGTTATCTAATTCTCATATAAAAGTACCAAGATATGGCAAAATTAATAGAATTCACATTCATTGATTTTTCAAAAAGAAGATACGGAAGGGCAACCAGCAAACTCTTTGCACAAAAACTTTATACAAATCTTGAAATAAAAATGTCTCAAATTTAAAACTTGTACTAATTGAAGATATTTAGGATGCCAATTAACTTAACTCTTTGTTGTTGTAAGGTAATATTTTGAGAAAAGAAATGACCCAGACAACTAAACTCAAAGTGAGCGCAATTAAGTCTTGTCTTTTCTGAAGTTTGAAAGCCACTTAAGTAGTCTGGGCAATATAATTTTGAAAATCAAATATCTAACCTGTACATTAAAACTTTGAATACCGAATATCTGGCCTGGGCAGTAGAACTTTGAAACCAAATATTTAACCTGGGCAGTAGAACTTTGCAAAACTAAAACTAAATATGTTGCCTGGGCAGCAGAGCTTTGAAAATCAAATATCTAGCCTGGGCAATAGAACTTTGCAAAACTAAAACTAATTATGTTGCCTGGGCAGTAGAACTCTGGAAACCAAATATCTAGGCAGGGCTGTAAAGCTTTGAAAACCAAATATGTAGCAGGTGAACTTTGAAAACTAGATATATAACCTGAGCAGTATAAATTTAAAAACTAAATATGTATATTGGACAGTAGAACTTTGAAAACCAGTATCCTGAGCAGTAGAACTTTGAAAAATATTAGCCTGAGCAGTAGAACTTTGAAAACAGATAGTCTGGAAAATAGAACTTTGAAAACCAATAGTCTGGGAAATAGAACTTTGAAAACCAGTAGTCTGGAAAATAGAACTTTGAAAACCAATAGTCTGGGAAGCAGAACTTTGAAAACCAATAGTCTGGAAAATAGAACTTTGAAAACCAATAGTCTGGGAAGCAGAACTTTGAAAACCAATAGTCTGGGAAATAGAACTTTGAACGCCATATATATAGTGTAGGCAATAAGATTGCGGTAACCTTAAAATATCGACCTGTTATGTATATATGTAATTAAATTGCCTGTGTGTTAGTTTTAAATTCTGGTTTTCGTTTGATTTGTTTCATTACATTTTCTTGTAATGATTATTTTGACTGGATTCGATATTCTTTAAGTACATTTTCTTTGTACAGAACTGTAAAGTATTTCATTAACATTAATTTTAGCTGACCTCATTCAGACACTTGGTTGCATGATATTTAAATGTTTAGTCAGGATCAAGATCATAAATACATTACTCGTGTTATCACCTTGTGTTATCTCCATTTGGGCGCACATGTCAAGTGGCTTGTAGTAAGTGACCACATGGTCTATTGTGTGATCTAAAATTGTGTTTAAGACTAATATTTTTAGTGACTTTGATTGAGTCGCAAAAGTACCTTCAAGAGATCAGAAGTATATTTTCTTGCTGCCAGTTGGGGATAATTTATATTCTCTGGAAAATAAGTGCTTCGTCATAAGGATTTGAACAGAGACATTCAGTGGAATTTATTCAGAGTTCTAAATCCGGAATATTCTTTTGTGAGTCATAGAATTTAATGGCAAACTTTAGACAATTTTTTTGTGATTCATAAAATTCAACGTGGAATTTTTGACATAAATAGTTCATTCGTCTGACGTCATCTTGTGGTTCAATTCTAGGAGTGTTGGTTTTGGATTCTACTTACAAACTGTAAGTCTTTGTTCATATTTTAGTGTGTTTTGTAGGGAAGTAAATTAGTTTTGCTAAAATTTACAAAGCTTGTTGGCTTCACTCTTTTGTTGTTACTTTGAATGAGCCGAGATTTGTAATAGAACCCTAAATTTACACATAAAAAACTTCATTTGCAAAAATATACATCAAGCTATATATGATAAGTAGGGTTTAGGTGTGTGTGTGTGTTTGTGTGTGTGTGTGTGTGTGTGTGTGTGTGTGTGTGTGTGTGAGAGAGAGAGAGAGAGAGAGAGAGAGAGAGAGAGAGAGAGAGAGAGAATCTAGCCTGTTTCATTATTTTGGTGCTATTTATATATGTATGCTAGTGAAACCTTTCAAACGTTTGAACTGTAGAAGTGAGCAATTCGTGCATAGCCAACGTTACATAAGGAAAATTGCAAATCTTCATTTACAGAAAAATAGATTTTGTAAGCTTTTGTAAACGTTAGTTGATGAGAAAAAATATGCTTAAGCCATTGAACTCTCTCAAAACAATAGATCATCAAGTACATGTCAATAACACGACTGATACTTTGAATATTAACCGTTGCATTACGATTCATTTGGATTACAAATGAATTCCATTGTATGATTAGAACAATATCATTTAATATAGTGTTTAACACTGTCGACAACTGATATGTTTATCGCTATAAAACCGTCAGCGTGGATGAGCATTTTTGTAGGTAGAATGCCTTTGCTTTATACATTAAATTGCAACAAAATACGCCTTTGCTGATATGCATTGACTGAAATTGCTATAAGAAAGAAATAGTTGTAATAGGCTAGTGTACGATTTCATGCAAAAAACGACTCAAATATTTAATAACAATGCTGTTACCGTACAATAAAACTTATTTGCAATTTTCATCTTTTGCTAGGGTAGCAACAACAATCACAACAGTGACAACTACTACTACAACTACTACCATCAACATTGATGTAATTGTTCATGTACCTGCTGTTACAGATTGATATTAACTCAAGTGATAAATCAAATATTTGTCCATTATTTTCGAATGATAACTAGCAGATACTAACTCTTGACTTACAACTTGCGAAATCTGGTACTTTATATGTGTACCATAATGATTTAGTGGAAAAGGGGAAAAGGGAGTCTTATTACCTTGTCCAAAACTATGAACCATCCCTTCTCTACTGTAAATGTATGGACATTGTAAGCTATTGTGCTACACTGGTCCTTGATATGCATCTGTGTAGGAATTGAAAATTCAACATAAAGATCAAAATTTAGAAGCTTTTGCCTACTATTAAAAACAAATGAGGGTTTCATGAGGGTGAAAAATGTGTATTCAACATCAGGGACATTTTATAAACATTTGTAAAAGAAATTTGAAAGTCGAAGTCAATATGGCGTATTGTGATTACCGATCAACTTTAAAATTGCAAAAAACGCCAGATAAATACGTGAAAACGTAAAGTTTACACTGATATCCAATGTGCTAACACAAAACATTCTGTATCTGACGTTTAAATGCAAATAAACGCTCGAAGAACAAACGTTGAGGTAGTTGGTTAAAAGTTGAGTTAATGATAATGGAAAACGTGTGATATGTGAACTGAAAAGATACAGTTGTAAAAAGGTCAAAATATAAAATTCATTCACATCTCCAAGATTAAACGAGACAAACAAATATATCATGGCATTTGCATTTTTGTCCTCGATTCATATTTGATCTAGAATTGACAAAAATCATAGATTATATATATATATATATATATATATATATATATATATATATATATATATATTATATATATATATATATATATATATATATATATATATATATATATAAAGAGAGAGAGACAGTAACAATTACAGCAAAGCAATTTTCGGATCTAAAACAGGTCTTAAACGGACATGAATTTTCTTTTTTATATTATAATTTTCATAGTACGCTTTCTCACCTAAATTCCCGGCTTACTATTCATCTCTCTCTCTCTCTCTCTCTCTCTCTCTCTCTCTCTCTCTCTCTCTCTCTCTCTCTCTCTCTCTCTCTCTCTCTCTCTCTGCATTTGCTGTATTAGACATGCATAGACAGCAAATATTTCATTATGGTTCGAGCAAAGCTATTATGAGACGTATCAGCATAGTTGGTGAAGAATTATAATATAATTCAAACACATTAGTCGTTAATAAAACTAATGAATTATAACGTCCTTGTGGACTTTTGAAGGCGGGTTGTTTCTTTGAAATAGTCATGTTCTTTGTATATTTACGCGTAACTTGAATTTTATAGACCTTAATGGGATGTTGATAGGACTTAACAAAGAGGCTCAAAGACAAACATTTTCCTTTTTGACATCTTGAGAGCATGAACTACAAACTGTAACATTCGATAAGCTATTAAAACGCTATCTTAAAAATGAAAAGGGAACTGGTATATTGCTGACACATGTCTAATGCATTTAAAAATTCTAAACATTTTCCAAACAAAATGTCACAAAAATGAAATAATAATAAAACTATAATTTAAACATATAAAATATCAGTGTTAGTGATATCAAAGCAAATAAGGTTATGGTAAAATAATCAGTCATATAGTGACATGCCAATATCATTAACGTATCTAAAATGGAAGAATACCCGATCATTATTCCGTCAAGAAGCAAAGATATACACAGTCATTATCAATGATAGGCATGTTATATTATCCATGATACTCTTTTAAACGATGATCATAAGGACAATGACGGACCTTTGCAGACTGAACTAGAAGAGTAACATAATGAGGACAAGGCAAATTATACTTGGTCAGGTCGTGACTACTAACAGGCCAAACAAGATAAATTTTAATGTTGTCTCTGATTGTATCGAGACATTAGGACACCAATTATGCATAACACGTGCTATTATAGTGCACACAAAAACAACCAATCACATTGTGATTCACTTCAACTTTGGACCTGTTCTATTTAATATACCTGGGATTAGATCTTGCTGGCGACAAGAGATCCTTTAACGGTAAATAATAATAAAACTATAATTTAAACTTATAAAATATCAGTGTTAGTGATATCAAAGCAAATAAGGTTATGGTAAAATAATCAGTCATATAGTGACATGCCATTAGCATTTTCCTTGTTTATTTATGTTTGGAATCGAATTTTTATGAAGACAATTACGTCCTTGTGGGGAACATTGGAAGAATATGTTGATCTCTGATAAGTAAAGAAAGATTATAACCTCTTCAACACAGGTTCTCCAATAGATGCACCTTTGTTCTTATGCCCATGGAGATACCTGGACGGTTTGAGCAAAGAGGAACCGATAAATTGAATAGGCATATTGTCGTCAAAAACATTGTGCCAATATCATTAACGTATCTAAAATGGAAGAATACCCGATCATTATTCCGTCAAGAAGCAAAGATATACACAGTCATTATCAATGATAGGCATGTTATATTATCCATGATACTCTTTTAAACGATGATCATAAGGACAATGACGGACCTTGGCAGACTGAACTAGAAGAGTAACATAATGAGGACAAGGCAAATTATACTTGGTCAGGTCGTGACTACTAACAGGCCAAACAAGATAAATTTTAATGTTGTCTCTGATTGTATCGAGACATTAGGACACCAATTATGCATAACACGTGCTATTATAGCGCACACAAAAACAACCAATCACATTGTGATTCACTTCAACTTTGGACCTGTTCTATTTAATATACCTGGGATTAGATCTTGCTGGCGACAAGAGATCCTTTAACGGTAAATTTGTTCATGCCATTCTTAGGCAAAAAGCTTAATAACTTACATGTTTGTGGTAATATCCATGCACATTGCCAGTCGGTCATGTATGTTCAACTCACCACAATAAGTATGACAGAAATGGTCTTTTAAAGTCTTTCATTTATGTTTTGAGCCCTCTCAAAGAAAAAAGTTTAGAATTTTCACCATGACCCTTTCTTGTAGGTTGGGTAGTTTTATTTAAATATTTTAGCCATATATTAAATAAGTGTTCTCGTTTTATTCAATCAGCATAAACGGATTGTGGTTGGTAGCTATAGAATTTTAAAGTTTTGTCGTACACTGGGTGAGACAAAATGATTCATTGATGATTTGAAAGAGACATGCATAAAACTGCTACTATACAAAATATTAATTTTAAATATACTGCTTCCCATGCACTCTGTTTAAAGACTTTATTTTCGGTAATTGACAAATGGAGGGAGTTATATTGGACTGTATGACTGAAGCATCTTAATAACATTTTTCGTGTTGCAGCAACCTTAATATGACACGATGCGTTTAAACTTTCAGAATGGCGAACTTTCCGCATTTTGAATATAAACTGGTATTTTTAACATCAAAGTATTTATTACTTGCTCCATCAACCTTTTATAACATTGTGAACGTTGATTGCGAAAACAAAATCAGTGTAATTAATGTTGTTAAAAAATGCGTGAAATTATTTATTAAACAGTGTATTGACTGCATTGTCTAGAAGAAAAAAGCTATGTTATTTTGCACAATAATATGACTAGAGCAAAGGTTGATTTAAGACAGGGGGAAAAGATCTCAAAATATTTATTTAATTTGGGAAATAGAAATGCTGTACAAGTAAGATGATGCGATGTAATAATAATAATAATGATAATAATAATAATAATAATAATAATAATAATAATAATAATAATAATAATAATAATAATAATAATAATAATAATAATATAATAATAATAATAATAATAATAATAATAATAATAATAATAATAATAATAATAATAATAATATTCTGTAATTTAGGTCACCGGTCATTGCTACAAAATACAATGCAAGTAAATATAATGTGCGCCATGGTGTAAAGAAGTTAAATATGTTGGTCATCACGATTATACATATATAATTTCCTATAATCGGTGCACAATATTATAAAGATTTATTTACTATCTTAAAGCATATAATTAACCATTAGATTCAGTTATCAAATATTGTCTAATATGAAAAGCCGAATTGATATAGAAAGAAGGATTCTTATAATTAATTTGTTAGCATGACTAATTGAAACACGGTCGTGAAGAAAAACAACTTACATATTCATAGGACCGGACATCAGGGTAATTAACAAGAAGAGTGCTCTCTCTTGTATAGATATTCCAGCTTCCGCCTCCCTGTCAGTGAAACATTAACCTCTCGACCTATTTTTCATTTTTATACATTTTCAATGGAACTATTGTATTTTGCAGTTTGGATTGTCACAATCATTCATATATGTTGTACCATCATGTTTAGAATGGCGAAAACAGTAAAAGCGCTTGATCAGTTACTCTGCTATGTGAAGTAACTGCACTGTGTTCCAACCTTCGTGTTATCAGTTCAGGCATAACAATTTAAATAGAATACTTTAACTCTATCAGTCATCCTAGAAATGAAGCTATTGTCTCTGGAAATATGTAACACAGCTGTCATTCTTAATGTGTGCAGAACAAGGTTACATGTTTCAACACTGTGGACAAATAATTGAAGCTGAACTTGATGATGATATTTATCTTTCAAGGCCTTTCCATATTCAGTTAGACATAAAATGGAGTCTATGATATATAAAATACCTAAGAGAACAGACTATGTTTTACGTGCAAAGTGCCAATTACATTTTTTTTTTTTTGCTCATTAACTGTGGATTTTGTATGCACAATGGAATTTAATTTGTGACTAGTTTCCTTCATTTTACAAACCCTATCTACACCAGTGCCTTTATAAAACTTAAATGTCATTAAATTCAGCCAGTCGAACTTTCTTCACCAAGTCAGAGTTTCACCTGCAAGGTAATTTCTATACACGCCAGACCGGTATAACCTAGGTGTAGTGCTCCTTCTTTTTTGATATGTATTGCAGGTTACTGAGAAGAGCATTCGGAAAGCCAGGGAAATAAATAAGTAATGAAATGCAAGTTTTAAATGATTTATTGTGCCAAATTTCTGATTCAAATAGAGGAACTACAAAAATGTAAATCTGCCACACACAATACCTAACTTTTTACTATATCCCGGAAAATAAATTGTCAGAAAACTGGAAAGAACAGTTGATTTTGAAACTTTATTTTTATGGTCAAAAAATTATATTTAATTTTAATTATTGTTGCTTCATAGACTTTAATGTTAAGGACAAAGAATTATATTAATATAGAAGCTCCTGAAATGAACTTATCAGTTACTATGTTCATATTATGCCATGCAGTCATATTCAGCAACAACAACGGCCACGCAAGGATGATGTGGTTCATCATTTACTCGCTATGAAGGCGTAACATCTGCATGTTGAAGCATGTAAGCACTATTAAGTGGCTTATAGCTTATTACTGTGTGGATCCATCAAAAATGGAAGTAATTTTAGGCCTCAAGACGTTTGATAGCTTTCATAGAAACGTGCGTAAAAATGCCTAGAGACAGGAAAACAGTTTATTATTAAATTAATAGATTTTATTTAGAGTTATATGGATTAGGTACATATACACAATCAGATATGATCAAGGAATTAGAAGAAAGGAACTGGAAAATAAAGCAACAAAAGAACATTCAGTAAGAAAAGTAGTTTTCATTTTAGTTTAAAAAACGAGTGTCCATTTTTAGATTAAACATTTTTAAAAATAAATTTACGTTTTCATGCATTATATATAATTGACAATATAACAAAAATATATAACAGTATGCAGTTCGCTAATTAAAAATGGATGCAATCTGTTAAAATATCATATATGATTATGACTATATCTTAATTTAAATCTAATGTTTAAACAAATTACTTCGCTTTACAAAATGTATTTTTTTCTATAATACGTGACGATATTTACCTGAACAGGCGATTAGATAGGAGTATAGATCACCGTACATCCTACTGGACTGGTAGAAATTTACATGGTCGTTTTCTCCTACAGCGTAGGAAAATTGCAAGGAAAATCATCTGAGTTTATTAAGTCTAATTTAACATTAATAGGTTTTTTGCTGAACGATCAAGTTGATGAAAATAATTCTACGCCATTTACACAACTGCTATTGATACTTGAAAACGTAACTGCCATAGCGTATAAACTGGCACTGTGTGTAATATTTTCAATGGATGCTGGGCGTTGATAGGAGAGGCTTCACCAACCAGGATGCTGTATCTAAGACTGTAGTACGTCACGCCGGATCTATGAATCAAGGCATAAGGGAATAAGTTAACCTATTATATACTATCCACACCAATATCTGCTGTCACATAGAAGGGAATGGAATAAATTTCTATATCTACAATTAACACAGAAGGGAAGTGATGAAAAACCCGTTTATAAATTATACACACTATCTACTATCCGAGCAGAAGGGAAGAGAAGAATATAACCCATTATGTACTATCCACACCAATATCTCCTTAGGATCTTGTCTTTGGGATGACCGTCCGTCCATGCTTCTCAACGGTCTCCTTTTATGACAGGATGACGTTGACGAAGGCGATTGATGTACATGCAACTGTCCGTGTCAAAATACAATACAAGATCTCCTAAACGTTTTAAAGCTTCGTACAGTTTTAAGCGAGCACGAGCTGTAACGTAGGCCTCTATGATATTTACAAATTCGTCGATTTCTATAAGGGCATTTTCTTCTTCGTAATTGACTAGGATCAAGTCTTCACGAAAGAAGTTCACGTGTTTCATGTAGTTGCATTTGTACCGAATCATCTGGAAGTAGCGGGAAGGTTTTGTCACATCCTCCGTCTTGGATAAACACGGTTGTTGTGCCATTTTGCCCCACAAGGTATTCAACATCGCTTTGACAGATAATTGCCTTCCTTCGTTTCTCTCTGCTATTCGGAATTTGGTCACCATTGTGGTACTGTTCTGTCTTGGTAAGGTGGTAAATTTCGTACACTTCTAAAAATCGGTAAACCAGGTCTAGTGCTTGAAACAATTCCACACTGACCCACCTTTCTGTCAAGGCTCATTCTTTGTGTGTGTGCTAAAAAAGATGGTCTTGGTTGCACGTTTCAGCACGAGTATTTTACAAGTGAAACATCAGTCTTCCTTACTAATATTGATGTAAAACGGGATGGTACAAGTTCGTGAGGCAAGACTTTGCATTTATTCAATCCTGTGTATTGTCGAATGTTGTCCAGGTCGATGCGTTCTGTCAACAATTGAGGGTGCCATGCGGAAAGGTGACAATATTTGAACACGTATGGATACAGCGAATACACGTCCAAGTATTTTGATTTCATATGCAGTCTCCTCCTTGTTGTGGTACAGCAAACAAGTGGCATTCGTTAGTCCTCCGTACAAAATATCCCCTGGGTTCAGAGGGTCCACCATCTTTTCACGTTATACTTAGACTCGGGGTCGGTTTCCAAACGGTGATCGTTTTCATGTTCCCACATTCCCCCCCCCCTGGAATCCATTCTGTTATAACTTCTAGCCCCTGTGACAAGTGGCCTGGTGCAATTCTTCCATGGTACGTTGTACAAAATTGATTTTTAGTGTCACGTTGATGTTACCAGATGGTACTTTCTCCTCATCCCTTGCGGACATATTGACATATCCTCATCCCTTGCGGACATATCCTTGTGGCACAAGTGATGTAACCATAGTAGGGCTTTGACAGAGTACTGACGTTTACGAAAGTTCCTCCTTCGAGGGCAAATGACAGCCAGGGTGTTTTCGGGCATGAACCGTTGGCTGTACACTAAGGATTACGCTTTGGTAATGGTACATGCTTCCTTCAAAGGATTGATCCCTCCATGCTCTATGCTCCATGCTCAGTTTTCGAAATTTTCCACAGCAACGCCGTAAAATGTCCACGTCGAAAATGCAATACTTTAACATTTCTTCCTGAAAGTCGAAGTGGTCTGAGGCGTGAGTATGGTATCAAGCTTAGAAAGCTTTTCGTTCCTCGGTGCACATGTTGTCAATCGTAGTAGTGAACATCATACAAATGGGGTAGAACGGCTTGTTGATTGGTTTCAGTATTGAAAAAGTGCGGAAATAAGCCTTAGGCCATTTTTGTCATATAGAACCTTAAAGGCATTCAGCCCAACTGCAATGCCAAGTAACTCATCGAATCTTTAAATTGCACTTATCCCATTTGCATGAAAATGATTTTGGCACCTTTCAAAATGACTTTAGGACGTCCGCTGCTTTGTTCCGTGTAATATTTTAGAAGAAATTGTCCATCGTATCTCGATAAATTGCGAGCTATCAATGTGGTATAGCGATGGCAATAAAAGTAACGTTTGATGTACTCTTGTCCGTCTCGTCGGCGTGTCTAAGATCTATTGGGCAAAACAGGCTAGGATCTTCTGTCCCCGAAAGATGTGTTCACGTCCTCCCGGAATCTTATTGCAGTGAAAGAAATCACTAAAGGTTCTTGAATGAACTTCTCGCACGCTCAAACATCCACGCAGAAATTAGGAACGTGAATGACTGTTCCTTGCATGCGTTCGAAATCGAAAAAGATGAAATTGCCTTTCTTCTGGTCATCTTCCTATTGATAATTTGAATGTTATTTTTGAATGTAGCATTCGTGTTCCAGGGACACAATTTGGCGACAAATGGAACATTGTTCCTTTCCTCGACATACATATTGGTACACATGCCTTGTCCACGAGTAGAGCACAATGTCAGGAGTTGACAAGCACCTTTCTTCTGTGAAACTCGCGTTTTCAAATGTTGTTGGTAACAGGTAGGGCTGACAAAAGTGCGCTGACAAGCTGGGCAATGCACTCGTCATTGTTCTTTGTCAAGACAGAGTTTAGTAGCCAGACATCCGTCACATTCGATTAACAAAGCTTGTTTTGTTCTCGATTGTTGTACCCATAGTCAGATTTCTTACTGTAATAACTATATCCAAGGAAGCCGGTGATACTGGAGATGGCATCGACATGTTCATAGTGAAGATAGACGTGAATGTATTTTCGACTTTGAGAACTTTGCCTCGAAACAACAGAGGCCCACGCACTTCTTGACGATACACTTTCAATGTGTAACGTGGAGTCAAGAGAATGCCACATGATGTTTCTTTAGATAACTCAGCTTGCTGAAACAGGAGTTCTGCTTCTCTTCTTTGT
>JAEAOA010001813.1:1500000-1530000 GCA_016746295.1 Potamilus streckersoni
TCACTAAAAAAAGTAACAATTATATGAATTAGTACGATCACTTTGTATCCACTCTCATAAACGCTTTAGGGCATTGTGACAATGTACTAAATAACTTTATCAATAATCGAGTAAAACACGTGAATCATGGGTCTGAAAGCTTGCATGTAGCTTCCCGGAGATCGGTGGTTCTTCCCGAGATCTTCATCCAACAAAATATAATAGCCGTCGTGTATAGCCAATCATTTGCTGAAACTTGGTAAAAAGTTCCACAAAATCGAAACTAAATCAAATTTTATAATGACGGAAAAATCAGATCTTTATTATGTATAATGCAAATGTACAAATATATGATAATATTCACTGACAGCAACCTGCGTGACAAATTCTTAAATTTAAATAAACTTATGGGATAATGACAATTTTTGTTTCCATATTGTATAGTTAACATATATATATATATATATATATATATATATATATATATATATATATATATATATATATATATATATATATATATATATATATATATATATATATATATAATTAAATTCATTATTAGGAAATTACAAATCAGTAAATGATATATTACCTACCAAACTGCAAGTTTATAATATAGCCGACAATAAAGTTATTATTAAATGGAAAATCAATAATAATATTTACTCTTTATTATTCGAAAGAGACTAACTTTAGAAATACAGAAATTGATATGAAGTTCTCAAACCCTCTTGCTAACATCAATAACCGAATGAAAATCAACCGTATCTACCGTGTGTTGGGCGCCGCGCCGCCATATTTCAGATGTAAAATGTCTGAATAATATGAAAGCATCAAGAGATAATTCAATAGTTTGCTTCGTCACGACGTGAGCTTGTGTTTCAGGAAAATATTTTTTAATAAAATGTAATATTTTCTCCAAGAATAACAGCGATCTCTTTCGCAAAGGAAAATTTAGATGTTGGAGAGTTTCAAAAGTAAAAGATCGACGTTGTGATAGGGTGTGATATCACATGAAATCAAACATATTTTAAATGAGTAAGAATTAAGACAGCGGTTTCAATTTAGCTTCAGTATAAGGAAATTCAGAAAAGGGATAGATAGTTTATATTTGGCAAGTACTGTAATCACTGCGACATGTAGCAATTGTAAAGAAACCGAATTCTGACTTCAGCGTCTCTATTAGTTACTTTGAAGAAACATTTGATAATTAAGGTAAACTGAGAGTAGACAGAATCATCTTGAACGAATATATCTACCTAGATGAACCTTTTGTATTTTAGACATAGCATTATTTAGAAAGAGCTATATTTCAACCTTCAATTATAGACACATTGTGGTAGTAAATAATTCAATATACATATTATTCTGCTAATTAGAGAAACTTAATCTATCTTGTCTCCAACATCATCAACATTTTCAAAATCTAAAACTAATGAAAAAGTCTTGTAAATAATCATTTATTTAATTTTCACAAACACTAATATGCTCTCACTGGGTAGACCCATTGGGCTAGACCCAAATGATTGATGTCCTTAAGACCATGGAGTGAGCTTGCTGTTAAGATTCTACTTGTATTGTTTTTAGACTGCAGAAGCAGAATATTTATTAAAATGTGGATTCTATCCAATATGGCTATTGTACAATGCCAGAAAATTGGAAAACAGTTGAATCATATCAAATGTCACTACTACACACCCAAAGGAAAGTAATTGTCGATTACGTCTTTGCAAGTACTCAAAGTATTATCAGTACTTATTAAGTAGATATATCAAATACATAAAATAGATGGCTTTAGCTTGTGTTAGAACACACTAGTGGAAATTCGTCTTATATAGATTTTATGGTGTGTGACTATCATCGTGCGAATACTATCCATACAAATAACCTCGTTTTGTGTGAATACTTTCCTTAACAAACTTTTATTTTAAACTAACCTTTTATTTAATTTGGACCAACTGTGAAAACTTTAGAATTATTATATACTTAGAGTTTATTGAATGTATTAGTACAACTGTTTGTAGATAATGATTAATATTTTACCAGTATTCTGAATCTGTAACAAACCCACATTGCATTTACTCTGCTCTGATGGCTGTGCCTTGGTCAAGACAACATTTAGATGTTTGATTACACAATTATAACATGACTACCTTAAAAGGATATTTATCTTCTATATATAGGTAAATCTTAACGGAGATATTTACGTTTCCTAAACTCTTAAGGTCTATAATATTTCCACCTATGAGTAATCTTTAAAAAGTGGACATGAAAGAAAATTGACAGGATGTGAAAGCATCAAAGCAAGACGAATCTTATAATAATTGTATCGTATTGCAGCGTCCGTAGCAAAGAACACACCGTTAAGAACAAGCTGGTTGTTGTATGCTAAGTCATACTGCTTGATCTATCGACCATTCAAAAAATATTCTGCATCCATTTTTAGAAAGGATTTTAGAAACTTTTTAAACTATTAAACTCAGAAAAATCGTTAACACGATAATAGGCTACAAAGTGAGATCACTCTTAAATATTTTAGCCTATATTTTATCTATTATGGATTCATATTTATCGAATGATTTCTTTGCGAATAAAGCATGTACACTCTTACATTATCTGACATAATGATTTGCAGTGAAGATACTGATATTGTATATCGTTTCTTAAATTTTTGACGCAATACGCTGAACTTAATGCTATCGATAGTTTTAAATAAAACCATTGCAAGCAAATGGTTAGAGTACGAGACCAGGATATGTGAATAACCGGATCATCCCGACATCGTAAAAGTGGCTTCTCTGTAAGATCTCTCGACCTAAAAGGTTTACAATATCGATTATTGTTAGCCTTTAAATTACACGGCATTTTATGTTTTGTTCTTTATTATATTTTTAAACATGTTTAGCCCACACACGAAATGACGTGTACTGTTAAAAAGTTGTGCAGCATGAGGACTATTCCCTATCAAATTAAAGACGATTAAACATATAGAAACTCTAGAAGATTGATCATTTGTCTACAAGTCTTTACCTGTCCTCTCTTATGTTAGAATGATTTCTTTATTAATTCAGAAGGTAGAATAAAGCAATACGACTGGTTGACCCTATCTTTACGAACATTGGATTAATTTCCTGTTTTTTGCCTGTCACTGAACCGATTAATAATAAAAGACCTACCACATAAAACGCACCCAATTTGTAAATTGAGTGCAAAATATTTACATTCATAGTTAACTTTTAAACCTTGTATATTCGTCGTACACGTCAAAAGATGAAATAAATTGTTTACTTCAAAACGTCATTGCCAAATTGATTTCAATACGAATACTCAACCACAATACTACTACCTAATTTTAACTGCTTTGTCATTATTCAAAACGTGTATTTATCCAAATTTACTGAAAATTAATGAGAACACCTATCACTATAAATGTTAATTAATTATTTTGCTGTCTCTAGTTACACTTACATCTACCTAAAGTTACAAAAGCTTAATTATTAGCCTAATCTTTAATTCTGTTTGTTTCTGTCAGCCATTTGTAACTCAATAATTTCACAATCAGTGGCGGCATAAACCCTGTGGAGGACCCAAGGCAATCGAAATATCGGGGGCCCCAGGCGCAAATTATCTTCTAAAAAGTCAAGATCAAATCAATTCAACATTATTTTGATTCGTTGTTACCAGGCCCCTAAAAGGCGTGGGGCCCATAGGCCGGTGCCTACTCTGCCTAATTGGGTAATCCGGCACTAAACGGGATAAAACGATATGCTCTTAGTGAGCCTTACAAAGTATATTCCTCTACGATTTGGTTTTGTCTTAGCTAAAGAGATAAGGTTGTCTTCCATCTTCTATGACTGTCATTTTGAAAACAGGCTATGCTAAGCCCTATTGTAATTCCACTATAAATGGTCACTTTAGAGTCGATATTAACTTTCTGAAGCTTAAATGATAAATGCATGACAAGCACATGCTAGGTTTGGCATTATATTCGCCATTTGGTAAATAAAATTAAATCAAAAATACATACAAGTATTTGCCAATCTCAGAAATAATGTACATAGCTTATGGAAAATATCTACATTTTTTGCAGACCTAACGAAAGATTTCATGAATGAATTGGAAAACAGTGTATTCTCACATTGACGAATCCAAATGTTTCCACTTAAGAAAAATTTTCTCTTATATATCCGAAAGAAAAGTAAGATTTTCTTTTAGTATATAATTTAAGGCATGAATTTCCTTTCCATTTTGTGCTAACACGTTATCGCAGCATGCTGAGAGTTAGAATCGCTGCATAAAAAGAAATTATTACGATATTTAACAACGCGTTTTTTTCCCTTAAAATGTGCTCCTTTGTCGTATAGTGTGAAACGACACCGTATGGGCGGTATGAGGTAGGGATAACAGAAATCAAATAGCAACTGTTCCGTACCTAATAAGTGGCCTGATTCATGTGGAAAAAAAACGAATTAATAATAACTTCAATTTTGTTGTTTGGGTTTCATTATAGGCTTTTTAGAGGGTCCAGTGTACCAACACAATGCAAGATCTGTTCATCCAGAGAGAGAGAGAGAGAGAGAGAGAGAGAGAGAGAGAATGGGTGCATAGGCCTTGTTCAACTGTGCTAATTTTGGGGGTATTTTTACCTTTTTCTGACTTTCAAACATATTTCATAAAGGATCAACAAATAAGTATGGGTACGAAATGTAGACTGACTCTCTCTCTCTCTCTCTCTCTCTCTCTCTCTCTCTCTCTCTCTCTCTCTCTCTCTCTCTCTCTCTCTCTCAACCAATTATGGCATTTTCAATGTACATCCTTTATTGCCTAAACAAATGAAGTCTAGCATTATCGTGTCTTTTAGTAAATTAATACTATTTGTGTTAATTAAAAGAGCATCCAATCGATTGGTTGTAAGGACTAAATTGTCAATTTCACCTGCCAGTTGTAATGGATACAATAAAAATGGTAGCTTAATATCTGTCATTCAATTTGTTTGCCTATAATAATATTCGACAAGTCATGCTGCTTTCACACTTATTGTGATATAGATTGGTTTTCTAAACATATATGAACACGTTCAATATTTACTCGCTGGCATATCATTTTAATCAGACTTTCCTATTTGACAAGTTCGGAATACTTTAATAAATACAGTCCAGCTTGGTATCTTGTCTTTTGATTACCAACCCACCTTGAATCCTGTTTGTCTCCATATATGATATTTTCCTTACAGAAAATTTTCCTTGTGACCTGAAAGGCTAGGGCACATATTAACCCTCGTAAGCGATATCTGTAAATTAAAATCTTGCCTCACAGAATAACTTTCACATTGCAATGATCAAGTGTTTATTCTGATCTCAAAACAGATCATAGAACAATTCTTTGAGTTAATGTTTGGTATGATTAATTAATAGACCTTAGGCGAAGCCGTAGTTGTTTGTTTGTTTGTTTGTTTGTTTGTTATTTAAATTAAATATATGCATGGTGAGATTTATGGTGCAAGGTCTAGAACATGTAGTTTGCTTTTATGGTTCAAGAGGCCTGAGACCAATGTATATGTGGAGGTTGGAAGGATTTGCATATAACCGCCACACCGTATCGACATAGAATAATATTCGGGAGATCAAGTGGTGTATCTCGAACATAATAACGCAACATGGTTTTACTCTAAAAAAAAATATTTAAATAATTTATACCATGGAACGATGGTTTTACACAGAAGATTATGATTGAATGAATTGGAAGATGCGAATGTATTACTCTGGTCTATCATCTTAGGCCATTTATCTCTATCCGAAAACTCCGTCAAAATGATGATAAAGTGTGTGTGTGTGTGTGTGTATGTGAGAGAGAGAGAGATTTGGATTTTTAACGTAGCTTTAATAATTTTTCAGTCACACCTCTAGAACATCTGCATTGTGGTAGTTTGTAGTGATGACTAGCAATGGGATATTATGCCGCAGACATGTATCACTATGTCCTACCCAGTCACATTATCTTGACACTAGGTCGTCAAGTCTTGTAACTAACCTGTTAATGTTGAACGCTAAGAAATGCAGGTTGTTATGTTTGATGAGCCGCAGCTACAACTTCATTTATTAGCTAACATCTACTTGTCTTCGAAATATTGCTGCGGCCATGTGTTTGATTGAACCTCGATGCTGACCACCAAGCGAGACAGCCATTAGTACCATTTTTATAAGTATTTGGTATGACTCGGCCAGAGATCGAACCCACAACCTTCCGCATCCAAGGTGGATGCTCGAACCGCATGGTCATTGGAGAGGTTCAATGTAAGCCTTGTAAGTAAAACATGATCAAGATCTGGTTCTTACAGCAGTTTAACTGCTCCATTCAGTCAAATATTCCATAAAGGGGTTATAATCAACGCTTAAACTACCATATGTACTTGATTATAAGACGATTTCAAGGAGAATTAGATATACCAAAACAAAATGAGTAAAAACATTACGCCTAAAAGCGGTTGAAATACTAGTTTGAGACAAACAACAACAATAACAAAATCAGCAAGAACATCAACATCAACAGCAATAACAACCATGTACGATTTTAATAACAGTTCCTTCTATGCTAACTTTAGCAACAGGGTAATCACATCATTGATTATTATCTACCACACCTATCACTACTAAGTCCACATCTTCAAATACATAAATTTTAAAAAACTAAAACATTTAAATGAGTTTAAGATGAAAACTATATATTTAAAACAAACTACAAGTTGAAAATTGTTTTGGGTACATGTGCGTACTGTCATAAGGAACAATGCATGTATGCGAAATACTGTAGATAATATGGCTATTCCGCAAGCTTTTTTCTGACAGAAGTCAGAGTACTAATTCTTTTTTACTATATATTACCTACATGCATTTCTCCAAGCTGAACTCAGACCAACATTCAATGACACTTGGATTCCTATGGGTGTCAATGCCGTTATAGTACGTTAGAACACACTACCAATTGTCACATCCGTCGCTTTTCTGAATGACAGTCGAAGACTTCTGAAGGTCATGATTCAATTTTCTGGCCAATCAAACATAGTTCATGATCATATTTCATACTTTCTTTATCTCTGAATGTTCATCACACTGCTTCCACAACATCAACAGCATCTCTCCTTCCGAATCATTATGTGGTAACAATTAGTCTCTGTCACAAATATTTTACAGCAAAAGGCACAGCCAAACACGACTTTCAAATTTAGATTGAACTATTCTGCTCTACACCAAACCGGAAACATGTTATCCTGGTCTGACCACAAGTGAAAATGGATTCCTCTTTTAGTCAATGCAAGACGGTGCAACGAATATATTCAATGTGTCAAATTTTGCAGAACTAAAATGACATGAAAGGGGGAGAGATGGATGAGAAGAAGGAGAGGAGATAGATAACCACCTTACCAACCACAAGTACAAATTGCTGAATTGTATATACATGAGCATTTCTATTCACTAAATGATATTTTAGAAACTTGATATGCTGCGACATTTAATACAATTACGTTAAAACTTTCTAGAACGAAATAGAAGAGGTCGAATTCCGAACTCACCAATCATATAATCTTATCTAGAAATTATTATGAAACAAAAAACTAACATTGGTTAAAAATATTTTAGGTCATCTACTAAATAATAACTTTAGTTCATTTTGACATAGAATTTCGAAAGATCTCCTAAACGTTGGTCCTTAGGATGCACATTTTTGTAAACCACTTGTATCTTACATAGGAGAAATAAAATTTATATTTTTTTCGGAAACCATATATCTATAAATACAATAGTGTTCATAGTATATATAGATTATCGTTAAAATCAAGCAGTCATTAGATTCGTCAATGGAGCAGTGTGCTTTTTACTCGGATAAAAATCCTCCTAAATTGCCATTATTTTTTTCACCTATACAGGGCCGATTCATCAAGATAACCATAATATGGGCATCAGGCATATGAAATCACTTTCCATCAGGAAATAACAATCCACACTAATCAGCACCCACCGAAGACATTTATTGTCTTTTGTCCGTATCCCGAATGAATTATATAAACAATGTGCAAATAATAAGTGTTAGTAAATGCTGAAAATATCCCAAAATTAGTCGGTTTGAAAGGAAAGCGAGAGAGATAGATATTATGCAAGCAATCCTTCTGATCTTTATGTGCTATCTATGTTCCAACAAATAAGATATACACTACACGGGAGGAAAACAATCTGTAAAGGCTAATTACGTTTTACATTCAGCCATGACTATACTTAATTTTTATCATCCATAAAAGGGGTGTACCTGTATAGGGTGTTAATTTAACGCTGGAAGATTTTAATCCTTTTATATTGTTCGACCAGCCTATATAATGTCTTAAGTCAATTGAAGGTAGTGAATTAGGACATGCATACGGATTAAAGACCCTATGACGCCATAACGGTGAAGTTTATTTTGCTTCAATGAAAAGAAAATAATGCCTTTTCACAGCCTTTCCTACGGGTTAGAATGTTTGTTTATTTGGGCTGACTACAGTGTCTTTTTGACTTTTAGTATATATTGAACTATAATTGGACATAAAATGGATTGCTTCTTTATTGGTTACGATCTGATAGCATATTATACAAAGGTGAGGTTGAAATGACTTAACATCTTTATCGCTATTACCCAACGATCAAAATCAAAGCACAGTAACATCCATTTTCTCAACTCAGTTGTAAAGAATTTGCATGAAAGATATGTTAATGTCATGCATAGATTCGCTAGAAACAAGATTTAAAAACATCAGCAATAGAATATAACTAACATTGCAAGCCAAGTATGACCATAACGCAGGCAGGTCAAGGACATAGATCTATAGATTAGTTTAAAATATAACTTCAGCTGGAGATGTGTTCCATTATCATAAAGTTCAAAATATAAGCTACCGCTATTTGCTAAATTTATGGTTACGATCATTTTGATATAATAATTATTTGATCAGAAAGACTTTAACATTTAATTTTACAAATTATTCAGAGGAAACTGTAAAAAAAAATTCGTACTCAACGAACGATATTATACAACAAAAAAATACTCTATCCCGAAATGAAATAGAAGTACGCAGTGCTTAATATTTTGTATGAGGTTTCTAGATTGAGATCAGTAAATATGTATTGGCAAGTTATTTGATTCTACTCTAGCAAACTGGAGTTAATGGCCGGTTAATCACACATTTGCACCCAACAGTCTAATACCCATATAATAAACCAAATCTGTAGATTATTTAGGATTTAAAACAAAACAGTTGTGTTGCTATTTTAGCAGCACACCTATCAATCTGTCTTTACAACGTTTCAGTGTGTACCAGATATATAATGATATCTCTAAAGAAACAAGAACAGCGATAACAAGGCCAAAAAGAACAGTTCAAAATACGATCATTTGTAAATAGTTTGCTTAGCATGCTCAGTTTCCACGTAACCCAGAAGTAAACGATCCCGGGGAAATGGAAGCAGTCTTAATCTAAGTCTACCAATGAATTTATAAGTGTATGTTTGAAACTTAACATTATCTTCTTGAAATAAATAAGATATATTTATGGTAATAGCCATTGCAATAAATACACATGATGCACGCTCCAATGAGCAATTGTTTTATAAGCGAAACATGAAATAATAGCTAAGGTGGAAAACTTTGTCCAGAGTTCATGAGATTCATATTTGTTAACTATGGTCTGAGTCAAGGAGTGTATGGCTGATCATTGACTATGAAGGTCCTCAATCAAGATCGTTGTACACGGTATCATTGGCTCTAGGAAGGTCCTCAATCCATATCATTTTGTTCTGCAACATTGACTCTAGAAAGGTCTTCAGTCGAGATCATTGTACACGTCAGTATCATTGTTCTGTTCCATGGGATGTCATATTTAACATAATATGTGCCTCTGAACCGCATATGCATATACGACTACAATTGCCAAAGCAATCTGAAGTGATAGAATGTGCTAACCATTGCTGCGAACTTTAAATCATTTGTCGCCAGAACAGTACATTTACTTTGGAATCAACGTCACAATCAGTTGATGAGGTGTATATACAATATAATTGCTTTTTCTTATGATAGCTTCACAAGGAAGGCAAATATTGACATACCAGTTAATGCAATTTAAAAACTTCATTTTTAGTGATTCCAAAACGTTTTAAACGATTGTTATGATGCCATATATGAGAGCCATAAGGTCTTAACATAGTAATAGAAACATATTTTGTATTCGCATGGTGGCGTAATTAATGCAACTGCTTAAAGAAGCCACGTAATTATATCATTAGGTATATCTGGCATAACTTTGTAAATGATTGTATTTATTGTTTGTTTCACTCTTGTCACGAAGACTGCCTATCATCTAATGTTAAGTACTGTCAAGGTTTTAATAATAAAATCCAGTTACAAGTTGGGCTTATTTTTATGGTTAGCTAGTTAAAGTCACGTGGTCGAGTACTCTGACGTATGTCATGTGAGTACGTATTATGAAATGTTGGATTGTCATATGGTTTGTGTTATTGGGTTATATTGCGACATATGGTCGTAATAAATTCTTAGAGATGTGTGTGAGGATAGAATTGCGTAATTAACTGATTACAATTTCGAATTCTTCTTTCATATGTTCTTGTGTTAATATTAGATTGCAAATGCGCTTAATGGTGTATTTTAATTCAATTTCAGGGGAGTCATTTGTTTGGATTATTCAGCAGAACTATATAGTTCACATTGGGCCAAAGTATTATTCAGGGATTTTTTTGGATTATTTTGAATTTATTTAAAGAAGTTCTGGACAATGCCATTGAGCCACATCAGGACTGTACTGTTGGCAGACTAGTACATTTAACGATCTGGCATTCATATGGAATATTCGATTCTTTTGGATTTTTGTAAATATTTTAAGAAATATTTCCGGATTGAACTCATTATACAGTACATTTTAGTTTAATGTTGCCTTTAATAACTTTGAAAATTAAATTATTTGTTACGTTTTTCAACACTTACTCGTTTTACAACTTTTTGTTACTTGATGAAAAAAGAGTCGTAAGAACCTGGATAACAAGAAAAGCACATTGAAGTCTGTAGCAGAAGTGCTAAACAAAATTGAAACTAATTATCATTGTTTCATGTCGTATATCTTAAACGTTCATATTAAAACAGATAGACTGATATGTTTCTTACAACACCTAACCTTTCGCAATGTATTCACATTCATATTACCATGCACATTTACGTTACCTTTCTGATGCTCAGTTGAACATTCAAAGTATTTCGCTAAATTTGATTAAGTTTTAGACCTCAGTAGATCACTTTTAATGTGCCTAATACGATGCTTAATTTATGCAGTTACGTATTAAGGAATGAATATGTTTTGAGGCAGATCTGATAGTGACTTCTACATAGATTTTCTACATCGTTATTCTTCGTCCAGCACATCCGAGCAACACTGTTTGCAATATAATTGACTTCAACAGAGATTTTCTACCTCGTTATTCTCTGTCCAGCTCATCTGATCTACATTGCGCTAGAATACTGACTGATGACTGTAGTAATCTTGACGATGAAACAAAACCAGCAGCTAACCCAAAGTAGATATAGTGAAAGACATTTTCAAACATCAGTACGAATAACTGTGGGGTAAAGGGAAGATGCTTTTACTGTAGAGGTAATAATGAGCTGCAGTGTCATTGAAAAGGGTTAAACCAATTTTAAAGTGAAATCTTCACTACAGACACTGCCTCCTCATTCTTTCAACTCTTGCCTGCTTTGTGCTGACATAGTAATGTACTCCTTTTCTGGCATTAATCATAGCTCTTTCCAGCACATGATAATGATTGATTCTGCTGCATTACCTGCAGCTTTTTGTCTTCATCTACAGCCACCTAAATGATTCTGGAAATAATCCAGATGAAATGTCAGACAGCTTGACAGACAATTATCCAGTCGTGACGGTCTGGTTCATATCAGGGTGTTCGACTGGAAGTACTGACATCAGATATAGTAGGCTAACAAGTACCTAGCGTAGTGTAGTTCACTTTCTCATAAGCAAAGGACCAGATCACAGATTATATGTCAATTAGGTGCAACTATAACTTGTCTTTTCTTGCAGCACGCGGCAAGGTCAGCAAGATATCTTCATCAGTTTGCTGATATGACATGCAAAAAATAAATATATATATATATATATATATATATATATATATATATATATATATATATATATATATATATATATATATATATATTGCATTTGATCCTTTTTGGTAATTAGTTTAATACAGGATTCAATTAAGTTTATTTCTAATCAAGACCACTCTGAACAGATTTTTTGATTTTAAACCTTTATGTCAAGCCTTAAATAGCTGTAAATCACACATTTCAATCTGTTTTTCAAAATAACAGTATTGGTAGAGTTGCTTTTATGCCAATGTAATCTTCATTCAATTTCTTCTGCAATTCTGAACAACAAAAACCCCCTATGTAAAATACAACAATTTCTTCAATTACATAAACAAAATGAAATTGAACATGATATTTGAATGATACGCCTTCTCCTAGAAATATAATTACAACATTTTGCAAAATGTAATTAGCCATTATGTTAAACCGAAAAATAAATTTCATCAATCAAAGGAATTATTGAACTTAAATTGTCACCTTGTCTGCACAACCTGCTTGCTTCCAGTTGGTGAAAGGTAAGAATTGCTATATTTCTAGTCTTTCTTTCTCTTTCTCCAACCTCTTCAGGTCATCAACCGTAACTCGGTTGTAGTCGTCACTTCTTTTCCCAGTATAGCTTAGGTATGGAGCTACTTTCCACTTCAAATAAAAGTAATACGCAATCTAAATATTTGTCCTGATTTGCTTCTCATGGAATAGAACAATATTCACAATCGTTCAACGCCAGATATCGTATTACTGTACTTCAACTGAACCAAATAATGTGTTCATTCAAGCATACACATACCATTATCATCAAATTAACATTTCCTCCCTTAGCTGCTAGCTGCATTCCTAACTAGAACTATGACAAAACTTAACTAATGCATCCCATCGTGAGCAGCAAATTACTAGTCGATGTTCGTAAACAAATGCCGATTTTCTTCGGATAAGAGAATTCACAACCAACTTACACAAATGGATTAATGGACTTAATGACTGGCCTTACCTACATGACTTGCTGATTATAGATTCGTTGACAGAGACACAACCAAATCAATTCTTAACGTACATGCTACATATTCAAAAAGGATAAATTAAATTTCACAGTTAGTGTCAGAGTAATACATGAAATTCCTACAGCTAATGATTTTTTATCAGACCTGAATGAGGTATATAAAAAGAATTCATATCAATTGCAACAAATCATATAATATATGAGTCTTATAACATTCTAGACAAATGCATGCAAACCATTAGCTTCCGAATTCTCAGAAACTTGATGTATAAAAACTTCAACAAATGATTACAAACTTATATCAATAAATATAAGGTAGAAAATTGAGACAATACCGTTGGAGCCTCTGTATACTTGCTCTTTCTATGCAGCCGAATTTCTCTTTTTACGGGTCTCTCTTATTCTTCCAGACTACCCTCCCTAGGATGATAATTTTTAACGAGAAACAAAATACATATTAATTTCCTCTGAGTCCCTCAGACGTCCCTTTCGGCAGAAAAAGTTTGCTGATTTCCGCAAGTTAAATTATCTAAAACATTGAATATTCACTGGGAAACACATACCTCGACCAGCTTAGTGAATCAGGACAAACTTCCTCACACCATCAATAATTTATCACTTCGACCGAAGTCAGAATAATTCCCTCTGGTCCGCTTTTATCCATTATTAAACTGTAAAATATCATATTTTGACACCTGTTTCAAATGGTCCAAAACTGTTTCTGGTTTGTCTCAGTTTTGCCGTAATCCTCAATTTACTTTACATTCATATCGTTCTCTTCTACTTGCCACAGTTATCCGACCTTATTTCATTTAAATTTCGTTAATGTACCTCCGACCCGAACAAGAGAGTTTAAATACTGCAAGCTATCAAGTCTAGCCATTTGTCAATCTAAATGGTTGTCTGTCATGGTGACCTCGTCAGAATGTACTGCAAAAAATATATACAATTTTATACCGTTACACACTGTATTTTAATCTTGTTCACATTCTCTATTTGTACCTGATGTCTGTAAACCAATCACTGTATCTATTCAAAGTGTACTTTGCTGGACTTTAAGGGTTTTATTGGAAGAATTTAAGCTCAATTCCTTAAATAATGGTCTACATTTTTTTTTAAATGTCTGATATCAATAGAAAATCTCTTTCTCCCTTAAGTTAATTATATGCTAAAACAGAGTTTGCATAGTTTGTGCCTATTTAAATGCATTATTAAATTTCAATCCTGTCAAAATAGTCATATTTTTTTCCTTTTGCTAATATCCAGTCCAAATATGGGTTTGTTCAATGTCAAGTTAATTAATAATAACATTTTATCACCCAATTGTTTTATGTTAGAGACCTTGTTTTGTGTATTATTTCAAAGCGCAATTTGTTCATATTAATTTGGTCGTTTCATAAGCCTGATTCCGAAGCATAACTCGGCTATTCTATTTTGCATGATGCACTTTTTCCAATAAAGACCCAAATATCGCCGGAGAACTATATTCGTTTAAATTTGCAATTTTAAATGAAAATACAAGTCTCTTAGTGATCATTTCTTTCACACTGTATTTTAAATATTGCTTTTTCTTAGAACGTATTAATGTGATAATCATTGGTTTTTTTTCAATTTGTTTTTCCTTTCTTTGATTCATTGAATATAACAGTCTACATTTTTATATAAATAAGATACATTTTAAATAATTATTTAAATCATTTTCAAGTGCTTCTTTATTGGGATATCAATTACTGAAGTATTAAATGCTCTTTTATTTCAAAAGGTATATTTCAATATATATTTGACTATTATAATGTAATATATATTTAACTATCTTGCATATGTATTGAATGGACAGAGACAATTATATATCAATAATACGTGTGTCTAAAAATAGAGGACAATGTCAATTCACAAACACTCACACAAATGTGTATGTATGTATGTATGTATGTATGTATGTATGTATGTATGTATGTATGTATGTATGTATGTATGTATGTATGTATGTATGTATGTATGTATGTATGTATGTATGTATGTATGTATGTATGTATGTATATATGTATGTGTATATATATATATATACACATACATATATACATACATATATATATATATATATATATATATATATATATATATATATATATATATATATATATGTGTGTGTGTGTGTGTGTGTGTACGTGTGTGTGTACGTGTGTGTGCGTGTGTAGTGCATGTAAGGTACTATGGTAATGAACACATAAGTTAAACATCTAAATTTAGTGACGTTGTTTGGTTGTGCCTTCCAGTGCGAAATTTCATGACTGGGACCATAGAATGATTAGGCAGGAGTCAGTCCTCTATTTAAACATGTCGGTTGTGGTGGATGTGAGTGCGGTGTAGCGGAATGGCACAGCGAGGTGTTTGTGTTTGTGGTTCGAAGCTATATTTTAGACAGACTCTGAGATGGAACATGAAGTATTAATGTTTGGCCTTTAGCTAAGTGGAGAGGCCATGCACGTGGGAAACCAGGAGAAGCCACATAGACGGCAATATGGAAATATCATGCAGTTGTAAAGTTATACGTGTGATGTTTGTGGTCATTGATTGGTTAGAGAAAACTTGTTTGTATTCTTTGCGCGTTGTGTAGTCATTCAGTTGTGATAGACAACAAGACGCAACTAAATATATTCTTCCATTTTTTAATCAGTACCGTCTGAGTAATAGTTGTCCACTCTGACAAATTTTATTTAATAATTATTGTCTTTAGATATGTTTGTGAAGTTGCATTCATCTTTATGCTGTTTTCTATGCAAAATTAGATCTTTTTGTTTCCGTTACATAATTGAAAAATTTCGATATGCATAAAAAATGAAAATTAAGTTTCTTAAATCACAGATTCAGTGTCTTCCCCACTGTAAAAGTTTTAATGTTTAATTCAGTATCTCATAAACATAATCCGAGAATTGTTATAAGAAGCGAGCCTATCGATGCCATTGTTAGAGTTATCTTCACCAATGTGACATGTTCAGTTCAATTCAATTTCAGTACTTTCTTAATCTAACATTTTCCAAACATAATTCTTAAAGTTTTATAGTTACTTTTTGTCGAAATTATAATGAGTGTTATCCTCACCGACTTGATACATTCAGTTCCGCTTTATAACAATTGAATTAAACTTTTATCCCAATATGTTTGAATTTTATTAATGCGCATATCAATTCAATTCAAACCAGCACTTTCTCTTTGCGGGCTTTCTATTTAACAAAGAACAATTGTCACTGTATTATGCTCTGAATTGAGACATAATAAATCTGATAAAATTTATAATTCTTCAAAAATGGTATATGATAATAAATTAATAATATGGTACTAATATTTACCATGACATTGTTTGAAATTATTACATAACGAGACGTACCTCAAGAAAACGACACTATGCTGGTTTTGTATAAAGACCAGACTACTTTTATAACTATAATCTGCAACTTTTGTTGGTGTGTTTGTTAATAACTGAATCAACTTGTGCTGAACTTGAAATAATTAAATATTCGACTTTCCCGTATTCCCATTCCCCAGTCATCAGATACGAAGCATACTCGACCACGGTGCCATACTCTGAAATAGTCGTAAGTGGACAAAGCTCCGCTGTTACAATATATATGACATTAATGGTTCGAATAAATGGAGATCTGAGCAGAGATATTGAACAACATATGCCTTGGATACAGCAAACAGAAATTTAGTTTATTGGATAAAACAAAATAAATAAAATTTTAATGGACCAATTGCAAGATGTACCTCTACCAGAAAAAAAAGAAAGGAAATTCATCAATTATCTCAAAGTTCTTCAATGTACTTAGCAACACTGTATATATCAAAACAGCAAAGTTGATCACGAAATCGTGTGAGTGTTTTGAAATTGAAATATCCTGCATATCGTCCATAACCTGATAAGTGGCTGCTGTTCTCTCTTCCGAATCCGCGTATTTAATATTTTGGGTTCAACTTGAACTGGATTAATATCGGGTTTCCCCTTCGCACCAACTTTAAAGGCCTCTCTTGGCCGTTCAGTCTCTTATAGAGGACTTTCAATACATTAATTTAAGGCGTAGAAGCTATTTCCTGATGCAATAAAACAACTGCGACCCAACTCTTCGATCATTCCCTACTTTCTTTCTTTCCGAACAGATCATAATTCCACTCTCCAGTACTCTCATAAAATAGCCTGCATCATGGGTCACAACGGACACTCAACTGTTAATTAGCTTTAGGTGTCGTAATCTTGCATCCAAACAGTTTGGTATTTGTCTACATACGTTCGTGCTTCTCTGTCCATAAATAATAAACATAAAACAGGAAATTAAGGTATTTCTCCATTAGCACTAGTTATCATTGCTAACGGATCGCTAGTATGATCTGCTCTCGCTTAATAACAATTAAGCTACTGCAGCTTAAACTATTAATCAAAGTCTTAAAATAAATGTCGCACACATGCACATATACAGCTGATAATTGTTACAGTCGAGAAGACCATGCTTTTCCTTTCTGGCAAATATAGGCCAGACAGAGTTTACTTTTAAGCGACACGAACGGTAACCATGATATGTTCAATAGTTGCAATAGTATATTCCATGCGAAGAAGATTTATTGTTTGTTCGGGCAAATAAATATACACGCCCATACCTAAAGGCTCTATTTGTCTATAGTTGCATTAATAGACAGTTTTAGGTAGAGATATATGAGATTAATTTGTTTGAAAAAATGACAATTTATGTCGCCATTCTGTCTTTTACAAGACGACTATGAAGAGCATTTTTACAAGGTATAAACGGGGAATGTCTTTCAAATTGATCAATTGTGAATACTTAGATTTTATATGCTTTGTCTGTGTTAATGACCATATCTTTGAAGACTTGATCTTACTATTAAAGTGTGAATGACAAACACACATAATTAACTTGAGCTTGGGATAAATTCTGTTGGAGTAAATTCCTTTTACGCCAATATTTGCTGAGTTTAGCAAAAGCTCATGTCCACCTTAAGCTGGTGCCTAGTTTTGTGTTAATGAATTAAAGTGTAAGAAAACTGCCAAGTTCAGGATCATCTTCTAATATAAGACCTAGAATGAATTAGTATCAGTTTTTAATTGCTGAAAAATAATGTGTATACAGTTCCTTCAGAATAGATGTTTTTAATTTATTTGACATTTAAATAAAAAGGTTTTTTTTTATCTTTTAGACGGTTAAATTGATTGGTTAAACAGGTTTATTAATACTTACATTTTGCTTTACTACAAACTACCGCATGAGGATATAAACATATTATTTTTTTTTTAATAAACTCAAATAACTTAAAATCCAATAAACTGTTTCAGGATTTGTATACCCTGTCCATGCCCGTACTTGGTAAGATTTCATAGTTGTCATCAACAAGAAATATTAGCCGTGTATAACTGCAGATTAGTTCCAATGATAAAGCTCATGGTCAGCGATGTATATTGCACTTTATAATATTATAAAGCCGGGTTGTCATTGGATTTACCGAAAATATTGAAAGCGATTTTGAGAATGAGACATTTATTTATAATGCAAATGAACGATGAATGAATATGACACCATATGTGTGTAACTATGGATTAAAGAAAATGATGAGATCCAGTTTAATAAAGGATGTAATATCCAAAGGAACTAATCAGAACACATAACTTTACGAGTAATCAAACATGAATCAACGCATGCAATTTATAAATCAATATGAATAATATATGGATCTGTCACCATTGATGATCAGTGTGACCGCTTAGTGGTTAGAGCGTCCGCATCGGATGCGAAAGATCGTGGGTTCGATTCCCGGTCGAGTCATACTAAAGACTTACAAAAAATGATACTATCAGCTACCTCACTTACCTCACTAGACGCTCAACATTAAGAGATTAGTGTTAGGACTGGTCGGTCTGTAGTTAGTATAATGTGACTGGGAGGAACATCATGCTACAGCATCTGCAGCATGATACCCCAGTGCAAAACATCGCTATAAACTTCCACACTGCAGACATCGTAACGATATGACTGAAAAATTGTTAAAGCTACGTTAAAAATCATAATCACAATCACATGATCAATGTATATAATATCCCATATATATATATATATATATATATATATATATATATATACATATATATACATATATATATATACATATATATACACATACATACATACATACATACATACATACATACATACATACATACATACATACATACATACATACATACATACATACATACATACATACATACATACATACATACATACATACATACATACATACATACATACATACATACATATGATAAGATCTGTAAATAAGTATGACTAGTGTATTTTTCATCCACAAGTACAATGTATATATTACTGTTCGTCCATCGGTGTCGATGAGGACCATTCGTGTCGTCGGTTCATTTGTGGTGGGTCCTCAGATGGCTAATCAGTCCATTCCGGGCCCTTTGGGGACATAGATGCGCAGGTTGCTAATTGGGAGGTGTAGAATTGCTATTCCTAGATTTGTGCAGAGCATGTTTTCGGCTGTGTCCGCCGGACTTTTCTGCTCAAAGACTGTCGCACCGGTATTGACTCCCAACTGCCAGGGTCAATGCCAAAATTCTCCAGCGATTTCATTCATATACCGGCACTCATTAAACTTAGGCTGCATTTCAAAAGCAATATATAGAAGATTAGCTTTAGATAAATATTGAGGAATAAGGCATAATTAGTCGCTTTTGTGTTTCTGTGCTAGTTATATTTAAAATACATATTTGAAACTTTACAGAAACACATTGCTAATTTAAAAGAAATCAATTATCCGAGTTTATAATGGTGATAATGTGGCATCCACTATAAACTTGGTGAATGTTCCGTTATAAATTTAAACAAGCACCCACTCAAAAATTGTCTTTGGAAAGTGTGTTAGTATAGTTTGTTAGCAGACTGCATTGAGGAAGGGGAGTATGCAGACCAGTTGCAGAGAAGCATAAGTGAGTGAACACTTAAGTTTCACTAATGCAATTGATTACTGGAGAGTATAGAGTAATTGATTGGAAGGATACGTTGTGAATTGTTACGAGTGGGACTACTCTTACGTCATGGTATATATAGAGAAACTAAACAAAGAGGAAACTTGCTTTTGGTCAAATTTCTCACCATGATTCATTAAGCAGGCAATACCTCTAGCCTGTTTTAAACATCTGAATACGATTTCTGAATCGACGAGAAAAGAAAAATGTTTCATCAATGTGACATTTAAAGAAGCCAGCACTAAATATAAATCTTGACACATAAATAACATCCTTATGACTTATTCTTTAAGTGACATAATGTGCGTGTTCTTCTTCGTTCATAGTAATATTACCTTTGAAATGCGCATCGAGTTCTAACTAAATGTAATTCATTAAGCCACTTATTAACAATATTTTAAATTAGCAGCGGAAATCTTATTTTAGCCTTCAAGAAATAGCACAGTCATCAAGGTGAATAGTCATAAGTATACCGTTGATAGCATCTTACATTATTTTAAAGAGGCGCTACTGATCATATTTCCAGATAAGTTTCATGGTATGGCACAATTATTAATTGACATGATTCACATTAAATTGACTGCATTAGATCAGCGTGTGGCTGGATATCACTAAATCTTTTATTTACTAATGAATATAAAAGTTAAATTAAACATAATAAAGAAAGAAACAAATAAATATGACCATTGTTTTATCAAATTATTACAACTTAAAATGATGTTCTTACATCTTTACTGCAGTTACTGACGTGCATACTGGGCATCTTTATCGTAGGTAGGCGTTATCGAACTTCATGTTTGCTTCTCACAGAGGTTACCAAAGACTTGAAGTTATAAGCGGTGTGGTATTTACGCATTTATGAACGTATTTTTATTGTTTGTCTATTGAAAGGTATTGTTGCCATGCTACTGAGAGGATCAGTCGATGAAATTGTCTCAATTTGTATCTGTTCTGGAAAATGGTTGATTGAATCTCTTTCATTCAAAAGGGTTGTGTGATATTCATAAAAGGTAGGCGTCTGGTAAACCCGTGTTTTTGAAACACGCAAAGTTAATTTGTGCGTTATATCATTGCAAAATACACTGCACCACTTATAGGTTGAATTCTAGTCACAGTGAGTCACAGACCACATTTCCCTCGGCAAACATATCTTATGCTTTTAAAGTTCATTGGCCTTGGTATAGATATCACAATCTTGTCTGAAATCACTGTATATATTGTTCAGTTTTATTTACTATCATTCTTACGAATGTCTGCAAATAGAGATTTTCATGGATGTATATCATGCATACATGAGACGACAAGACTTTAATTTAGTAACATACAAGACAGACAATAATTAAATATTGGCATTCACTTTTAATTATGAATTAGCATTGTTATGTGTTAATGATTTCCACTATACTCCAACTCTATCCTTTTATTCCTTGCCTCTGAATATTTTTATAACTCGCTTGTAAGTAGCAAGATTATAAATTATATAATTGTTTTCTAGATGAAACGTAGACTTGGACTGTGTGTATACCTTTAGAATATTAGAATAAATAAATCTAAGTAATCTTTTCCAACGTCGGGTAGGAGATTCATCGGTGACATAAAGTTTAATTGAGTAACAGAATGTCAATTATCGCAACTTAAAGTTGTCTATTAATGCAGTCTTGCAACAAGATAATTGCCGCTCCTTGGGAACGTCATGTGTATTTAACTGTCCAAACATACACTAAATCTTCTGTACGTAGTACATAATGTGACAGCTATTCACAATATCGTGTTTATCTCTTGAGCTGAGTAAAATAAATATCATCTGACCCATATTTGCCAGAAAGAAATTATATGATATTGGCTGGCTTGACACATATAATACATACATAAATACACTACTACAAATTTTAGTAAAAGGTACATTCTAAGATACATTTATAGCTTACTAGATTGTTCTTTTCTTTAAAAGGTAGTTTATATTTGAATTCCTCAATTTCATATAGTTCACTTATAATTATATTGTGTGCGATAACTTACGCAACAGTTTAGTTAAATCTAAAATATGAATAACGGATGAGAGTACACTAAATGCAGTCTATTATTTGTATATTTAAAGTAAGTATACGAATAAACTGCAATATTTACCATCATTAGTTTTCTTTGCGAATTATCTTTATATATAGCAAGATTTCTATATTTCAACTGTGAGGGATAGATAGATAGACAGACAGACAGAAAGATAGACAGATAGATAGATAGATAGATAGATAGATAGATAGATAGATAGATAGATAGATAGATAGATAGATAGATAGATAGATAGATAGATAGATAGATAGATAGATAGATAGATAGATAGATAGATAGATAGATAGATAGATAGATAGATAGATAGATAGATACTAACCTCAGCAGGGGATTTAAGCATTTCAGATTGCGAATTAGATATATCATTACCCTTAAGTGGTATATACCTACTGAGTGCAACATAAAATGTTCGTAATATCGACGATAAGTGGAAGTCAATGCTAAATGATAAAAGATAATTTCACATATAGTATCATCGAAACTTCTAGTTGAGTTTTGAATCTGATCACCTAATTGCCATCTCATTTCAAATACTAAAAAAACATTTCACATGCCATGGTCGACCCGAGTAATATATATATATATATATATATATATATATATATATATATATATATATATATATATATATATATATATATATATATATATATATATATATATATATATATATATATATATATATATATATATATATATATATATGTGTGTGTATGTATGTATTACTTATCGGCTAGTTCAAAGTAACACAAAGAAAGAGTGAAAATAACAAGCTTTGTAAACTTTAACAAAAATAATTTATTTGCCTATAAAACACTTAGAAATGGTAAACATACGAAACAAGACTTACGATATACAAAGAAGATCCAAACATTTGTTCTAAAGTAATAAAAACATAACTCCCGTGAATAAACAGTTTTAAAGTGATACAGTCTGAATTTCAGTTCCGTTCCATGATGATGGATGATGACATCAGACGAAGGTTAACGCAAAATGTCCAGAATTTTCACTGTGAATCACATTTTTTTTTATTTTCCTGTTCTAATCAAGAAAAACTTTTACCAAAAGTCTTTTGTCCAGACCCTTAGTGTTGTTCTCCAGGAAAAAAATTATTTAGAAAGTAGACTAATTATACCTACCACAATACATATGTTCTTCAGACCCATGCAATCATAGTCATTATCATTATAATAATAATTATATTTAATGACATACAAATGAAATAAAAATCAACATATAAATAAAATAGAAAAATTCAATTTCTATCACACATGTAATGTAACTACAGGGTCTTAACAATATGTGTACATGTATGTATTTGTTGGCTTCCGTTAGTCTCGAGAGTCGATGGAAATGTGCCCATGAGAGGGGTCCCAGTTTGTAGTTGTGCAGCGTCTTCTGTGGCTATGGAGCCTCACACGGGAGTGGCAATCCTTGCTGCAGTTGCTGCACTTGAAGGTTGAGTCAGGTTTGAGTTAAAACTGCATCCTCTTCCTTTGAGAGCTTTTCTCAGCAGCGAGCTGTCGTAACTTTTCCTCGCTGGCTTTCAGACCAGTGAACAAAGCTTGTCGCCAGCTGGACTTGTCTGGGGCAAGCTCTTCCCATGAGTTGGCATCGATCCCAAGAGCTTTCATGTCGTGCTTGCAGACATCCTTGAAGCGGAGATGTGGCCGTCCGATTGTTCTTCTGCCAGAGGCAAGCTTAAAGTAGATAAGATCTATGGGGATCCTTCTGTCATCCATTTGACGCACATGGCCCAGCAATCTGATGCGACGTTAGCGGAGGAGTGTGACCATGCTGGGAATTTTGGCATGTTCAAGCACCTCGTTGTTTGTCACACAATCGCTTCAAGTGATCCCGAGTATGCGACGGAGACAACGCATGTGAAAGGCACTCAGTCTTTTTCCCTGAGAGGCATACAGGCTCCAAGTTTCGCTGGCGTACACGAGAGTGCTAAGCACGCAGGCACGGTACACGGAACTTTTAGTGTTCAGTGTCAGCATGCTGTTGTTCCACACTCACTGCTACAATCTAGAGAGAGATGTTGACGCCTTTAAAATCCGCTTGTTGAGCTCGGCGTCGAGTGAGAGGTTGTTGGTGATGGTAGAGCCAAGGTAAGTGAACTCACTGACTACTTTTAGTTTGTAGTTGTGATGATGATGTTGGGAGGGTCCGCGTTCTGATCCATCACGATTGTCTTCTTGAGGCTGATGGTCAACCAGAATTCATCGCATGCTTTAGCAAAGCGGGCAATCAGGCGTTGTAGTTCAGCTTCTGTGTGAGTGACTATATCAGCATCGTCTGCAAAGAGCATGTCCCTAATGGTTGCTTTCCTTACTTTGCTCATTGCCATCAGTCGTGCCAGGTTGAACAGTCTGCCGTCTGAACGCGTATGCAGGTAAATCCATTATGTTGACGTCCCGAAGGCGTACTTAAGCAGGACATGCCGAAGAGCGTGGAAGAAAGGACAGAGCTTTGTTTCACACCGCTGTGGATGTTGAATGGGTCGGAAGATGAGCCATCATACTGCACTGTGCCTTTCATGTCGTTACGGAAGGACTGAACCATGCTTAACAGCTTTGGATGACATCCAATGTTCGTCAGGATTTTGAAGAGTCCCTCTCTGATGATCAGATCGAATGCTTTGGTGAGGTCTATAAAAGCCAGGATGAGGGGTCTCTGTTGTTCTCTGCACTTCTCCTGCCGTTGCCTGATGGAGAAGATCGTGTTGATTGAGGACCTCTGTGCGGAACCCACACTGAGACTCTTGATACACTCTGTCAGCAAGCGTCTGCAGTCTGTTCAAAATGACTCTAGCGAAGACTTTACCCACGATGCTGAGACGTGATTTGCCCCTGTAGTTGTTGCAGTCACTTCTGTCGCCCATGTTCTTGTACAGAGTTATGATGTTGGCGTCTCTCATGTCCTGAGGCACTGCACCTTCATTACAGCACTGGCAGAGAAGTTCATAAATGTGTGTGAACAGCACACTGCCACCGCACTTGATGACTTCTGCTGAGATGCCATCCTTCCCTAGGGCTTTACCTGTGGTCAGTTTCTCTAAGGCCAACTTTAGTTCTGCCGCAGTAGGTTTCTCATCCAGTTTGCTCATACCAGTGAGGTTTTCAATGGCGCTGAGAGCATCGCTGGAATACAGTTCAGAGTAGTACTCCACCCAGCGTTCCATTTGCTTGACCTTGTCGTAAATGGTTTCTCCTGCAGAAGACTTCAGTGGATCTATTACTTTCTTTGTGTGACACGTTGAATTCTTTATGCTATTGTACATGCTTCTGATGTTTCCGTTGCCTACTGCGGACAGGGTGCTCTGCAAGAGCAGAAGACAGTATTTATTGGCGCACTGCCATTCTAACCTCTGCACTTTGCTTCTTTTAGACCTGTATATATGTAGTGTCCTCTGGCAGGGTGAACACTTGTATTCCAGGTGGGCACTGCGGCGCTCTTCAATGGCTGGCATGAATGTGGCGGAGTTGGCGTCAAACCTGTCGTTGGTCTCTGTCTGCTTCTTGGCTATCCCATCTCTTTGGCACGGCCGTAGGGAGGTTCTGAACTAAACGCCTTGGGAGGGCATAAATGAATTCTTCAGCCTTGTCTGGATATGATGTCTTGCTCACGTCCATGTGTGGTTTACCCACTTGCCTAGAGTGGTGGGTTTTCTTTGGTTGGAGCTTACATTTACAGCAAACTAGTGAGTAACTAGTGTCTCAGTCAGCGCTGTGGAATGTACGAGTAAGTAGCACACCCTTCATAGCAGACCGTCTCGTGATGATCAAGTCCAGCCGGTGACATTGTTTGGATCGGAGATGCCTCTAAGACACTTTCTGCTGTGGTTTTGTCTGACAAAATGAATTTATAATGCTGAGGTTGTGATACGAGCATATTTCTTGTAGTCGTTGCCCGTTTTCATCTGAAGCATCTGGTTTTGAGGCGCCAGAAACTCGCCTGCCATCCCTTCTCCAGTTAGTTAAAACAGGTTCCCCGTGAAGGCCTGGAGCTGGATTTGGTTGACAATGGCTATCTCAGGCCCAAGGCATTGGGGGGTTTCTTGGGGAAGATGAATGTGTGTTTGTGTGTGTGTGTGTGTATATATATATATATATATATATATATATATATATATATATATATATATATATATATATATATATATACATATATGAATCGATGTAATCAAACTGAAATTAAGAAATAATAAAAGAACTAACGTCTTTTTATAGAAACTCTAATAGCTGTGTTTTATATTTCATTTTAAGTGTGGTGTGCCATACAGTGTAATCGTACATCTTTAATTATGTACGCACGACACACATACTCTTAAAATGGGACACTGAATCAAGCAGACCGCATGTTAGTTAAAAGTAAAAGTATATCACCCGTGTTGTGATATTCTCCATTAAATGCCATGTTTGTTTCACTGCATCTTGTATACACTTTTTGAAGTAGCTCATAATTTACAGTGATGCACTCGTATAGTTTAGACAAGCAAATGGCACCATATGAAACATTTCAACAGAAAAAACAATGGTGTTATGGTCATACTCGTGTATAGTTTAATTAGACGCGTACAGTTGCTTGAGAATAAATTACGTAAGGTTCCAATATTTGTAAGTTAATATTAATAGTTCAATGGAGTAGCCAACTTGGTGCGCCGATAAACTACTATGCTATCCGCACCTTTAATTTTTTTTTATTTTTTATTTTTGCAGTGACAAGTTTCGATGTATATACGGCATTATCTTGGTACAACAAAAACTGCAAAGTCTTCCTATCTGTCATTAATTGCCCATAACTGATAAACTGAACTTTAATCTTTCATCACCGAACTCAATGTATATTTGTCTATCAATATCGAATTTCTCTTTCCCTTTTTGATCAACTAAACACAAATAAGACTCTTGGTGTCTGCACCATTCAATTCTACCTTTAAAATTAATTTAATATAGAAAACATATCAATCAATATCTATATTTTATTTTCTGAACTTGGGGAACCAGTAAGTATTACAATTTCGTAGTTAGGAGGAACAAAGCCATATACAACCGAACGCACTTCAGTCAGCTTTGAAAGTCTTTTCTTTGAAGTATTTGAAATCTAGCCTTCCATGTCATAAATATGTGACCTCTCTGTTAGACATGATCGACATATTTGGCTGTTAACAATCAATGATTAAAAAATAACAGCCGTGATATCTCTCTGTGACACGATGCATATATTTTGACCTGACAATCATTACAGATGATAATACTTTAATGGCATCCTTTAATTGGACATATATCATCCGATATTTCGATCGTTTCGAAATTAGGTGCATTATTATCTTCTTTCAAAACCGCTAATTCGTTCTTAATTGTACGATAGAGAGTCTAATTTTAGAAACTAAATTGTCTCATTATGATGTTATGTTCATTATTTGCAGTATTTCTGATCAGCTGTAAATATCTGTTTTGGATACCTACGTCAGCTCTAAATGTTTAGATTCTGAAATACTTTTCTTGTTTTGGTGTATGGTGTTTAACTATCGGCTGAATTTACTGTTGCATTCAATATGTCTTTTATTGTTTTCTTCATGTCAGAATATTGTTGTCTTTCTTATGTTGTTTTGTCTAATTGGAAATATAATATTTCAAACACAGTGAGAGATCCTTGGATGTAAGTCTCGTTCTTTTAGAGCTCTTGTATGCTTTAATACTTTGGAAATCCAATACACTTACAAGATGACACTGCAAACATATATGACATACTGATCGGAAACATGACAGAGCATGCTAACTTGAAGAATATTTTGATATTACAATAAAGATACAAATTGTCAGAAACATCTTAACTAATGGCACGTCAACACTTTTAAGTTTTAAAATCACTGAAATTCTGTCATGCACTAGTGTGATTGGTCACTTATAGACTACAATCGCATGTTCGCAGAGAGACAGACAATAACTTAAAATTGCATAGTTTGTTTCATATGTTACACGTAAAGAAAACCTTTTTTCCTAAAAGTGCAACCCTTAAAAATCACCCCCTTCGCCACTACCTTACTATCCAACGGCTTCGTGTATTTTAATTTAAAATAATTTCGTTCTCCAAATCATATCTGCCTTTGTTTGCTTTGAAACTGAATACTCTTACATAATTATACCGTCTTGAAGTTTAGCAATACCATAGACAGCAACAGTCTCAAAAGGATATCAGTAAAGGCATTGCAAATCTAACAAGTAATATTCTAATGGATTTCTTTTAAGTTCTGCATAACATTCTCTGAATATACTCCCTCATATCATTACGTTTGCATTTTATCGCAAGCTCGTATTCAAACTATCGGTAACACATCTTTATGTTTAAAATCAATTCATGACAAGTGAAAAGGAATTAATACAAACATTTATCTTCAAAACTATTTACATTGCTTATTTCCTGAATTATAGCGACTTTTGTCTGATATTTCAAAGACATGAATATTTCTGTTTCACCTGATTGTATATGCACTAAAATCGCTTTAGTTAACTCTTTTATAAATAATAGGTAGGTACAAATAGAGATTGAATAAAAAAAAATAATTCTTCAAATGAGATCATTTTAAAATATAGTTAACATTAATATTCCGCTCCTTCAAGAACTTAAATTAAAAAAGACACGATTTGATCTGCTTTTGAACTTTATCCAATACTATGTTTCTGTTGTTTGTAAGACAGTCAAATGACACAAAACGTTTAGATGCTCATAATGCAATAATGTGTCCAAATTTATGTTTATTCTAAGGATATGAATATCAAACGAAGCAAATTATTTAGATGCATACAACGTAATTAAAACTGAATGCATCCATCAACATGAAAGGAAGTAAATGTTCTCGGTACATATTGAGTAGTATATGTTTACAATCGCCTTCCAAGGATCAAAATTACCCAACGATTCAAATACAAAGTTTTATTATTGTATTTATTATGACATTTATTTCTGAGTATGATTTTTCTTACTTTCATTTTTATTTATCCTTTCATTGCTCATATAAATATTACCATATCACAAATTGTGAATTCCACAATGACTTCATGTTACAACATCTCACGACAACTGTCCATGTATAATCTTTATGTCGATTAATTTCTAATGACCTTTCAGAAAATAATCAGATGGATTACTTTGAAGAACAGGTGTTCTCTATTGACAGATTTTTTAATACACGGCTTCATTCCGTCGCTCCCTATTTACTTGTCCCTTAATTCAAAACAAATTGCAAGGCCTTTACAATTAAAATTAACGCGTGATAAACGGAAGATGTCTCAGACAATAATTCAGTAAATAACAAATTGTCTACAAACCAGGCTATAATTTAACTTGTGTATTTCTTTCATTACAGTCACGTCCTCCAATAATTCGAATTCATAAATTCATTTCTCTTTTGTACCTTATGACAGACAATGGGTGGCACTTTAATTCACATTTTATGAAAGGGCCTATGACGTACGTACGGACCAAAACGTGAAGCAAAGACGATTTAAATACAATATTATTTGCGTCAGAAATGGGGAATAGGTTTAATATATTTAAGATGTAGTTTAGATAAGTTATTCCTTCTGTAGGTGCTTATTCTATTTATTATTGTTCATGTATATTGTATCATCTGAAGTATACATCAGGAACCATAAAGGCTCGTACGAAACTGGCAGGTATATCTTGTTGTCTAGTT
>JAEAOA010001813.1:1535000-1930000 GCA_016746295.1 Potamilus streckersoni
TACGGTGAAAGTTCGTAGTTCCGAGTCTCTAAGAGGGAGACGGAAGTGAGACTGACAATGCAGTCGGAGTCGACAACGTGCAGTGGACATATAATAGAGGGATAGAAGGGGAGGAGGAGGTAAGTTATCTGGAGGAGGGAATAGTGGAGGAGGATGAGAAGGAACTTAAACGGAATCTAGGAGGAAGAGAGGGAATTAGGAGATAGAAAAATACACAGATGGGTAGAACACGACAAGTGAAAATCTCTCACACTACGAATCAAATGATAAGATAGGCTAGTAAAGGGTCGAGCGGACGAAGTATATTTGGGAAATTCGAATTATTGACCATTTAAGTGTTATTAAAATGTCATTATTGAACTCCACCCTTTTGTATCTTTAATCATTTATCCGTCGACATTGCTGACTGGGGCCTCGGAACTATACATCTAACTTTAACTAAATCAACTTCCAAACCAAAATCGAGCCTAGGTAGGACTTCTACCATAATTTAAATAAATATTAGAAAGCACCTCACCCCCAATCCGCCACAACCAAAACATCGCAGTGGGGCGACCTTTTACAAAACCCAAGGAGATAAATATGATGTTAAATGAAAAACAAGCATAGCAAAATACTTCCACTGTGTGAATGGCGAAAACTAGACCTTGCATTATAACAAACGTACAGAAATGAATGGGCTTGACAAGAAAACCAATTAGCATTATATAAACCCACATGTTGGCGAAAACAACATCCAGATGATGACACAATGCAATCTACTCTATGGCCTTTAACTAAGAACCAGAAAAGGCAAAACAAACATAAAAAATTTAAGCAATAATTTAATTCCCTAAACTGCAAACTGAAGATTTACGGGAACTTCCAGTGAAAAATAATCCTCAATGGTCTATCACAAGTTTAAAAGTATAAACTATTCTAAATAAATTATAGGTCTTTAGTGTGATGATGTACCAATAGTTTTTAATATGCTGATGTATAACAATGACATCATCCAGAATATTTTGAATAGGTTTTGATGTATCACAATGATATAATCCAGTATGTCTTTGAATGAGTCCTTAATAGTCCCCAAAGAGTGTTTTAGTCCAAATAGTCTTTGCTACTTTGATGTAATGTGGCTGACATTTTTTGAATATTGTACTTGTCGAAATTGTAATTGATCTTAGCTCACTGCTAACTAAAATGAATGATCCATTGTGCTCCAAAAAAAATAGCCTGAATTTGTCTAAAGTACACTATCCTTAGCAGCTACTAAAATACGGAAAATGAATTTTGCCAGACTAGACAATACCAGCTTCTGAAAAAGCAATGAATGAAGTACGAAATATATAAATAAAAAAATAAAATGTTATCAGCTCTTTTTTAACAATTTACCTCTGAAGTTCAGAAAGTGAAAATGACTAAGTGGAGCTAGCACCTTTTTGAATGGAGCACATCTGGAGTAAGGCCAAGCTGCATACTCTACAACCCATATTACAGTCACCAATATTACTCCAAAATAATGGAAATTAAAGGCTCTTTTAAGAAAGATATTAAAGGTCTTTTTAAATAGCCAGTATAACTAGTAAGAAAACCTTGGGAAATTCTTTTTCAATACAATTTTAATCCGATGTAAAAGACGAAACTGTAGAGCGCCACCACAGCAAAAACATAAAGATATGGGTTTAGTTAAGTTCATCTTAAGAAACCGAAACCGTCCCCATGATCGTGAGAGTCAAGATCGTCAAATAATGAAAGTGACTCTGGCACTCCTGTGGATTTTTTATATTGAATCTGCCATGAACCTTATTTAAAAACAAATTCGAATCACAGACAACACATACAAGAACAAGAGGTAGCGGACACGTATATTACGGACTTGTTTAACTCTGTCTTGTTGGTGTTTAACCGCTAATGTCACAGAAGATTACGACCCATAATGCTATAGTCTCCATATGGTCCAACGGTGTCATTCTAATTTAAAAGTTCCATAGGGAACATTTAAATTACCCAAGATCAGTCTATAATCTTATAATTGAATAGTGCTTCAGATCATCATCCATGGTGTTTTAGTTCCATATCTTCCCCCAGTTAAATTTCCATGGGCACCCAGAGACAGGAAGCCTCTCTATTCTCCTTAATTACGTACAATATATCCGTAAAAGTGCTAATTTAATAATGCTTCCGAAGCAACCTATTTCAGCTGCACAAGCTTTTCATAACATGGGTATCATATTTATCTTACCGGAAGCAACATTTTCCATTTATGGTTCACAATATTTGGCACTTGTTACCAGGATATGATCTCATGATGGCAGCTTTATTTAAGATAAACATAGAAAATAGATATAAAAATTCTTGAGTTAAGGTATTCCACATCAGCACATCACAATCAATTCAACAAAAATCATCTCCTTATTACATATAAACTCAAAATAACTATAAAGATGACGCAAAATATTATCGATAAAATATAAATCTGACCATATATCAAATGTATTTCGAGTACACTGTAGCGTCATATAAAGCCAATAGCGATCAGTCGTCACCAGAACATTAATATTAAACTTTGAAAAAAAAATAATCTACACAGGCGGCATCTAATAGCTCCATATCTGCTTTTTAAAAATAAGTGGCATTTAAAAGCGTACTAAATTGCCAGATTTATAATATTGTTAATCAGAATATGAATATGAAAAATAAAAGTTATGATTTAAAAAAAATCGTATTGGGAAACAAACATAATGGCATGAATCTTTATATGAGGTTTTGAATCATATTTAAAAAAAAGAAACCGACAATGTTCGTGAATATTCAAGTTCAAGATAAAAAATAATAGCATACGGGAACTATGATTAATAGACAGATAAGCAATGCATACTACAGCCTTACATCTACAGGTGAAGGAAATATAACTAAAGATACATTTACTCTTAGCATAATAATAGTGTCACGATTTAACACATTATGTAAAACTGAAAATAAAAATAGTTTGGTAATTTTACAATGTTGGGTATACGATAGTAAACTGCTTACTCGTTCGTCCGGAAAAGAGGGCAAATAGACAAATAAAAGGTAGTCTTGTCGGATGTATAATTATAGGTACAGTAATTACAATTTCTTACCTAAAGTTATATATTTTCCCATCGAGCAGTATTGATGGGAAGCCTTGATTGGAAGCCATAACCTTTAGCACTGGCAGATACATATTTTGAGGTCAACGTTTAGTAATTTCTTTAGATCAGATCTTGTTGAATGCGTAATAAGATTTCTTTTTAGAAGCTAAAGTTATAGCAGCATGCAACTATTGAATACCAAAGTAATTTCAAGTCACGTCAGTCTTGTCTTTTGTTGTATTTTAGCATTAGTTAAAAATTTGTAAATTAACAGATCTGATGTTTAGAGAGATTTCAATTTTTTACAATTCATCTATGAGAAAGTCTTTGAATAACTACTTGCTGCTTACAAGTATTGTTTTTAAAGAAGTATTGATACGTTTTATACTTGCCATTGCATATTGGAATCTAAAATACATCATTCGAGATTTGACATTGACATCTATTACTGTTCTTCCAAGTTCTTCAAGGTATACTTTTTCGCTGTTTTGTAAAAATTACATGTTGAAAGTTATTTTGATATTTTCCAGTCGTAAGACTTCACCAGTCGCCGGCCCGAGGATATACAGGAACCCAAGGCAGCAAGGGTCGCCAAAGACAGCAAACAATGAGCGAGGGGCCCAAACCAACAAAATTGCATTGCGAAGAAGTGCGTGGCCAAAATCGGTTGCCTCGTTCGCCTTGCCTTAAGGCCAAACCTTAGCTTCACACCCAGTAAAATAGCTAAAATGGTAAGATTGAAAATCGATTGACTTTGTAGAATTCATACAGAACATGCATTTCTGATTGAGTTTCGTCAGTCGGATGCTTTATTACTGTGTGATTTGGATTATCGCTAACATGTCAGCAGTGTGGCAGTTTGTAGTGATGTCTAGCACTGGGGCATCATGCCGCAGACATATAGCATGATGTCCCACCCAGTCGCATTATCCTGGCACTAGGTCGACCACTCCTATCACTAGTCTATTAATGCAGAAAGTCAAGCGAGGCAGAAGTTAGTGCCATTTTTGTAAGTCTTTGGTATAACTCAGCCGTGGATCGAACCCATGACCTCCTGCATCGGATGCGGATGCTCTAACCACTAAGCCACCAGAGCGGTGTTAAATCTTTCAATGTTAATTAAAGATAAGTTCTGAATATTTCAAATCAGCCAATATGTCAATCACGTTCTCACCAATACTGACTTAATATGTATAGACATTTCGTTTACCAGATATGCATATATTTGGTTTAGTAAAGTTTATATTTATTTTCCGTACCTTTTAATATGTGCAACATAATTTCAAATTATGTTGTGAAGACTTCGCAACAGCCACATTGTGTGGTCTAAAAAAAGGACGTTCACATCGCTTCGAATAACGGAGGAAAACATTAAAATGCAAAACCGTTTCCACTTTAAAAGTCTTACACGCGAGATGAATTTGTGTTGAAAAAATTGACTGAACCCTTTATGCCAATATGATAATTCGTTGAATTCAGTCCTAACCTATACATACCGTCCATTAGACAATGGGGTAGAGAAACAGCTTTAACACTAGAGTCGTGATATAATTCGATCCAGTTGTCACAGAATAAGGCTACAAATAACTCGGTTTTGCCTTCAATCTATTTTTCACCTTATTCATTGTAAAGGCGTACAACGTTACCTGGGGTGAATCACTCTGCTCTACGTAAAATTACATGCAGGCGGAAAGTCACGGAAAGGCATGGTTTACATGAACATTTGACCATAACTATTATTCATTCCTATGGATTTAAGATTGATACATTGTGAATAGAGACAAGTCATTTGGATTTTGTCAGTGGTGGGCGAACTTTACAACATCGTCTCTGGCCATAGGGGTAAGTTATGTTTTATTTGATTTGTGAAACCTTTTCTCGGTTTATGTTGTGTCGGGTATTAAAGCTTTGTTACACTTCTTGGTTTGTTATTACCATTTTAGTAATAAATAGTTTGGTTTTGTTTTAGGCTGTTGTAGCCTGTTGGAAACTATTGAGCATTAGTGGACACTATGTAGCCTATTGGATAGTGGACATTATGGACACTATGTAGCCTATTGGATAGTGGACACTATGTAGCCTATTGGATAGTGGACATTATGGAAGCTTACTGGACACTATTGGACATTATTGGACATTATTGGGCTGACAAAGTCTTATTGGAACTGACGAAATCTTATGGGAGATTCAGTGTCCGATAAGAGCTGACTATAGCTATCCGTGGTTGGATTGGATGTAGCAATCTGTATTGCAGCATGCCGTCTGCGTCTATATGTATGAATATATGTATGTATATGAATGAATACATATAATGGATCCGTGATGTATATGAACGTGGATCGGTAAGAAAGTGATCTGGGGAAAATGCAGAGTTCCAGTTCGTATACTGAATAAACTGTAGAGTGACACTTTGTCAATTGAATGACTAATCCAGTTTGCAGAGATGTGTGTTCATCTATTTGCGTATTTAGCTGAAAGCAGTATTATTTAGTCGAAACATAAGTAATAACATTATGAGTATTGCTCATTTATTTCTTTGTGTTTTGTCTCAAGAAATTTCGTGAATCTCATAGCTTAATGCGTACCAGAGATTAAGTGAATCTCATTTTTCATTTTACATAGTATATTTTTGCCTCTTATTTTAGGCTAAAGGCCAATGAAACATATTTTTGTATTTTTTCTTTCTTTATCATTTCATGAGTGTATATAGGATAAATTGCATCAATTGTATGATAGGAGTGTGAGAATCAGGGTGTTTGTTTTGTATTCATATATATATATATATATATATATATATATATATATATATATATATATATATATATATATATATATATATATATATATATATATATATATATATATATATATATATATATATATATATATATATATATATATATATATATATATATAGTTTTTTATTTTATAAATTCCAATCATTCATCGCTTTGTGTTTATTGTTATTTATTTTATCCAAACAGAGAAATCCTACTCGGTTTCAATTCTGCTACACCATTTGAGTATCGATGATGGGATCATCTATCATCTGTCTTTGATTTCGTATTGAGGTTTTAGTCCAGCAATGGCCATCACTATATTCATTAATGGCACTTAAATAAATATTTCTTTCAAGATGCATTATTTAAATGACATACCGGATTGATAGTGTAATAAGATAGTAATACCTGGGTTTTTCTTCTGGCAACCTCTTCGTTCTTTTGTATATTTTATGTCTCTTTGGTTGTTTGTTTTGTCATTTGTTTATTTCTTTTTTTACTTCATTTTATATTTATTTTCTTATATTGTATGTGGTTTTGATAAGACAATGAGATGATCTAAGTTAATCCCAAGGTGAAATATTTTCATTCAGCCTTTCTTTAACCGAAAGTCGACATAAAGTGATGCGCATGAAATTATTAACAGTTTTGTCTCCTAACAGATGCTTTGACTGACTGCACAATAAAATGACGAAACTATTAGCATACTCCTTACACAAAATCCGGAGGTTAATATGATAAAATATAATAGATACAAACAGTCATACATACAATTATAGTGTTATAAAAGATATACAATTTTACAATTGAAAAGAAAATTATACAATTTTATATAATTAATTGGTATTAAGGCCATTAGGATACAAAGTATCTAATTTATTTATCCAATAAGTCTCTTTTATAAATCTGTTCATGTCTCCATGCACAATATCTATTGGCATAAAAGAAAAATCGAGTAGACAGTGATTATGGGTGTTAAAATGTGTAGAAATATTAGATGAAAACTGAGGATCTTTATAATGTTTAATATGAAAGCGATGACTATTCATTCTTTTAGAAACTTGTTGAAGTGTTTGTCCAACATATTGCATGTTACATTCTTGACAGGTTATCAAATAAATCACATTAGTTGATATGCAGTTAGTGTTAAAACGTAGGGAAAATGTCTCTTTTGTGTTAGCGCTACTAAAAAAATTACTTTCTCTTATGTTTGCACATTGAGAGCATCGATATCTATTACATTTAGATGACGAGAATTGTTCTTTTTTATTTTTTTCTGTATGTTTAGTTCTAATTAAAAAATCTTGCAAATTCTTGGGTCTCTTATAAGCAACAATAGGCTTATTGTTGTAAAGGGATTTTACGCTGTTTTTATTTGATAAATTTAGGAGACTCCAATATTTATTAATTATAAGACCTATATTAGGTAATGAAGGATTGTATTGTATTGTAAAAGGAACTATATTTTTCTCCATTGTACAATTTGCTGTATTTAAAACCTCATTTTGAGAAAGATTACGGGTTTTGTTCAGCGCAGAATCAATGATATATAATATAAGTTAATATAGAAGTTAATATAGAAATTTACATCTGTAACACCTTAACTTACTTTGCATGTATCAATACTTTCTTTTTCTTTTTTGACAATTCATAGTTGGGAATTTTATATGAAACGTATGCTAGCATTTCGAAAATAAAACAAGAATTGGCAATATAAATTTCGAAGGAATTATGATACGTACGTATAGAAAAGATTGTCAGAATGTGTATACAAATTTATATTCTACTACAAGCACATTCCGAACAAAATAAACAGCCCATGAATTTACATGTTCTTATTTGAATCTTAATATGTAGATGAGAGAGAGAGAGAGAGAGAGAGAGAGAGAGAGAGAGAGAGAGAGAGAGAGAGAGAGAGAGAGAGAGAGAATTGTAGTAAATATTTTTATAAGGATATGTGTGTTGTAAATTGATTAATACCACTTCGTCATTTGCTTTCTCCTCTGTAACTCAACGCCCGTGTAATTTAGAATACCCTTTGGTCTTTTTACAAATTGCTGGTTAATCAAACACGTCCAATCATACACTACGATCCGGCGGCCTAGTGGTTAGAACGTACGCCTCGGTTGCGGAAGGTCACGGTTCGAACACCGTACGAATGATACCAAAGACTTACAAAAATGATACTAACAGCTTCCTTGCCAGACTGAACGTCATTAAGAGGTTAGTATTAGGACTAGTCGGCCTGTATCAGAATAATGTGACTGGGTGCAACATCCTGCTGCATGTCTACGGTATGATGCCAAAGTGCTAGACATCATTATAAAATGCCACTGTGCAGACATCGTAGCTATATAACTGAAAAATTGTTAAAGCTGCGTTAAAAGCTAAATTACGCAAACACACACACACATACATACACACATATACATACACACACATACACATTCATCCGCATTTAAATGTCCTATTTAGGTATTTTATCGAATCATTGCATGGCTGCAAGATGAAACTCTTCTTAGATGAGATCTAAAAGTACAGAGAAAGTCTTCGCTATGTCAGAAGTGATACGGTACGCAATGAGCAAGCGTCCATTTTAAGTTATTTCTGCCGCTGTTGCCTTTATCCATTAGCCAAATGGCCCTTGATGACTTGAGTGCTTATCGTTTTTTATTACAGATCCGTTTACAGCCCCGTGTAACCCCACAGATGATATTATACACTAATCCGACACTGTAGTTTTCATGAAAATTAAAGGAAAAAAAAACCAGGAGATACAACTTTTGACAAACCATTAAATCCGAAACATTATACACTAAACAAAGGACAGTTGGGTCAAGACCGCTTGAAGGTACCTAGAACATTTTGCTCTTCAGAATAAAGCACTAAATTAATACTATGGTAACTACCTGTCTATGTCTTTTCAGTTTCAATATTAAATGCATTTTATTAAACGCAGACACGTGGATTAGGAATGAAAGAAAGTTTGTGCATTCAAGTAGAATACAACACAAAAATAAACAAGCGCTTCTCCTTCACTTGTGTCACGATAAAGACTAGATCAAAGTGATAGACGATACTGCTCATACTTTATTACAGGAGATAAACTATTCTACGTAAAATTCATTGAAAACAAATTATCACCTGAAGAAATCCAAATCCATAGGTCGTTTTCTCGATGAATATTAGTCAATAATGATATTTGAAAAGATTCATTTGTATGGAAAGTAATAATTCAACGTTCGATATAATCTCAAATATTTTTATGACTACTCACTCAATGCATTTTAGAAAAAAATCAATCACAAAAAAATCTAAACGGTTATTCTTTGGCTGACATCTGCGTGAATCAGCACTTTTTATATGGACTACAAGGTTTTAGCAAGCCGGATCAATAGTTACCACATTTTTACCACAATGTATGTATGTATGTATGTATGTATGTATGTATGTATGTATGTATGTATGTATGTATGTATGTATGTATGTATGTATGTATGTATGTATGTATGTATGTATGTATGTATGTATGTATGTATGTACGCACGCACGCACGCACGTACGTAGGTAGGTAGGTATGCACGTACGTACGTACATACATACATACATACATACATACATACATACATACATACATACATACATACATACATACATACATACATACATACATACATACATACATACATGCATGCATACATACATACATACATACATACATACATACATACATACATATATATATATATATATATATATATATATATATATATATATATATATATATATGATATATATATAGATAGATAGATAGATAGATAGATAGATAGATAGATAGATAGATAGATAGATAGATAGATAGATAGATAGATAGATGCAGTCACTTTTTTCAAATTTGAGTATACATTTAATTACGTCTTCATGAACAGAAAAGAATTCCTCTTGTTCCATCGACAATGTCAAATGTTTACACCACAGTAAATATCCATGACCATAAAGAAAAAGGAAACAATGTATGCATTAGTAAATACACACATAAACACACACACGTATATATATATATATATATATATATATATATATATATATATATATATATATATATATATATATATATATATATATATATATATATATATATTCATGCAAGTTTTTATGTATTTATGTATGTGCGTGCTTGCGTGCGTGTGTGCGAGCGTAAAATTAATATGTAGATGAAATCATTTGGAACCAATGTTAAACAGGTTGTTAGTTTTCCCACCTCGGACTAAACTGACGTGTGTTCGCGTATAAGGCTAGCCCAACTTTAAATGGGTCGAACCTGATCTACCCGCGTATAATGAAACCGCAGATCTGGCTCTACACTGTTAGCAATTAGATGCATTAGACTATATAAAGGTCAATATGGTATTTATCAACAGAGCTACGACCCAATAGTAGATGAAGTCAAAAATCACCCCTTAACCAGAATTGTCTGAACTGAGCAGACGGGTACTCTTTTATGGTATGTTTGCGACGGACATACTAACAAGTTCCTTGAGATCGAAACCATGTCTGACATTTAGTAACAATCTAAAGACGATGACTACACATTTAGGACAAATAAAGTCAGTTCCATGTTCTCGACATGACTGTGTTTACTCAACGTAAATTCACGTAAGTGATTATTATGTGTACAACATCACAAGCATGTTTGGTTATATAAGCGTTACAAAAAGCATCTCTGGATTTTTCTTATCAAGTATTCTAAGAGTAGGGTGTGTTGTTTAAATAGGGTGTTATTCTGTACTTTATGCCCCGTCTATGTCACACTTTCATTGACCTCACGATTTATGCAAATTTTGTTTACCAAACAAACCGGTAGTACGATTTAGTATTCTCTACCTTATATATATCTTAGATTAAAAAATCTCCATTCAAATAACAAACAGTACACGATGTCTCTATCTGTGATATTTGGAATCGAAATTTATATGTTCTTCGAAGAGATGGTCGACTGGTAAATATAATATGAAGGGTTAGGGATATAACAGGAATGGAGTTGAGAATGAAAGAAAGAGGTTTAATAAAGCGTTAGTGCAATAATATTTATGGATGTGTAGGCGATGAGGTTTATGGGGGGTGAAAGCAATGACATGAGATAACGGGAAGGTGTTATTAAGGAGTGGTGAAAACTTATGATATGAAGAGTATTGAATTGGATTTAATAAAGGAGTGTTGTAAAACTATATATGAAAGATAAAGGAAGTGTTGACAAAGGTGGTAGTAAATATGGCGATGAATGAGTACGTGGTGAGGTTAAATTAATAAGTGAAACTATGGCAGAAGAAACGGAGTGTTGTTGGGTTTTCCAGCCTCATTTTAACGCACCGATAGGCGTATTCATGGCGGCCAGTATTAATAGTGGGCGAAACCGGGAATCACCGGATAAGAACCACGACCTACAGAAGCTATGCAACTTTCAACATATCAACATATCGTGAATCTTAGACTCAACCACGCAGACAAGGTAGATGGCAGTGAAGTCAAAGGACAGCGCTTAACCAAATGGTCCAACTCGGGCCCTACGGAGGGATTAATAAGGTGGTAAATTTGCATGAAGAGTACGGGAAGGTTTAATAAAGGGGGTTTGAGCACTTGTAGTAATAAGAAGGCGTAGATAAAATAGGACAAATATATACGTGTCAGTAGTTGAATGACTGACAACGAAATCATTCGTACATCAATTAAGTTATACAGACAAATAAATGCATGAATTTGCTTAAAATAAATGTATACCAAAAGATTCGGTTTTCTTAAAGATTAGAGTAGTCGTTTGGTTACATGGGGGCTCTAAGTGTCCTAGTGGCCTCAAGCGCTCACCGTTACGGATCATTTCCAACTCGCCTCGGTCTGCATGGTTTTGAGTGTCCGGTTTGGTGAAAGTAGGTAGGTGCGAAAGCTTGAAAATAGCTTCTCGTGAATCGGTGGTTTTATCCGGGGTTTTCCCCGAGTTTTTCCTCCACCATTTATACTGATCGTCCTATATAGACTATATTGTGCTGGCAAGTGGCGTTAAACCATACGACAACAACAACAACAACCAAGGTGTACAGTTTAGTCATATGTCTCCATAAATACTAGATTTAAAAAACGTCCATAAATAAAAAACTACACGATGTCTCCATCTGTGATATTTGGAAATCGCAATTTATGTTTACTCGAAGAGATGGTCGGTAAATATAATATGAAGGGTAAGGGGGAATAAACGAGGAATGGTTTGAAGAATGAAAGAAAGGGTTTAATAAAGGGAGGTTGCAAAATATGATATGATGAGTAGGGGATGAGGTTTAATGGAGGGGTGAAAACTATGATATGAAGAGTAAGAGAAGGGCTTTATTAAAGGGAGTGGGGTGAAAACTATGATATGAAGAGGAATGGAATGGATTTAATAAAGGAGTGTGTGAAAACTATGATATGAAGAGTAAAGGAAGTGGTTGACAAAGGAGGTAGTAAACTAGGGCATGAAGAGTACGGGTAGGGTTTAATAAAAGGGGTAAACTATGGCATGAAGAGAACGGGAAGAGTTGTTGTTGGGTTTAGCGCCATTTTTCAGCACACGATAGGCTATTCATGGCGGCCAGTATTAATAGTGGAGGAAGAAACCGGGAAATAACCGGAAAGAACCACCGACCTACGAGAAGCTACTGGCAAGCTTTCTCACATATCCACATTCGCTGAATCTTAGACTCGAACCCACGCAGACAGATGTGAGATGGCAGTGATCCGTAACGGACAGCGCTTTAGACCACTCGGCCACTCGGGGCCCCTACGGGAAGGGATTAATAAAGGTGGTAAACTATGGCATGAAGAGTACGGGAAGGGTTTAATAAAGGGGGTTGAAGACTGTGGAATGAAGAAGGCGCTAGATGAAAAAGAGGATGAAAACTATGATACGGTGAGTAGGTTGAAGAACTGACAAGACTCATTCGTACATCAATAAGTTAATACAGACAAATTAAATGCATGAATTATGCATTAAAAATAAAATGTAACCATATAGATTCGGTTTTCAAAGATAGTTCGTGGGTACCACTCTACAATTATCTTGTAAAGTTTGATACATATACAGTAAAGGTGAATAAAGTAATAGACTTGAGATACGTACTGTTTTCCAAACTTGTTCCATAGATAGACTACCATCGAAGATGTCGCGGTAATCTGTTTTCATTCGAGAAATAAATGTGGCCTAGCACTGGCAAGCATTCTTATAACACAAGCTAAAATTAGATGATTTTTGATATAGTAACTTACAATACTGAAGCTAAATATAGATGGCATTTGATAAACACCTTATAGCACACAAGCTAAATGTAGATGATGCTTTATAAAAAATATCTTATAACACTCAAGCTATATATATATATATATATATATACATATATATATATATATATATATATATATATATATATATATATATATATGTATATGTATATATATATATATATATATATATATATATATATATGTATATGTATATATATATATATATATATATATATATATATATATATATATATATATATATATATGATAGGCATCTGTTGATTTAATGTATATGTTTTTCTCTGTAATGGAAATAATCCGAATGGTAGTTGCATAAACTGTATAGAATCCATGAAAAATGTATCCATTTTCTCCAACAAGGGTTATTTTAAATCTGTGTAATTCAACTCTTTGTGGCAGAACATTATATGGTTTACATTTATGATTGACGATATAATTAAATTAGGTCTATCAGATGCAGAGAAACGCCAATAATAATGGTAACCAAAGCACATTCCATAGCATTTGAATGTCAATACAAGAAGGCAAAAATAAAGTGGATCAGAACTATAATGTGAAGAATAAATAAAATAAAAAAATGGTACAGTTACCGACACCACTTCATGTAGACGTGTAGTCAGAAGTAATTACTACTATTACCAAGACTACATCAAAAAGGTGTGTAATCGGAAGTAATTACTACACTTATCAAGACTACTTCAAAAAGGTGTGTAATGGGAAGTAATTACTAATATTACCAAGACTACTTCAGAAGGGTGTGTAATGGGAAGTAATTACTACTATTACCAAGACAGCTTCAAAAATGTGTGTAATGGGAAGTAATTACTACTATTACCAAGACAGCTTCAAGAGGTGTGTAATCGTAAGTAATTACTACTATTACCAAGACTACATCAAAAATGTGTGTAATCGGAAGTAATTACTACACTTATCAAGACTACTTCAAAAAGGTGTGTAATGGGAAGTAATTACTAATATTACCAAGACTACTTCAGAAGGGTGTGTAATGGGAAGTAATTACTACTATTACCAAGACAGCTTCAAAAATGTGTGTAATGGGAAGTAATTACTACTATTACCAAGACTACTTCAAGAGGTGTGTAATCGTAAGTAATTACTACTATTACCAAGACTACATCAAAAAGGTGTGTAATCGGAAGTAATTACTACCATTATCATGACTACTTCAAAAAGGTGTGTAATGGGAAGTAATTACTAATATTACCAAGACTACTTCAGAAAGGTGTGTAATGGGAAGTAATTACTACTATAACGAAGACTACTTCAAAAAGGGAAGTAATTACTACTATTACCAAGACTACTTCAAAAGGTATGTAATCGTAAGTAATTGCTACTATTACCAAAACTACTTCAAAAAGGTGTGTAATGGGAAGTAATTACTATTACCAATACTATTTCAAAAAGGTGTGTATTTGGAAGTAATTACTACTATTACCAAGACTACATCAAAAAGGTGTGTAATCAGAAGTAATTACTACTATTACCAACACCGCTTCAGACGGATTTGTTGTTAGAGATGACTAATACTATTATATATATATATATATATATATATATATATATATATATATATATATATATATATATATATATATATATATCATTTCAGAGAAGTGTTATCAATCAGCAGTAACTACATCTTTTACCGATGGTACTTCAGATGAATTTGTAGAGTCGGTTGTAAATTATTACTAAAAACAGTTCAGACAAAAATCATCAACAGTAACGATTATTGGCGAAATCACATAAAATGGAACCGTACGGTTAGCAATAAATATTTATTTTACCTGTACCATTTCAAGGGTAGAGTTAATATGCATGAAATAAGAAGAATTGGAAAAAATGGGATCAGTTGTTTTATCTAGATAATCAGAAGTTGGTGGAAATCACTAAAGAAGCCTAATATATATATATATATATATATATATATATATATATATATATATATATATATATATATATACATATCCACAAATCTATTGCGACAAAGTGACAATACTTTATACTTGACTTATCTTGCAACATATATCACCTGACCTATCTCGCGGCAAAACCAAACTGCCATAATCATCCGGATTACCCCAAGCTTATCAACAGCTTCAATATTTAGAACACGAAAACATAAATAATCTGTTTTGAACTCACTGCAATTTACAGTCATTTACCAAAGTTAAGGATACATTATAACATACATAACATTTATATATATTTATACATATATAAAGATACATTATAACATATACATAACATTTAAATATATAATTTTATCTATCGTTTGCTATGTGTCCGATATACAAAACTAATCTTAAAATGAAGCGTCTGCACTGAAAACTAAGTTAAAACATGTCTCTAAATCTATGTACTGGCAAAAACATTCTTTGCATAACACTGAACTAGCTCAGCCTCGCTATAACCAAGAGTGAAATTTTCTGCAAAGAGTATGGATGGGATTTTAAACTAAAGGCGAACTTATGCCTATGCTGAGACTATTTTAATGCATAGTATACTATTTCATGCCTGTTAAATATTAAATTTTTTTCTTGAATATATCCTGTTATATATCGTTTATGTGTATATCAATTACTTTGAAACATTATTTTTAAATATTCAAGCGATATCTAATGTGCTAAACATTTTTTCTAGATTTGATTGTAAAATAGTTATATGCATTTTAGTTCAGAGTTCAGAAATATACCAAAATGTACAATGCAACAATGCTTTTACCACCATCTCAAAGTGGAGTGTGTGTGTGTGTGTGTGTGTGTGTGTGTTATTTGGATTTTTTACGTAGCTTTAATAATAGTTCAGTCATATCGTTACAATGTCTGCAGTGTAGCGGTTGATAGTGATGTCTGGCACTGGGGCATCATGCTGCATAAGTATAGCATGATGTCCCACCCAGTCACATTATCCTGACACCAGGCAGACCAGACCTAATACTAACCTCTTTATGCTGAGCGCCTAGAGAGGCAGCTGTAGGAACCATTTCTGTAAGTCTTTGGTATGTCTCGGCTGGGGATTGAACCCACGGCCTCCCGCATCCGATGGACGCTCTAACCATTAGGACACCTGAACGGAAAGTGGATATACTAATATATAGTGGATTATTATAAAGTGTTTAAGGAAACGTTCAATTTTGCTTGCAAATAGCATGTTTTGTAGTTTGCACTAAAAATAAATACAGAGATTCTGCAAATTAAGGTTACAATATATTTGTAGCAGTTTTGTCATATATACGAGTCCAATAATCGTCCATTTTGATTTTCAGCTCGGTATTACATTATTGTGCTTTCCGATTATTGAATGTTTGTTTTGTCTAAGTACCTGAATGATGTGAGAACGTTGAACGTATTTTGCTAAGGTCAATTAGATATTGCATTGAAATATATGGTATATGTCAAGAACACATGCCAGAACACATTATGAGGCGTCACTATATTAAAGGAAAAAGAAGAAATTTTAATCTTCTTCTCGTCAATTTTGCAAAGTTCTTAAATACTGGTCAAGTCATTGATCATATTTTCTCAATAATGATGATCGTAGACGTGAAATCATATTGAAAGAGTTTGTTTTAAAGGAGTTAAAGTGGGATACAGTCACAAAAACACTGTTGCGAATGTCCAAACACTGAGCAAGTATTTAGATTTTTTTAAAAGGGAAAATACATAAATGGGAATATTGGATATCTCCCTTTATGCCATATATTGATTAAACTTGCCATGGATTTATAAGAGAGAGATTTAGAAGCAATGCACATTTCAAAAGAGGTTTTCTTAAAAATCTTCCCTTGTATACTGTTCTATCACATTTGAGTCGTTCACATTATGCTTTGATGTCATTTATCAAACTGTAATTCAATAGTTACTCAACTCACGTCCTTTATACCAACAGTTCCAAAGATTTTCACCATTATAATGACCGAGGAGAGGAACCAATCCTATATATTACAAGGAGTAGAAAAGTACGTTTATTTTTCCTTTACATTTAATATATAAAGTTTTATATTAATTTAAAGGCTTTGCATACCAAATGTATGACGCAATATTGGTATAACCTGGTATTTTCTCTTTGCATCTTTCATATGAAGCATGAACTTAAATAAATACGCTTATATGACTTACAAGATTATCGGACATTTTTTCAGGCAAAGACACTTTGAAGCTTCTGTTGAATATTGAACTAGCGATCACATCAACATTACTGCACTAGTACACTTGTTTGTTTCAGGTGCATACTTTTTTTTCTGTGTGCACTTGATAATGTCGCCTACCCGACCCGCCCATCCCTCAAAAAGAGACTCGATTCAACAAACAAGTGTATGGTTGCATTATGGTGCATAAATAATCTTGAATAGTGATACACCGATGTCATTAATGATGAAAGTTTCAAAGATTTTGTATCAATCGTCCTGAAGCTAGACTAGTACATCAAGGCAGGTCTAAGATAGACTCCAGATACATGCGTGCAAGTTGAACTTCATATTTCTCTGAACAAACCTTTTAGCGTTTAGAGTTACATGCCAACACCAGCGTGTATTCCATCTCTAGCGGTGAGAAGCGTCGAAAACGATGACAGTGTTTTGAATGGACAATTTTATCTGCCATGTATCCCGCATACCATCACACAGACGTGCATTGAAAGTACAAGGAGCACCAGTACGAAATAAAGCTTGGTAACATTAAATTTCCTGTGCTGGTTACTAACATCATTTAGTTTGAACGAACTAACCCTGATATCCCTTCAACAGATTCGACTATCCACCGTGAGAATTGTGCAGTTCAATTGAAAACTGAGATTACTCGTGTTCTCACAGGATATTATCATACACTATATCCATCTCAGTTCCAAAATATTAACAACACTAACAAATATGTGAATCTGCAAATGAGGACTATAGTATGAACGATCCATTATCTGCAGATAAGGACTATAATATGCATCAAGTTTCACAACGATCCATCATCTACATATAAAGACTATAGGATCAAGTTTCAAAACTATCCTTCATGTGCAGATAAGGACTATAATATGTATCAAGTTTCACAACAATCCATAATCTGCAGCTAAGGACTATAGTATGCATCATGTGTCACAACGACCCATCATCTGCAGATAAGGACTATAATATGTATCATGTGTCACAACGACCCATCATCTGCAGATAAGGACTATAGTATGTATCATGTGTCACAACGACCCATCATCTGCAGATAAGGACTGTAGTATGCATGAAATTTAACAACGATCCAACATCTGCAGATAAGGACTATAGTATGTATCAAGTTTCATAACGATCCATTATCTACAGATAAGGACTCTAGTATGTACCAAGTTTCACAATGATCCTTCATCTACAGATTAGGACTGTAGTAATTATCAAGTTTCACAACGATCCATCATCTACAGATAAGGACTATAGTGTGCATCAAGTTTCACAACGATCCATCTTCTACAGATAAGGACTACAGTATGCATCAAGTTTCACAACGATCCATCTTCTACAGATAAGGACTATAGGATCAAGTTTCACAATGATTCATGATCTACAGATAAGGACTATAGTATGCATCAAGTTTCACAATGATTCATCATCTACAGATAAGGACTATAGTGTGCATCAAGTTTCATAATGATTCATCATCTACAGATAAGGACTATAGTATGTATCAAGTTTCACAATGATTCATCATCTACAGATAAGGACTCTAGTATGCATCAAGTTTCACAATGATTCATCATCTACAGATAAGGACTATAGTGTGCATCAAGTTTCACAATGATTCATCATCTACAGATAAGGACTATAGTGTGCATCAAGTTTCACAATGATTCATGATCTACAGATAAGGACTATAGTATGTATCAAGTTTCACAATGATTCATCATCTACAGATAAGGACTCTAGTATGCATCAAGTTTCACAACGATCCATCTTCTACAGATAAGGACTATAGTATGCATCAAGTTTCACAATGATTCATCATCTACAGATAAGGACTCTAGTATGCATCAAATTTCACAATGATTCATCATCTACAGATAAGGACTATAGTATGCATCAAATTTCACAATGATTCATCATCTACAGATAAGGACTATAGTGTGCATCAAGTTTCATAATGATTCATCATCTACAGATAAGGACTATAGTATAAATCAAGTTTCACAATGATTCATCATCTACAGATAAGGACTATAGTGTGCATCAAGTTTCACAATGATTCATCAAAAGCAGCTGGACAAGAAAGTTCTTAATATTCTTTCACATTATTGCATTCTACTGCAAAAAAAGTATAATGACTCTAAAAATATATGGGAAGACAACAATTATGTTGTTGAGATAATTGCCATAGCGTGGGTAAATCTCAACGATGATGCTTTAAGATATGTTATACTGATTATGTAAACAGATGTTTCTCCTGCACTACATCATGCTCCGTGTCGAAGTCAGGACATAGCTTCATGCCAAATCGCAGCAGCAAATGTTGCCATTATGCGCATCGTCATATATTGACCGTTACACCATTACATGTATTGAGGTTTGTGCCAATCCATTAATAAACTGAAATTAATGATTAGCACTTACAGATATAAACAATTTCCTGAAATAATTTAAATAAATCTAACGAAGAACCAGAATTACAGTTTTATTTTTAATTGTTGCATTGTTTTGTTTCGCTGATTATACTACTTAACATAACTTAGTAATTTATCCTCTTATCTTCTGTAAGATGGTACTTTCGACAATTGCTCTTGTGTCAAGTAAGTATTGTGTCCTTTCGGCATTGACAGATTATTTTTATTCTTTCTAATTTTGCGACTCATATCTGTTCATATGCGGCTTTTTTTCAGGGTCAGTGATTGAGGTTATAAAGCTGCTGTTAAAAAGGTAATGTTTCACATCCCTCGGCGATGAAGTGTAAGGAAAATGGTAACTAATGTGACTTTATACTGGAACTTTTGGTGATTATTATTGACCTTTAGTGACAAAACCTTAAGTAAATATGAGTATTTTTTTAAAAACAAAACACTTAATTAATCGTCTTCAATTACGTACATTTTGAACTCTGTGACAAAAGATGGATTCATAATGTTAAACCAAGCCCGTTTATACGGTTCGTTGCTAGGGAATGACCTTCCGCGATGTAATTTACCCAGTGTGGATGGATAGAAAGAATAATACAGATCTCTGATCAAGTATATTGAAGAAATAAAACAATCTACCCCCTTTTAAATTTTAATCAATTTAACAATAGAATTCCAAATGAAAAGAAATCAATTTCTTTACTACAAAAATGGAAATGTACAAACATGTACTCAGTAAAAGCAAATACAAATTTCACTTTACTATTAATTGTCAGTGACGGAATTAATACAGAGTTTCATCATAATCTCAAGTCGTGACTTTGAGTTCAACGTTAAGTGACATCATCACCTATCTTTATCCGGACATCGAATCTTCCGTTCCTTCCTGCCCTTCCAACGTTTGTCTGATCGTCTTTGACTTGCACCCTTGCCTGTCGAAAACTTGAACGATTTGACGATAGTATTTCGAATCTAGAACTGGAATTCGGTTGTGGACTTTCCTGAGGAATTTTGCTGAATTTTGCTGGAGAATTGGATGAGGAATTGGCTGAGGAAGCTGTTTCCTTAAATAAACAAAAAGGTCCCGCAAAAGACAATATGTCACCTTTTTCTCCAAGTGTATGTATGTATGTATGTATGTATGTATGTATGTATGTATGTATGTATGTATGTATGTATGTATATATATATATATATATATATATATATATATACATATATATACATATATACATATATATATATATATATATATATATATATATATATATATATATATAAATATGTATATATATATATATATATATATATATATATATATATATATATGATTATTGCAGCTCAGATGGTATACTGCCTAATTCTGTCTTAAGTGACTCGCTTGCTCACATTTTCTATGTTTACAAATGGAGGCGGCCATTACATGTATACTGACCTTAATTCAGGTTCACGAGCTTAGAGGGAATCATTAGCTTCCGCTTTACGACTAGCACGTATGTGCCCTTTTTAACAACCCATGACTTCTTTACATTAAGCTATTTAATACAATCTAGTATTAAATTACTTATGGCTTAGCCCATCAAATCAAACTATTCAAAAATAGTTTACGTGATCAATTAAATATCACGAAATAGAATATGAATATACACTCAATACATGGCATAATATACAGAGATTTAATAACTAAATCTACGAAATATTACCCATCACGTATTATGGTAAATTCATGAGATTCCTACGCATTCCTACGTATCGAATATTCAATTACACGCAATATTTTCAATTCTCTCAATGTTCTGATAATTAGAAAATCAAAGAATAAAAGGTCGTGACTAACATTTCACTAAAAACCTGAAAAATTAAATCTTACATACATACATCATAACATCAATACATTTGCAAACATATCAACAAATGAAATAGTATAGTGTATTAAAATCTGGAAACTAAGATTGTGTACCGTTGCTGTTTTATTCGTTTTTTTTCCACGAACTTCCAATGTACTGTCTGTTTCTTTTCTGAGACGACTAACTCGCCTTACTATAGTCACGGGGGAACGTACTACTTTCGTTTGGCCCGGAGTCCCATCTAACTTCTTCCAAGCAAGATTGAAGACTGAAGCAATTTTGCAAAGTAAAGCTATTAATTTTTTGCAAGAGTTACGCCCAAAAGTTTCCATTAGCCAATCAGAATCGACTGGTTCCTAAAATATTTGATTAACGAGAAAAGGCTAATCATGCTGCAATTAACTCTCCTTTGAACAATCAATTATTGACGTGCTTCCCCTTTTTACCGGGCGAGTTTGAAGAGTGTTATGCCAAAACCTTTGTAACATAACAGATGACTCTGTCAAATTTCATGGAGCAAAAACAAGTTTCCTTTGACGGTCAGAGGTGAAATGAGAATAATCATATAACTGTCTCTAGCCCTTTCTTTTTTAATTATGTTAACTTTGGTACAATTCATTTAATCAATACTTCTAAGAGTTTCAAACTTTGACACATCACAAACTCTATAAACAAGATGTTGGCAATTTATTAATTATTTAAATAAACATAAGGAACTAGAAACAGCAAAGTTGTTGCCTGCAATACAAATACAGAAGAAAGACAAAAGAGAAACTATAGCAACTTGAGTTGAACAATAGTATCAAGCCAATAAAATCTACTCTCAAACGATCTCAATTTATCATGAGAAACAATTAACAGCTTATTTGACAAAAATCAGAGAAGATACAAAAAGTTTGAACCGATAAATTATGATCCAAGAGATCGAGGTTAAAAGGTAGAAATGGAAGGTGAAGTATGACATTAGTAAAGAATGTAAAAATTATGTATGTGTTAGGGTGTAGAAAGAAATTGCATATTATTCTAGTAAAAGGGACGCAAGGTTCTAATGTAATCCAGACAATGACGGTCCCGGAATTTGTATATCGTTTACTATTTAGGACGTTTAAAAACCCGGATAAAACGACAAATTTATGAATAAAGGCAATATCTTTATAAATATGAACTAGTTTAATTTTATTTCATTTTATCTTTAAATGTGTGCAGACATCAATGTGAAAAAATTAAACTAATTGTATCATATTAAAGAGAAAATTAAACAGTTAACGATACAATCATGAACAATATGTCACTAAATTAAGTAAATAATGGTGTATTTACCACTTAATTTAACTTTTTATGTTTTCGTTCCAATTGTATAATGCACAAAGGATTATTCACAGTCTAATGAATTATGTAAATTAGATATAAGAAAAAGACGTAGGAATCTAATCAACGAAATTGAACAATATTAGCTTCAAATATCACATCATCATTTGTGAAACGTCTTATTCATGCCAAATAGTTAACATCAGTGGCTGATCGCGGCATAAATATTCATATTCCTTTAAATGTCTGTTTAGAATTTATGATAATTGATGTTAATGATTTCTTCAATTTTTCCCTTAATTATATTAGTATATCGCTGTTTCAGGGTTGTTCATTTAAAGCCTCGATGTACCTAGTTTTTTGTGTAATTAACTGTCTGGTAAAAGTGATTACTATCGGGGCTTACAAAAAAATGGAAATCTTAAGTTAGACAAATTCATGAAATTAGGCATAGACTGATAATAGAGGTGAAGGTACAACAAGGGTACATAATATCACAGATCAGGTCCAAAAGCAAGTATGAGCAAAAACGAAAAGTAAAATGTTTAGAGAAGTATATTGGCACCCTGTAATGAACTATGTAAAAACGAAACTATTTAAAATTACCTCGTAGCTAATGATTTTAAAGCAAGTAAAGTCAGGAAATAAGTGGTAGCTAAATTAGTTTATAAAAACAGAGAATTTAGGATGTCATTTGATACATATTCAGCATTTAGACGAAATGATATTTTACAGATTGTCTTCATGACAGTCATCTTTGTCAATCTACTGATCTATCTGATGATAAAATAATTTTGACAATTTAACCAGCCCGTTTACTACATTAATCTACATAATTCAGATGCATATAGCACATTACTTATGCAATTAGTATTTGCGTTGATATGAACAGTGTTTCAATTATTTGTCTTCGTTAAAAACAAAGAGCAATTATCTGAAATAAAGACGAAATAACTCTTCATTTATCTGACTGAGCATCATAAAAATATAGAGATGTACTGGATAAATGAATCAGTTCACAACAACGTTGGAATTACATGCATTAAACACAACTGGTGTATAATATTCTGTTTTCAAATTACTTTGGATAACGTTTTACTGAATGATACAGAAATTGTTCTTTTTGAACCTTTAAGATTATAATTATATTTTAAATGTTCATGTTATGTTTGGTAGACAAAACTGTACTAATGTTTTTGCGATGGTTAAATAATCATTATTCATGTTTTATTACTGTTACATCTTGATGTTTAAAATGTCATTCGTCTTTATTTTATTGCTGCGCCAGATATTACGGTCTTCCAAACTTGAGGCTATACATTTCATTGGACAGCTGTCTTTATTAGCTTAATATTTTTGTACATGAAAACAATTTCTGCAAAAAGTATCATATAAAGGAAATATAATCAATAGTTACACCTGCTAGATTTGATGTAAAGCATTTTCTTTTAAACCATAAAATATTGTTACGTTTTGTTACTTCCAGACAGAATCCTTGTGTCATTCACGCTACTCTACTTGTTGTGGTAAATTGACCTAACAAATCTTCACAATGACCCAAAATAAATCTAATCATACAGCAAGAAATTAGGTCTGTGTTGCAAAGATGTGGATGGGTCGAAACAGTGATTTTAGTGACTTAGTTTTTGAAAGCATGCAATATAAAATCACACTATCCTAAATGAAAGACAGTTTATTAAGGTATACCTACAGATACAAGCCAGTTCATTGTTGCCAGTTTATTAAGTTTACCTACAGATACAAGCCAGTTTATTGTTGTCAGTTTATTAAGGTATACCTACAGATACAAGCCAGTTTATTGTTGTCAGTTTATTAAGGTATACCTACAGATACAAGCCAGTTCATTGTTGTCAGTTTATTAAGGTATACCTACAGATACAAGCCAGTTCATTGTTGTCAGTTTATTAAGGCATCCCGACAGATACAAGCCAGTTCATTGTTGTCAGTTTATTAAGGCATACCTACAGATACAAGCCAGTTCATTGTTGTCCGTTTATTAAGGTATACCTACAGATACAAGCCAGTTTATTGTTGTCAGTTTATTAAGGTATACCTACAGATACAAGCCAGTTTATTGTTGTCAGTTTATTAAGGTATACATACAGATACAAGCCAGTTTATTGTTGTCAGTTTATTAAGGTATACCTACAGATACAAGCCAGTTCATTGTTGTCAGTTTATTAAGGTATACCTACAGATACAAGCCAGTTCATTGTTGTCAGTTTATTAAGGTATACCTACAGATACAAGCCAGTTCATTGTTGTCAGTTTATTAAGGTATACCTACAGATACAAGCCAGTTTATTGTTGTCAGTTTATTAAGGTATACCTACAGATACAAGCCAGTTCATTGTTGTCCGTTTATTAAGGTATACCTACAGATACAAGCCAGTTCATTGTTGTCCGTTTATTAAGGTATACCTACAGATACAAGCCAGTTGATTGTTGTCAGTTTATTAAGGTATACCTACAGATACAAGCTTGTTTTTGTTGTCAGTTTATTAAGGTATACCTACAGATACAAGCCAGTTTATTGTTGTCAGTTTATTAAGGTATACCTACAGATACAAGCCAGTTCATTGTTGTCAGTTTATTAAGATATACCTACAGATACAAGCCAGTTTATTGTTGTCAGTTTATTAAGGTATACCTACAGATACAAGCCAGTTCATTGTTGTCAGTTTATTAAGGTATACCTACAGATACAAGCCAGTTCATTGTTGTCAGTTTATTAAGGTATACCTACAGATACAAGCCAGTTTATTACTGTCAGTTTATTAAGGTATACCTACAGATACAAGCTAGTTTATTGTTGTCAGTTTATTAAGGTATACCTACAGATACAAGCCAGTTTATTGTTGTCAGTTTATTAAGGTATACCTACAGATACAAGCCAGTTCATTGTTGTCAGTTTATTAAGGTATACCTACAGATACAAGCCAGTTTATTGTTGTCAGTTTATTAAGGTATACCTACAGATACAAGCCAGTTAATTGTTTAGAACTTATCAAATTATACGTTATGTTTGACTTATATGCTCAACAGTATCTGCGTCAAAGATCATAAAAACTGAAGATATGCAATATTCTGCATTTTAGCTTAGCCTCCAAAACTCAAAATTTCTTCTTTGGTTCAGACCGAATTTCATTAATGATTTACTAATTTCATGATCACTAGAAAACAATATATATTTATAATCCTATTGCCAATCAAAATAAAAGAAGAGTTTACTCGGTCTATCAGACATATGATGTAATCATTCTGTAGAGGTTGTCAAATAGCCTGCTATCATGTCCACCTATGCTTATGTCTGCAAATGATTCATTTATTGCGCTGCATATGACGTGAACAGGAGATATTTCTTTACATTGTTCAAGATTAGAATAAACATAAGAAATATTGCCAATTAATGCTTCAACTGAAAGTACCTTAATTAATCCCGCATTTTGACAAGAAAGCGTATTTCAGTGTACTAAATCAATAAAGGTAATTAATTGTTATCGTCAGGTTAGAATTTTTGCAAAGTATGTACCGTATGACATTAAGGAAAAGCACGTACTAGTGTATTTAAATTGGATATAAGTTCATTCAAAAAAAAGATCACTTTGGTTTGTAAAACTGTTCAACACAAGATTGAAACTACACAAAAAATGGATGGTATAAGTACTTTTCTCACCCATGCGACAGAGAAATCTAGCTGTTTCTCTAAACTTACTTTCCTTATTTCAGTCTGTTTGTCACAGTCAGGTCTTCTCAGTCATGGTGCCCACACGCTAGGAACTATTTTCAAAAAGAAGAAACCCCTGTTGTCTTCTGCTGTTGCTGATGGAGTTAATTTAATATCAAACAACAACAGATATATAAGAAAAGGCAAATAATTGATAAAGCAGTTTAATATATCTCCAATTTTAATAACATATCATCAAAACATTTTGAGACAGACATACAAGCACATAAAGTTTAGTAACTAAGTATTCCGCTAGAAACTATACGAAGCAGAGCACATTTTATCATATCTCTAACTTAGTAAACTTTATAGGTCAGTGTCACTGAATGTAGCTAAAAGTATCTTATCAATTTTAAATACTTTGTTTGAAACGAATTAGATACCTTCAGCTAGATTTAACGATACTTAGCAGACATTCATTGAGCTAACGCTAGGATAAAACTCGTAGTGATTTTATGTTTCTTTTTTCTCATGTGTGAAAAGTTTGTACTTGGAGTCAACTGGACACATCATTGCCTTTATTAACATAATCGCATCAACGCTTGTTTACAAAACTCAAAGCAGGTGGCTCAAGTAATTAATGATGCAATATTGGCAGCACGTAACAATAATGACTACTTTCTTGATTTTGTGTTTATTCTCTAAGAGCAGCATATATTGCTAGATACAATATTATTAAACGTTAATTCTCAAAATAGAAAACAAGACTACTTCTGGAAAAAATATATTTTAAATATTTAGCAAGATATCCCATCTTATAAAGCAACTAATAACAGTTTCAGTGACTTCCTGTAAATTTAGTATTGACGTGAACATTCACAAGATATACTTTCCAAAGATTATATTGTATGTTATGTGTCTTTCCTCATTATAGACGTTTGTAGCAGCGACAGATGTCATTGACACTGCTAACATTTACAATAGAGAATCACTGCACAGCATTTTTATGTGGAGCTGATAAACCGTTAAGATCTAAACATTTAAACCAACTGCAAGGAAACTTTCGGATTATGAAGTAGTACCAATATACGTCTATGTGGATAGAAAAAACTAAAAATACAATAATGTAAAAGGTTTGTAAAAATTATACCGGTTGATCGTATAAAATCCTTAAAATATACAGACAACATTTATTAAAATGGTCCAAGAGTTTATCTCCAGGCATATCATCTCTACAATTTTAGTTAAGTTCACACCAAAAGCTTCTGCTACAAGTTGGTCCAATCGACAAGAATATGTTCTAATGTCAGCGATGGCTGGCAGGGTATACACTATGGTCGATATTCGCCTTTCAGAAGATACACACGAGTCTTATATATGTGCCCTCTACGTGGTAGGCACAATCTCGCCTCATTTGTGTTACTTTGTGTTTCAAAGCTTAGCTGAGGAGCTGGCATTCAAGATATTTCATCTAATATTTAGAACATGCCGTCAAATATAATATATGAAGTCAGTAAATGGAATCTACAGCAACGAATGAATGTTGACAGCTTTGGTTGCATTGTCTGCTTGTTATTTACCCTTGATACCCACTTGGAATAGGCAGCCAACAGCAGATAATACTTATGTTCCAAATTCCATGAGCAAATTATGTTTCTGTATGATTTCGAATATTAATACGCTGTTGAATTTAAGTGTTAGCAAGGTTTTCAATATGGAATCCGAAAGTGAATCTAATGATAACACAAACAGTACAAGGAATACTTTTTCGTGAAAAAGAAGAGGAGTGAAATATTTATTTTGGCATGTGTGTATGGCTACTTGCTGGGAGCCAGATTAATTGGATCCAATTAACAAAAGTAGATTATATATAGTTTTATTGAAAATAAAAGTGTTATGCCGTAGGTTGAATCGTCTTTATGTAACTTCAAAATGTCCGTCTATATTTTGGGAGAAATAATTAATTAGTGCACTATTTGCACATATTTAACTTGCATTGACATGAAACAGTCATTCAGTATCTAAGGATTCTATTTAGAGAATGTTTGCAATTAAACACTTTGCCTGAAAATGGCTTTTAGTCATCTTTACCAAACCTATATAAGTAGCCTATCACCATAGATAAACTAAACCTATCAAACAGAGTTAACACTTACTCAGCAGAATCAGCAAGTAAACAACGAAGTTTTATTTGTTATAATTGATCTCTTTCTCAAAACCGGCAGGTAACCGCACCTTCTTATAAACAATTTGTTAGCAACAACAGAGTTAAAAACATAAGCGACAACTGAGCCATCTAGCTTTTTTGTGCCGAGGTTGTTATTTGAAAAATTAACTGCTACACAGAATACGTCATTCTTGCCGGTTGTAAATTGTTTTGTACAAGTCAATTTACCTTGAAATGGAACAAATATATGCAACGTTAATCATTGCTCTTTCATTGCTCCAATATTTCTGCTATAAAGTGGAAGCGGTTTCGTGTTTCTTTTTCTTTACAGGATTTTCTAATTTCAACGAAACTAATCTTTGTCCTAATGATATAAAATGTTAGTGTGATATAATTCAGCAAACATATTGTAGACTATACCAGATTAGTTGTAAAATATGCAGTGACTGGTGACCCATAGTACGTTACAATTACATTATCATAACTATATATGAATCACAAGAGTAATTACTGACTGTAGCAAAGTTGTCTATCTTTTCTTCTTTCATTATATACTCATGAAGAAATATATTGTCATCTCTTATACGATGAGTGTAGTTTTCTTACACTCTGTTTAGTGATTCCTTACCACTACAGAATAAGATATCTGACACTGCACAAGATAAACTTGTTTATATTGTTTATATTGGGTGAATAATTCCTGTTATGGGTGCCTTGGTACCTGGACGTCAGCTTATGTGCCCTCTTGCTTGCGATATTGGGATATTTTGCTCGTAGACTATGTGAAGAAAGTCATGTATGAAAGTTTTTATTTTCATTTCACATATATTACATCCTTTTTTGCCGTATTTAAACCAATTGATCCAAATCAAAATGTTCGATTCCATTTCACATTCTTTCAGGTTTGTTTTTGTTCGGCATATGTATTAGCCAGAAGAACAAAATGACAACAGGAATAGAAACAAACACAAAAAAATAATATAAGGTTTAACAATCGTCATGTAGCTTTACATTAGGGAAATTTTCAAGTCAGGGCTAAAACAAATAACTTCGTTTCTTCCAATCAATATCTCCTTTTTAGTTGAAATACCGCTCTCGGAAATACAAACAGCAAACTCTGTGACCGATGATTGAAGCTCGAGCATCATTGGACTAGGTGAATTTGCGTTTTGCTTGGAATTTAATTTTAGCCCATAATCACATATAGGATATAACAAATCTGAAACATAGTAACAGCCGTTTTATAGAAGTAAAGAATATTCTTATAATATCTTTGTTCCTTTGAACCAGTGAATAGATTAATGCCGATTAATAGACAAAAACGTTTTATAAAATTTTTTGCAGCTTCAAATTCAACACACCAGACATCTGCAGAGAAATGTGTTTGGCGTAATATGCGTCTAAGACCGTGGGTTAAAAATATGGGAGAGGGAGAAACATTTCTGCTACTGTGCATCTTCTGTGACTGATGACAAAGTCGACTTGGATAAAGTTTATGGCTGCATTTCGGAAGTATTATACACTTTGAAGGAGCTTCATTATTTTCAATATAGTCACGAATCCATAAAAGACGACCCACTTCTGGAAGACTGTTGTCTGCTATTGTTGACCGGAATGTGGCTTTTGTGAATGGGATATTGACGAAAAATCTCAATAAATGGTGCAAGATATTTCTGTTATCACGCTAGCTGCTTTCATTAGACTGATGAATCATTAGAAATTCAGAAAGGTTTGTGCAAGATTGGTTGACATTGGCTACAAGAGGTCTTGGGTTGAAATCGCAAACCAGCTATTCGCCAAATGTAAAGAGTGACCTAAAAAGTTTCAATGAGTGTGTTTGCTTGTGTAACAGGACATATTTATGCATCTAGAGAGTTGTCATAAGTTGCACATTGTTACCTGGAATATCCGGCTACTCCATGACAACACAACGTCGCATAACTCTTTTGTCGTCACAGACCTAATGAAGGACCACAGCATTCAAGCCTTGCCTCATACTCCATAAAGCTCTGATTTAGCACTAAATGAATGTTGTCTGAATACTGTTATCGAAGATTCCTTGAAGGCAAACGATTTGCATGTGCATTTTTCCAGCATATAATAAACATACCAAACACTTAAAACAAAATGGTATCTAGTTATTGGATAACAGGTGATTATAAGTGTTTAAAGATCCATGGGAACAGAGTGGATGTACCGAATTACTGTTTACTAATAAAGAACTATGCACTAGTGTTCACAGCTTTTAATATAGTTTGCGTATTTTCTATCTTCTTTCCAGCTGACAGTAACAACGGCTGGCAAATATACACGTTTATTGGCTCCATCATCCCTCAGCGATAAAGTAATGACCATGGGGCTAGAGTCGAACGAATGGAACGACGGATTACGGTTGGGGAGGAGGCTCAAGGGATAAAGATTTAGAACTATCTTGTTTTAAAGGGCAATGCAGGCCAAGGTATAATACTTACTCATCCGAGAAAGTTTATTATTTATTCCGTCTAATAAATTGCGCACATCTGACTCAACAGGTTTAGGAGAAATCAGGTTTTAAACATCTAAGTTTTATTCCGCCGAAACCGTAACATATTTCTATTAACGATCACTGGTTGCCTTTCAGGTTCTCCATCTTTCTTTGTCCGAGTGTACATGGTAGAGATAGTACAAGTGATAGTAATCATTGTCATTGTTGTTAGTGCTGACATTATTGCAAGTCCAACTTCTCCTTCGCAAAACCCGCTTCTCCTCCTCCTTCTTCGTTTTCTTTTGTTTCGTCCTCTTCGGTATCAGCTAAGGTCTGCCAGTGTTGGCTGTCAGGCATATCTTTGGAGAATAACTTAGCTCCTATTTTGGTGGTATGGTATAGAAAGTAATGAAGTACAATTGCAGTTTATGCCAACCAGCAATGGTTTACCATTAATAATGGTGTTGTAAATATTCTTACAAGATGCATATGGATTTATTTTGTCAAATAGAAATTTAAATGTCCAAACTTTCATAATATTATAATGATATAAGTCAGTAATTTATAAACATTATAGCAGAAAACTGTTATATACTTAGAAGACAGCAAATGAGAAACACAATATAAAGATATGGACTTTAAACTTTGACTCAAGTGGTAAATATCAAGTAGCTAAATAGGTACCATACAAAAAGCTTAGGGAGAAAACAAATATAAATAGAAATTAAACAAACTCTCAGATACATGTATGTACCATTAGATCGCCTATATAATCTCTCTTTGAGTTCAAACAAGTGAAACGGTTACCAATTAACATTAAAGTTGTATCAATATTATGTGGGAAAGTTCATGTTGTTCATTTGCTAATGGTAACATATTTTGTGCAGTCTTAGAGAAAGTGCTTTACAATTTCCCCTTCATTGCATTAGCATGTCCAAATGGAGAAGATTCCTCTCCACAACAGAAGTTGGTAAAAAAAAATTGCGGAGATTTGTCCTTGTTATAGGCGTTTGAATGTTTGTTCAACACCAAATATGTCTAATATTTACCTGCTGTAAACTTGGAGAAACTAAACTCAGCGATTATCTAGAAGCAATACCATTGTACAGTTTGAAATTTTTATCACTCACTGTTCATGGCGTCTTGTTCAAACTCATTCACATTGTGTCTCTTCCACAACTCCTGCATATAATGTAGGTAGACTGTATTGCATATAAACTATTTCACATTTCACATGCTTGAACTTGAATTTATTTTCTGTAACAACGTTTTTATACTGGGAAAAGTTATCCTACATGATATATCTGAACTCCAAAAGATGTATTATAAATGTAAAATAAAGAAGCTTCAATAATTTTCTATAAGGTTTAAATTTTTAACATTAATATGTCTAACACTGTCCATGTTTTATAGATAACGCCTCTATATGCATGGATAAAGTTTCTTCCATTGTTAGGTCCCAAGGTTAATAATAAGCAATATTCCTAATAATAGTATCTTAGCAACTGTGTGTGATGTTCTCTTTAGATATTCTGGATATGGTCATTGATTTAGTTTCCTTGGATTAAAATCAGCCAATCGCTGATAACCCTGCAAAATGATTGAAGTAGATTTTCAGGAATAACACTTGCACCCATTTATAATTGACAAGAATGTGTCATCAGTTAGATAAGCTTATCCTGACTATCAATGCCAGTATTTTTACTATAAATTAACTTTACAGTAGTCCAAATACATATCCATCCCAAATATGAATGTCAGTATTTTTACTATAAATTAACTTTACAGTAGTCCAAGTACATATCGATCCCGAATATCAATGTCAGTATTATTACTGTAAATTAACTTTACAGTAATCCAAGTACATATCCATCCTGAATATAACAATGGTGTTGTAAATATTCTTACAAGATATATGAGTATGACTCTCACTAGCACCATCTACCTTGATAATGTCGAGATTTGAAAATGTATTGTCTGTAATCATTTCTGATAATATAAATATTATTAAGACCAATGTCATGAAGATGCTAAGAAGAATATAGCAAAGAGGAATTATCATTTGATAAAGATTGTTCAGAAAAATATTTGTTAAATAAAGTTGCTTTATCGAAACTAGTGTGAAAATATTAGTTATGATGTGCTTGACGTAGCTAGTCTGGTTTTCTATTTTGCATCAGAAATGTTTTGGTTATATTCGATTCAAATGCTTGGTTCAATATTGGATAGTTAGAGTTTGATAACTAATTTTAGTTTTTAATTATGACGTTTGTTACTTCTTAAAACTACTCGATTGTCACCAAATTTGGCAGAGTGTGCACAAAAGTTCGTCATGTTAACCAAACTGGGATTTCATTTCCTTTGCCTATCTAGCATTCTAATAGTATTAAACATGCAAGGACGATCTCATGAATGAACTGTTATTATTTTATTGGGATTAGCGGATTGGACTGCCCTTACGACAGTGCACGAAATCTTACAGACACGTTTCATCTATTATAAGATTTTTTTCAAGGTTCCAATTACCTTTGTATAACAAGTTTCTCTATAATTTGTAATTAGCCGCTTTATATAACAATAAACAAAATTACTATCACTACAAAAACGATCCAAGAGTTTTTTCATAACGCTTGAGGTATCACTCATGCATTAAAATCACTCAATTTTAAGCTACGGTTATTAATTCTTGTTAGTTGATCGATCAGTATATATAAGTCTAGTCATTGAATCTCTGGTGAATATACAATGTTTTAGTTAAGTTTTCTTCCTTTAAATATTATTTCAGCTCAATAAGGGGTTCGGTATTAACAGATTCTTCTTTCCAATAAAAGCTTTTTCTGCTTATATATATATATATATATATATATATATATATATATATATATATATATATATATATATATATATATATATATATATATATATATATATATATATATATATATATATATATATATATATATATAATATTCTCATTTCAATTTCCATGGAGACAAATTAGTGGTTGATTGAATATTATATTGTCTGTTATTGGTCAACATGAGAGGCCTCTGCCGAGTTAGGTGCCACGCGTGGACGCGTGTCAGTGTCCCTAACCAGTAAAAGTAAGGAGCAGACAAAAGTTGACAGTCTACTTAATTATCATATTTTTAAAAGTTACAGTCGTGCTTTATTAATGATCAAAGGTCTTATAAGAACACATTCCTACAGGAATATTTTGTGATATAAGTACAAATACGTATTAATAGATCGTATCTAATAATTATTTTATTATAAGTCTGGTAAATTTTGGATTATAACATCCTACACAGCTCTGAGATTAATACTGATTCAATATTGAATCGATCGAAAACTATGAAAGCGAAAGATCTGTAATCCATTTAAATGTTAATATCTCAATATTCAGCTCAAAATTTACAACTTATTTCAAAACGTAGATTGAGTGAAATAGTATTTTGTAAGAAAAACAAAAATCAACATGCGCACCATTACCCGAGTTTTATTCCAAATTGAGACGTTTAAGTGAACGCGAGACCAAGATTGCTTTGGATGAATCAACTAAGTGAAAGCGAAACCAGGGACACTTTGGATGAATAAGCAGGTTTTATCAAACAGATATATCTAAAATTTACTATTTACTGAGTACTTGAAAGAACTGACAAGATTGAGTAAATATTTCTGTATCAAACGTGGGATAGATGAAATTCAGTTCTCGTAACATGAGTGGTTACCAAGAGATCGTCAATGCCTGCCACATTATCTACTAGGATAGTAGATTTAGTATGTTTACGGACTTATGCATGCACTGGTCCACTTTAACCGGGCGCTATTTATCTTTATCCTTGGCAAGATAGATATTTAGTAAAGGTATTTGTAAAACGTTTATAAACAAGAAACATTGGTCTAGAAAGCTTCATTACATTTGTGTACTCATTGTGTATTGCGTCTAACATTAGAAGAGAGTCCGTCAAACTAATTACCCCTTCAATTGTATGACACAAAAATAATAGCAATTTCTATATTAAAAATTACTAGATGTTCTTTTACTGCTTTGCCAGGTTTAAAAGCAAATGTTCTATGTTTGCATTGTCTCGCGTAACACGCCATAAGACGTGCTGTATTTAAGTGTAAGTATTTAAGATCTCGCTTCACGAGAAGATTATATTTCAACAGTTATATATTAAATGGATTTCAAATAGCTGTTTAAATAATTATCAACATTAAAACTGCAAAACTAACTTTAAAATTAGACCAATCAGTGAGCATGATATAATTTGAAGATTTATTATATACTTGATTGTGAAATGTAGAAACGTGTTTGGCGAAATAATTTTCATACGTTTTCTTTATCCTTTTATTTTAACATGAGACAAAAGGATTAGATTTCCCATCATACCATGCCACGCTTGATTTTGAGGCCTATAGAAGTTCTATCTACAGCAACAATAACGAGAACCTTGTGTACTACAACAAATAAATCTAAACTCCACTACATTTCAAACAAGACAATTAATGTTTCTTGAAGAAATTTATATCGATACCATTCGCGTATTTAAGAAATTATTTCCCCTTACTTCGACGCAGTTAAGTAGAACTTGCGACAAGACATTGCGAAGCCCCGAGTGGCCGAGTGTTCTAAAGCGGTCACCGTTATGGATCACTCACATCTCACCTCTGTCTGCGTTCGTTCGAATCTTGGGCTCGGCCAATGTGGATATGTGAAGATTTTATGTGAAGTGATTATGATTTTTAACGTAGCTTTATCAATTTTTCGGTTATATTGCTACGATATCTGCAATGTGGCAGTTTATAGTGATGTCTAGCACTGGGGCATCATGGTGCAGACATGTAGCATGATGTCCCACCCAGTCACATTATCCTGACACCAGGCCGACCTGTCCTAAAACTAACCTCTTAATGATGAGAGTCAAGCGAAGTCTTTCGTTTGACGTGACCGAGAATCGAACCCACGACCTCCCGCATCCGAGGCGGACGCTCTAACCACTAGTCACGGGAGCGGTTGGTTAGTGGATCGTTCCGGAGTTTTCCTGCACTCTTCCTCTACCATTTATACTGGCCGCCATATATATCCTATATTGTGCTGAAAAATGGCGTGAAACACTATAACAACAACAAAACGTTGCGTGTCTATTGTTCATAACTTTTTTATGAGCTTTTATATTTATTAGATCTTCAAGGCAATAAATCAATAACACCTAGTGTTTTGATGTCGATTATATACCTTTATTTGGTGTTTGTCATAGCTTTATCCTCATCTAGAAAGATCAACTGGTATTTTATATGTCCTTTTTAAAAAGAGATTAGAAAAGATACTGGAGTTATCTCCTGTTTATTAATATAGTCAGCAACATGAATTCATTTACATGAAGTAGGACCTCTGCTGGTTATAAACTTGCCAACAAAAAGTGACGTTCTATATGTATGTTAATCCGCATTATCCAATCCAATTTCGTTTATGAAGAATGCCCCTTTCACAATTTACCTGTGACGGCATCAACAGCCAACATGTACCATGTAACAATATATGCGGCTACTTTTGTGACATGCGGCAACATACACAGCTAACTTGTACCCTGCGACCATATACAGAGTGAACTTGTGCCATGCAACTGCATGCATAGCTAACTAGTGTCCTGTGATGGAATGATTTGTACCTTGAAAAGTTATACACATGTGTCATTTGCCCTGAGACATTACATATCTATCATGTTCCCCATGGACGGTATTCGCAGATAGTATGTGCACTGTGACCGTATGCACAGCTAACGCGTACCTTGTAACCGTATACACAGCTAACGTGTTCCCTGTGACCGTATGCACAGCTAACGTGTGCCCTGTGACCTCATTCACAGCTAACGTGTATCCTGTAACCGTATGCACAGCTAACGTGTTCTCTGTGACCGTATGTGCCCTGTGACCGTATGCACAGCTAACGTGTACCCTGTAACCGTATGCAGAGCTAACGTGTTCCCTGTGACCGTATGCACGGCTAACGTGTATCCTGTAACCCTATGCACAGCTAACGTGTTCTCTGTGACCGTATGCACATATAACGTTTGCCCTGAGACCGTATGCACAGCTATCGTGTGCCCTGTGACATTATGCGCATGTAATTTATGTCATGTGGCTGTATGCATGTCTAATGTGTGCGCTATTATCTGTATAATTGAAGGAATTTTAAGCCTGTTGATCGCTAGCTTTACTTAAGGCACTAAAAGAACACTTTATTTTCTCAACCATTCGTTTATTATCACATGCCTTGCCTGAATTATAATGTTTGCTTAATTGTCTAAAGAAACTACCTGGTGATGCAAGTTTTCCTGCTGAGTCTGAGAGCAATTAGCTGATTATATTTGTCCTGTGGTTACTTTTGTCTCATTTACATTCTTCTAAAATTTATTGTAAAGATTTATGAAACATGTTTAAACGTCGCTCGAACAATCTAATGTCCCATTATATACCCTGCTGTTTCCATGAGTGCCTGTCACTGCATCGTTTCTACCAAACAGTTGCGTTGGCGTAGAAAAAAAATTTGTAAATCAATAAATTACTGATCTAGTTTAAGATTAACCGTTTGTCAATGTCCCTGAAGCTTGATATGAAGTAATCACGTTTGAATTTTGATGTTTCGTAAGATGCCACCGTCTCATGCTGATGCTTATTTTGAGAATGTCCTGATCATGCCCTATGTCTTGTGAGTATTAAACTGGCAATATTAACATTTTAGGCTTTTAAGTAATATAGGAATTGGGTAAAAATGAAGTCGTCAGTCTATAACTATCTTCTTATTCATTGATATAAAACTCTCATCTCTTTACTGCATATACACTAAAAAAGTCAAAAAGTCGACGAGTAAGACAAAATTCAAACATCTGACAAATCGCATTAAAACGGCTTAGGACCGTATAGAACACGGGTTAATTAATACACCTGGTTGGACAACGTTTGCTACATCATTTCAAATGCATGACATGGTCTCACTTCATTTAATTGAACGATACCGCATTAACCGTGTTTAGTGGAAAATGAAAACTGAGTAAATACGTCAGGAATTTCCAGTAGACATTGGTTATAAACTGAGTTTAGGGTCTCACGAACTTACGAGGACATGCATGGCCACATGAATGAACACCCATTATTTGTTTTAAATATTCAGTTAACAACATTCTCTGTGTATACTTGCAACTTGCATACAATAATTATGTTATGTAATACGAGTAACACAGTTCAAGCAAAATATTATTCCAGCGTTTTAGTATGCATTTTACATGCAAACACCAGGCATTAACATTCTCCTTTGCTGCTATGGAAACACGCGCGGACAAGGGGTGATTCAAATTCAGTAGCGAACGAAACTAAATTTCTTAAAAAGAATAGAATGCCGTGTAGCTAAAAAAAACACTGCAAAGTATTGATACCAAGATAAACTGACGAAATGCATCAATGAAAATAGAAAATTGTCTTTATATAAAGATGAGTCAGAAGAAATACATCTCATGTTATAGCTGTGATTGTATCAGTGTTGATATTTTAATGGCGAGTAATTCTGAAAGTGCGCTGCGTGTCATGAGACCTTACAGGCTATAGTGGTTCTTCCATATTGGAAAATACATCGCCAGAAAAGGAGTCGCTTGAGTTTCAATGAATTCCTATGTAAAGATAACAATGATATTCAGAGTGGATACAATTGCATTGTTTACATAAAGGAGTTGCTAATGCATTCTTTACTTAAATGTGTTGTCGATGCATTGTTTACGAAAAGGAGTTGTTGATTATTACATTCGATCAAAGGTCAGTATTTCATTTGAATGAAAGACATTTTTTCTTTGGATGAGAGCTAGATCTACTGGTTGTTCTGCACTGGATGTGAGGTGGAAATGGTTACCGTCATTCTCGGCCTCTGGTAACGATCATTATTTAAGACGCAGTCAGCTTTTTCCGTTTCTTTTGCAACAGTTCTGGTGACCTACGTGATTTGGGTGTCTGCCTCGGAATGTGGGAGGTGGCAGGTTCTAACCCCGGCAGTCATACCAAAGACTTTAAAAGAATAGCAGCAGCGTCGCTTGGCGCATTAAAAGGTTAGTGTTAAGAATTACCTGAATGGTCAGCCTGGAGTCAGGATAATGTGACTGGGTGGGACATTGTCCTATATGTCTGCGACATGTTCCTCCAGTGCTAGACGTCACTATGAATTGTCATAATGCAGACATAGTAACGATACGTCTCAAATCGTTAAAGTTACGTTACAAATTAAATTCACACAGGTTTTCTTCTCGCCATTTTCAATCTCCGTAGTTAGTAAATATAACGAATGCGGGCACCTGTTTACTATATAAGGAAGCAGGAAGAGGTGGCTGCTTTTACTTTTAGGTACATAAAGCATGTGTTTCACTTTATCCTGAAACAAGTGTGTTTATTTATATAAATGTATTTATATACATACATACATACATACATACATACATACATACATACATACATACATACATACATACATACATACATACATACATACATACATACATACATACATACATACATACATACATACATACATACATACATACATACATACATACATACATACATACATACATACACATACGTACATACAGACTGACACAAAGATACAGAAAATGGACAGACAAATAGAAAGATAGAATGTAACGACCTTGGCATATACAGCAGAATATAAAGCTGTATCCTGGCTAATATAAAAATGATATATTAATAAATTAAGTACTTAATACATTTGAATTAAGCTCATCTTTCGAATATTATTGTAATATACCACAGTATGTCACCATAAAACTACACTAGCTCTAAAAATTCTTGACTTATGTCGTATAATTGTTGTTGGTGTCATATATTTCTATATATAAAGTTACGCATTTTCAGCATTTCAGTTTGTTACCTTTTTTTTGGTAAATTCATTTATACGACACTTGCCTGATAAGTATAAGTGCGGATGTTATTAGAATACAGATAAGCATAAAAAAAATTATGCAGTCGATTGCAGGTGCATATGTATATCTATGTACCAATTTTAATCGCTTATAAGACGGGCCTAACTGCAAACAACAAAGATCCTGATCTGACTTAGCATAATGTACATACATGCAGACCGGAGTATATCTAGTTTGTTATAATGCTTACTCATAACAAATTACACACACACACACACACACACACACACACAAATCTGCCGGCACAATATACGACGGCATATCTGGGTATGTGCAATGTGCAAGTTGGACTCGATTTATGAGCGAGTTAGTTTTCGTACTTAGATGTAGATGTAAATGTATGAACAGATAAATGTAAAGTAATAGTTTGTGTGCGTGCGTGTGCGCGCGCGTGTACGTGTATGCTAGATAACAAGGTGAATAGCATGTTAGGGAGGAAAGTTGATATCTTGGCGCGTAATTAGAGCCATAATGAAAACATGCAGTACAAAAAAAGGCAGAAACTAAATGCATGTTTCTGATTGTTCAGGAGAGTGATCCGAGGGCAACGGACAGGCAGAGAAAGAGAAAGAGACAGAATGAAAGAAATAGTCAGATAACTAAAATACAAACTGAGTAGAGTTCAATAAATATTCGTTTAATATTATTTTGCTTTAACATCAAAACATTTAACAAAAACTCTTCATATACATGTATCACACAGTACGTTAAGTCACCTAATATCTGGTTATCTTATAATCATAACTTTAGGATCAAACCTCTCTCACATCATACATTTTATCCCTTAGAAAGATGAAAATAAATTCGCTTATATATATATATATATATATATATATATATATATATATATATATATATATATATATATATATATATATATATATATATATGCATGTATGCATGCATGTATGTATGTATGTATGTATGTATGTATGTATGTATGTATGTATGTATGTATGTATGTATGTATGTATGTATGTATGTATGTATGTATGTATGTATGTATGTATGTATGTATGTATGTATGTATGTATGTATGTATGTATGTATGTATGTATGTATGTATGTATGTATGTATGTATGTATGTATGTATGCTAATGAAGAACAATAGATATAGTCCCAAATAGTCGTGCCTTGTAGATACAACTTGGAATTAGCACTGAATTACATTAAAATATAAGTCATACAATAGCTACATCTCTTAAACAGTTTGTTCTGGACAACGTATTTTTAATGATCAGTTTATATAAATAGAAGGAATAGTATTAAATGTCCTACTCTTTACTTACAAAGCTGTTTTGCGAAGAAAAAGCACAATTTGTCTTTCTAGAATTGCCACAAAGATCAAATGCGTTAAAACTAATGACTTAGCTTTATGTGTGCGTCCGAACATTCTGTCTGTAAACCGTGTTAGTTCATGTGCCCTCTGACTGAATAATCAGAATAATCATTTTATTTATCTTGCGCAAATCGGTTAGGGATATTGCCAAAAGTAGACCAAAGCACAGGGATAGTTTGTATTACTGCTAATAGAACCGCCCTTACAATCCAAAGATTAAATAAACTTGGATAAGAGAGAGAAGTTCAATGGTACTAGTTACTCTGTATAGATACGATACGCTTGTATTTTGACTATTCAACATTGGCATTTCAGATTCTGCAGGGATTAAATACAGTTTAACTTGCCAAGTTGGAAATATAATTTGTCAAACGTATCCTGATAAATAATTTTACAAGACTGTCAACGTATGTGAATTAAAGTTTTATAAAAGTAACTAAGCCGTTGTAATATTTACTGAAAACGTACTGTTTAATATGATTTAAAAAGTAGAAGTATGTTTTCAATTAATTATATTAAATCCGTAACTATCTGTTATCCCTATTTTCGTAAACTTCGCTTCACTTACGGCAGAAAGTTACACATGATTTTACACCAAGATGGAAGCCATTAAGAATAGCAAGTGCTTGAAATGATGAAAAGTTATGAATATTGATATACATGAATATGAAATAACAGTCTATCTGCGCTTGGCTTGTTGACCCACAAAATCCAACTAATTACTCCAACCCTCGTCCCATTCATAATGCATGCGTTATTATGCATAGTTTTCATGGTAGATGTTGAAATATAGATTTATCTGCACAGTCGACATGCTCTAAATATGAATGTAAATATAGACTAGATATGATTAATAAAGCGACTAGTTTACAGTCTATATGCTTCGGGAACAACTTCAACTTGGAATAGATCTCCATTACTATTAATAAAAAAAAATTCTCAATTCTTTGAGCTTTTATCCTCACTTATTTTTTAAATGATCAGTACAGGGCCTGTTAGACAAAATCCAAAACTTTGACCTAGCAGATTAAGACTTGGTATCGGGGGAATGTTAATCATATCCCTCTCAAACAATCGATATAGGAATTAAATATTACTCTCGCCTTTCATTTCAAAACTATAGATAGTAACCTTTCCAACTGTGCGATAGGTAACGATTGGCAGAGATTGGAATTACACAATTCGTGTTTCAAACATTAGTGTCATTTAAGGACACGACAGCGGTGTAATAGGAAGAGTTATTCATTTGTGTCATTTTCTTCTTGACTTTAAAATAGAACAGAACCAGATTGGTAAATTATGTGCCTTACTGTTTTCATAGCCAAGCATTGCCTGTTCTGTACAGGCGCATTTAAATATATAATTAGCCCTAACGGATATTATTGTAAAAAGAATACAGGAAAATGATTAGGTTGCTTTGTGACAAAGATAGCTTTCATAAAGGTATGCGAGACATCTTCGAGGCAAATCTTCGTAAATTATCATTATTAAATAAGTAAAATCATTTAAATGGAAATTAATTGTCAAAATACCCAACAACAAAAAAATGTGTGTATTATATACATTGAAATGTCTGTTCATAATATGATGCATTGTAGCTCTGCCAGCAGATATATCCTTTTCAAACTAATCAATGAATCAATCAATCGGTTAATAAATAAATAAATAAATATACTTTCCTGCGTAACACAAATTACTTACTACAGAGCATCTCTCTCTCTCTCTCTCTCTCTCTCTCTCTCTCTCTCTCTCTCTCTCTCTCTCTCTCTCTCTCTCTCTCTCTCCAACACACACACACATACACACACAGAATTATAATATTACTTCATATCGATAATCATTTTTACCTATGAAATGAACTGTAATCCATGAAATTCAATATGAAGGCTTTCTTTATGGGTTAGAAAATTTGAAAAGCTTAAAAGGCTATTTTTTTTACACTATTTCAATGCGCTGCATGGAAAAAGTGGTAAGAGTATTTCGAAACGTAATGTACAATCAACTAGTCAAATACTTTCTTGAGTAATTTTGGAGAAAACAAGTTATTTGCCTGTGTACTTTAAATCTTTAATATACTTCAATTTGTGCTTGTCTAATCAGATTACACATTTACTTACATTTACAATTCCTGTTAGATCGACAACATAAATGAGATATTACTCGTCGGAAACATGAGTAATAAGAGAAAATATGCAATAAAAAAACTGAAAAGCTGTCTTAAAATTAAACAGGTATGTTCCCTTTTGATGCATCCAGTACTAAATTGTATGTTCCAAACAGTGGAGAGATGGCTAAATTACTTACATTCAATAATACTATTTCATTCCCATTCATAAAGGTATACAATATCGTTCACCTTACTTTGAATAATTTGAACATATCTGATTACAAATAAAGTCGACATCGCCTATTTATGGTTTCAGCTCTATTACTGTGTATCGTCAACCTAGATATTGATTTCTGTGTACACGCATAACTAAGGTTCAGAAATCAATTAAAGAGATGCCAAAATTCAATGATAGTATCTAGTCACATTGTCTGGCACTTCTTACAATGAGTTAGTTAAAGGTGTTAACCGTTATAAAATTATTGTATCAGGTAAGAAATGAATCAATACACCTATTAATCAAATATTCGTCTTTAACAATCATATCGAACTTAAGGACTCTTTAATACAGCAGATGCAAATTTATCTATAAATGATCATCCTAAGAAAATAATAACGCGATCACAAGAATTCAATTTAGTCAGACAGCATACCATTGATCACTTCAAAATTCTAAATAATTTATGCAAAAGTACAATACGTACACATTTGAACATTCACACTAATGGACTTGCCTAGTTTCGTTGTTAAATGGCACACGGTACCACAAGTTCGAAAAAGTAGTAACAAGTGTTCAAGCGAATTATATCGACTAAAGTATATATCAGTACACTGTTCGGCAAACATAACATAAGTATTGCAGTCCTTTCCTTTGATTTAACAATCCAGCGAAGATTCCTCCTTTATCGCTAATTTATCCGAACACCTCTCCCGACACACTTCTAGGTTTTCTCTCTTATCAATAATTTATTCGTACTGTCCCATACACTACTGAAAATTAGTAACATTTTGTGCAGAGGTCATTTTTCACAAAAACGTTAGTATAAATGGGAAGAGAGTAAACTCGGCCCACCTCTAACATTGACGACTACCCAACTTTGCAAATATTAGGAATTCAAGTTTGTTGAATCAAGCTCAAATTATATTGGCATCAACAATATAATTTACATACGGCTGGCAGTCGCTTTTCCTTGACAGCAAACAAATGACAATAATTTTCCTTGACAGGATCATTGCTGTATTTGTCGCTCAAACATGTGCTTCATGTGGATCCCCGTACAAAATTATACCACCAATTATATGGTAACGGTTTGGCCATTGAACAGTATGAAAATGTTTTAACTCAGCGACATTGTCAGGAATCAATCGCCTCTACTGATAATACGTTCATTCCAGAGAACTTACTCGGTAAGGTTTCCATCCATTTCAAACACTTTTCTATCGTCTGTTTTCTTTCACTGTCATCATAGTCTACGTGTTGTGAGGGTGCTATATGGGACTCGGATGATGAGCCAGTAATGTTCGTATGCAAGGTGTCGTCTGATAATCTGCAACTCCGTGTTATATCCGACTTTCTTTCAGAACCATGGTATTTGGAATATCCGTTTTTCTTATGCATTTTCTCTGCTTGATTAAGAGACACTTTTCTCCAATTTTTTAGCTGCTCTTCGCTTCTTATCCACGTACGCTGTCTCCGTATGTGTTCCTTTAGGGGGTCTCTTGGCGTTGAAGCATGTTTGCCGCTAAGTTTCAGTGTAGACATTATTGCTCTATGATACCAGGTCACGCAAGTATGTAGTAGTGAAAAGATATAAACTGTTCCGTATACTTTCGATTTGTACAAACAACAATCTGTTCAATAGCTTGTTCGAGCAAAGACTGGACCTTCACCGAGACAGGTAGCGATTATATAGTTTTTTAATTCCTGCCTGCCAAATGACGAATAACCGTTATCAGCCAATCAAAGGTATTCACAAGCAAACGGGATATAGAGCAGTCTGCTGTTGATAACTTGTATTGATCTATATATTTTGCGATAGATGAGATTATAATGAGTACACACACCTAGGGAATTCCTGAACTAGTTTCACCCAGGTATTATGGTGACAATAGCTCTAGGTATTTACGTTAGAAAAGACGTCGACAAACATCTTTTCAAAACAAGTCTGTAAGTTGAACGTTTTGGATTAGCAAAACGAGAAATTGTACAACATTTAATCGAATGCTTAATTATTGCACCATTTCAAGTTTACAATATGGAACGAATTTTACTTTTCAGTTCTCTGATAGAATCTAAAGCTAATGTTACAAGCCTGGGGTCTTTTGCTTGACCGAGCGGTGTCAAAACCCTGGCACGAATCCCGCTAGAAGTCATAAGTGTACCCCATAATTCCAAAGACTTCTATACAACTTCAGTTGTAAGTTGGAAAACCCGACGTATCCATTCTATACATACATTTTGCTCAAATCGATGTAAGACCACATTATTTACAACTTGCCAAATAACCATCAACCGCACATCCGCATAGTTTCTCTACATTTTCTCTTCGTTCCGCCAGTAGTTCACACCGTAGAAACTCTACAACTATTCCTAACAAGGGGGACTATTTTAACTGCCCCATTTGAGGCAACTCGATCTACCGTTTCAAGGCACATCACACCAGTAAACCTACATCACATTTGCCACTATGGCGACATAAACGGTGTCTTCCGAGTCCTTTCTCATTTATTCCATTGTGTAATTTACCGGTTTCCTACCATAAATACTGCCGCTGCAGTCACAACACCGATGTACACCACTAGATTTTATAAAGTACTACATCACGACTGGGATAGTCATGGGGATTAGGTCTGAATTCGCTACTCATTGGCCATGGCATCTTGGAAACTTACTAACACTTACTCTCCGTGACGTTTGCTCCTAATAACTGACTAAATATTTCGGGCTAAGGAATATTTCTCATTGCACAAAATTCCAATAATGAAACAAATAATCACACAAACCTACAAATTGCTTAAACTAAATGCACATCTCCTTAATTTTATTACACTAATAATATTTCAACATGGGTCAACTATTTACATAAATCGCACTATTTGCAAATCTTACGTAGACAATTTACTGCGTTCTTGCAGATAGTTATTGTGTGCAAATATAATGTATATCTTATTGTTTCAGATAAACTATACAGCAGGATTAATTTTTTCACTTAAACGAAGAGACCCCTCTGACTTCATTGAAGTATCTGATGTAATATTAGGCACACATGATCAATAATAAAAAATACGTGTTCTTGAACTACAAGGATCAGAAAGTTACCGTGATTTTCCTGGACAGAAATATCCCCAGCCCTGCCGATGATAAAAATACAGCAGTAAGGTTTGATAATATTACTATGAGCGAAACTTGAAATAGTAATAAAATGAACCAGTACAATCTATGCGTCGATCACATCACTTGGTCTTCCTTTTTAAATCTTCATTTTGAACTCGTTTTCTTACTAAGCTTCCATCGTTTAGCCATTGGCTTTGTATTTGTTCTGCACCAGATTCGACACAATGTGCACAATTCAGTGAAGTATCATCCACGTGGTCTCTGGTTTCTTGCATTTTTAAGTCAGGATTTTGGATTTTACAGCCTAATTCATGGAAACAAACCACTGATGAAAGTCACTTGATAGATGCAACAGCTCCCTAATTTGAGATTTTATCATTTGGACCTATGCAGGAAGAAATTTAAAGGGCCAGAATTTCACATACATTAGATTATTTTAAAAGGATTTCCACCTCTTTACGTTTTGATCGGTATGACGGAAAGAATACCAACATGACACATAAACAAGGAATTGACTTCAACCTCATTCCAAGTTTCACCGGCAATGGTAAAGAAGACGCTAATCAGGGGCTTACATGCTTACAACTTCTAGTGCAAACCAACGGTGTAAATGGCAATAAAGCAAAACCAACGATGCCTCTGCTTCTGACAGACAATGCCTTATGCTGGTATATATCTCTACCTGAAGACACTAAAACTGATTATGAACTATTAAATCTTATATTCATTCAGCGTTATGGACCCGGAGACAGAACCAAATGGCAACGTACAGCATCTCTCTTCCAAACTGCCCAACGGTCATCAAATGTAAAAGATTACATTGCTTCAGTTAATCTGCAGGCATCTGATCTGGGTTTACCAGATGCACAGGTCCAGTCCATTATCATAAATGGACTACGCCCTACCATACGTCAGTTTGAGTTACAGCATATTCTCGAAACCTTAGAAAGTCTTATCCAAAGCGCAATACTATCGAAACCACAACTTAAAGCACCCAGCAACAAGATGCAATAGTAGTAGCAATAGGTAAACTTGAAGAAAGCTTAATGCTTTAAGTGTGAAAATGAGTGCCACTCAGTATATAACGAGTATTCCCGACAGCAGTGCAACCAACCACCGTCACAATTGTGAATCACCACGCCACCATATAGATCAACCGAATCGAGCAGCACTCTGCAACTTTTGTGGAAAATCTCCATCTCACCTGACGTCTAAATGTCCAGCTTATTGGAAACAGTGCATGAAGTGTGCAAAACCAAGCCATAATGCACATGTTTGTAGGTTATCATCACGTATAGCACAAAGACGCCATAATATATCCATCCCTTTTTCAGAAAAAGAAGCACATGACAAAGTAGCAGGTAATAACACGGCTACAATATCTAACTTGCAAAACAATCTAAAAAAGCTGATGTCCTGGGTTATACAGGAATTGCAATATGGATAATTTCACTCATTCAATTTGAGCAGTTCAAGCGCCAGAAACAATTAAATCCTCCTACTATTCCATCCATCATTGGAGTTAATAGTGATCACCAGAAACCACTTGGAACTGTAACCCTTCAGCTTTTGGATAAATCACCTAATAGTGATTCATACATTTGGTGTGTTTTCTTTTCTGCACTGCAGCGTGATTTTATAGATGGATTTGCTGGAGAAAAAAAAACATGCAAAACTGATTTATGCAACAAAACGTTATCTCTTTATGATGAATGACGACCTCAGAGTTGCAACTAACTACAGACAAACAAATGCAGCTATAACACGTACCACAGCACGATTAATTGTTCCTGCACAATCGAAATGCAACATAACCGTGACAATTAAACACTGCTATAAACATGACTGTAAATTTGTGTTATTGCAACCACTTGCTCACCTTCCGTCCTCAACAAATGTTGCTGGAGCTAGAACAATTCATAAGATTTCAGCACGCGAAGCTAGTTAGACTTATGAATTTAACAAATAAGATCATTTAAATACGACCTTGGAAACCAATAGCTACTGTGTATTCGATCAATGATACAGACATTCCTAGTATAGAAAGTGATAAAAAACGGATATGAAACTGCTAACAGATCTTAACACAGATAGCAGATGACCATTAAAATTGCCAAAGAACTTGGATTTACTCAAGCTGAAACTGTTCTAAGAGAAGAAGAGAAAAACAAATTTCTAGCTTTCCTTGGTAAACATCGTAATGTATTTGCTAAAGACCTTTCTAAACTTGGATGCACAGAATTGTACAAGCAACGAATTGAAAGAGGAGATGCCCAACGATTTCGCCAAAGATTCTATAAGATTAACCCTATACAGAAGAAAGCAGATATTGAACGTCAAGTAGAGGAAACGATGAAGCATGATATTATCAAGCCATCAAATTCCCCATGGCATAGTCCAGTTGTTCTTGTTACAAATAAATCTGGAGAGTTTAGATTTGCAGTGGACTATCGACGCCTCAACAAAGTGACAAAGCCAGAAATCTTTCCTTTACCTCTTTTAAGCGACACTCTAGAAATAATTGGTGAATCAGATGTGAACTGAGTATTTTGGACTAGGCTTCAGGATTTTGGCAAATTCCTCTTGATCCAGACACAAAACAAAAGTTATCTTTCATAACGCATAATGGATTATATCAATCAAGAGGTCAAAGAGCAACAGTCACTGTGTCCTGATTTGGCCCCTAACAAACAATACTTGGAATTGTGGCGGCTACCACAAGAACAACAAGCAATTAAAACTATTGCAGAAATCCAACAGTATGATATTAGATGGGTTGAGTTATCACCTGTGGGACCAGAAAAGTACCAAATGATATCCGAATAACAAAAAACAGATTGCAATACCAACAGTGCTTCGTTTGGATATACTTAAAGTTTGCCATGATTCCGTCACATCAAAGTTTTGATCGAACATATGAATCGGTATCATCAAAATACTACCGACCAAAGATGTTCTCTCAGATAAGGGACTATGTTCAAAACTGTGGATCCTGTCAGCAGGCGAAACAACCTTCCCATTCTGCCAAAGCACCTCTTTATCCTTTGCCATCAGTATCAACGTGTGAACTCTGGCACAAGGACATTCTTGGACCTGTCACTACAACTCGAGAAAAGTTAGCGAGACGGGGTATGTAGGATCAATCTGCCGTGTCATGGTGCGTAACACAAAGTGTATTGAGCAGTTTCTTCTAATGCATGGACGCTTTTTTGCTATTCTGTTTACTGCAGTCAGTGTATGGATCATTAAACAGCATCAATGCAGTCTCTACAATTATTATTTGCATAGGGACTTGTTACCGGTTGTGATTGATTGTAGAATTTGACCTCCCATTTTATTTCTCTTTCTCTTTTAAACGCATTGTCTGTAACAAATGAGCATATAACAGACCAAATGCACAAATATAAAACAGTTGTTTCGATTCGCGATACGAGAATCCTTTTGCGCTGTTATTAATTTTTGCATCATTATTTATCGTGTTTGGTCTTGCTCTTTGTTATCCATTGTATATTTCTGTCAACTGCATACACACAACCCAAAATTTTCTCAGACTTTGACGAAAGGTAAATTTTAATATTTTAAATGATAAAAACAAGAGCATTGGATTTTCCAGGCAATCAAGCAGTATATAGAATTCGTTTGACATTTTATTATTCTTTCTTTAAAAAAATAAAAACTGTTTAGACATGAGTACATCGAATAACTGGGTGTCAGTTGATCTGTAAGTGTTGCTTGTTAAATAAATTCCATAAAAGTTTCTCTTAAAACAGTCAAGAAGGAGCAATATATAAGACATTAAAACATGTCACTGCAAGACTGAATTATAGCTCTCATGAACTGGATACAGCTTGAACATCAAGTAGGAATATTAATCGCCACAAACGGGTATTTATCTCCAATCTGTTATACATTAGACGCAAACTGAAGGGTAAAATTAATTTGCACATAAGATATATTTTGACTATCATAAAAAGTGATTCGTTTTCCGAATAAGGTGCGGGTCTGTGGCTCTTCCCGTGGTTTTCCCAAAGTCTTCCTTCACTGGCCGCCATGTCTAGCCTATTGTATGTCTAATAATGACGTATAACCCTTAACAACCAACCAGCCGAATAAGGTGCGGACGTTTGAGTGTAACAAGAGACTTTCATTGATTAATATGAGAAATTATTTTAAATTCAACCTTGTGATGTAAATGCTATAAATGAATTATATACCTTGTTTACAGTTATTTGATGTGCGAAAAGTCACGTAGGTTCTCTTTTTCAGAGCACATCTGACAATCTATTTCACCTAATAGAACTTACAAATGTCAAATTAAGCTTATATGATCTTCAATTGTCTAATTGACCCTATATAACCAAAAGCTTCTTATTAGCCTCGTATAACCTACAGAAACCTAATTAACCTCATATAACATACGGTTAATTAGTATCAGAACTAGCGACGGTCTAATTAACCTTTTATAATCTCTACATATTTAACCTCATTTAACCTCAAACTTGCCAAATTAACCTATCTTCCTAGCATTATATGACCTCCATTTGTCTAAATTAAACTTATAATAATCTCCAAATGTCTAGTTAACTTTACATAACCTTCAAATGTCTCATTAGCCTTATACAACCTGTAACTGTCTAATTAACCTTATATAACCTCTTTCTGTCTAAATAGGCTTGTATACCCTCCAAATGTTTAAATAACCTTATATAACTTCCAACTGTTTAATTGGCCTTAAATAACCTAACAATTGTCTAATTAACCTTCTATAATCTGTCTAATTAACCTTATATAATCTCATATTGTCTAATTACCTTTATAGAGCCTCCAACTGTCTAATAGACCTCATATAACCTCACATTATCCCAGAAAAAACAATTTTGCAAAAGATAGATCTTTGTTTGTTGGTTTGCTTGGGTTTTTTTACATAAGAGTCAGAAGTAAGCCATGTCCGATCAGTAAACGTTACCATTTTAAATACACTGTTGTAATTGTGATATGACAAACATGTTGTAAGAGTTTTTATGTAACTTTTAATCATAAGGTTAATTCATACAGAGCATCCCGCTTTGGTAACATGGCAACGGATTCAAAAGTTTTGAAGCTAATGAGGAAGTCAATCCTACATCTCTATTGCAGTTTATCTTCCAATATAAATATTCATTTTCATTTTCAATATATGTTATACACGATTAAAGAAGAGTTCATGGAATGAAGCAGAATGAGGGTTATGTGCAGAAACAGGATAATGGTAGTTTGTTTAAACATTCGGTGACAAAATGAATATTCAATAGGGACAATAAATGAAACTTTCATCAAATAACCACACACAAAAACCCTGCTGATAATTATAGTGCTGGTGAAGCTAAAGTAAGAGTAAAGCCATGGTGAGTTAACATCTGACTATACATGATATATATTTGAAAATAAGGAAAATTTCTGTTTGAATTTGTTTTTCTCTCACTCTTGGGTCAATTGTGAAGTGTGCGAAGTTAAATTTGAAGATCCCATATTGTGAGCTCGACAATTACCTTGTTTTTTATGAATTGATATCCGGTATAAAATGGGGACCCAAGTGGCTGAGTGGTCGAAGGAGCCAGCCTTTTCAGATTAAGCTCATCTCACTTCTATCCATGATGATTCGAGTATGGGCTCAATCTACGTAGATATTTAAGAAAACTAGTCATTGGCTTGTCATGAGTCGGTTGTTTAACCTGGGTCTTTCTGGGTTCTTCCTCCATAAATATACTGGCTGTCATGCACAGCTTGTCATGTACTGAAAACGGACGTCACAACTACAAAACAAAACTAGCTGAAAATATGTTAATGGACAAGTTAGAGATTGAGGTTATATAAGGTTAATTGACGTTTCAAATGTGTTCTAAATAAATGGTCTTTACGTGACATTTTGCGCTTATATTAATCAAAAACGTGACGTATACTACTTGCCCAATTGTAATTTAAGTGTATATCTTATATCAAGAGACCTAGTTCAAAACTTTTTCTCTGCTATTTATAAAAGAAAGTATCATGTTACATTAAGAAGTCATCGCCTCATTGAGAAACACGAATCTTATTGTGTTATAGTTAATCATATATCTTACGGGCGAATTAATTATATCTTTCAATTTAGATCCTACGTACAAAAGATCCTAAATGAATGCCTAGCCGAGGCAATTAATTTTCATACTTGATGTTCGAACTTTATTCAGTCTACAAGGATTGACTATGATTCACTCAATCACTGACGTGCTAATTGTTTGTCCATTCTCGCTTTTTTATTTTGCTTTTCTTATTTTTTGTCTTATTCGCGTTTTATGAGATTAATTAAGTAATTTATATTATATCCAACAATGAACTTACAGGTGCGACTAAACAGTATGCCTGAGACTTTGAGTCATTGGACATTCTCGAATTTCGGCGTGAATTTCTATCTTTACCAAGAAAACAATAATCCGAGGTTTTTTATTCAAGCTGATTTTGTACCAGCATAGGTTTATCAGGAACATTTAATCCTTTAAAATTCTAAATAATATTATTTTGCCTTGGGTATAGTTTGAGGAAATTTAGGGGTTTTTTCTATTAGTGATAGATAAATAAAGTAGAGAACACGGAATATATTACTTATTTGATAAAATAAATTTAAATATAAATTGCTAGGCAATTTTTTTGTTCAGAATTTAAATTGTCATCTCTTCTTGCCATCTTATGCTGACATCTGCAACTTTGTATATAAACTTACACGTAAACTACTTGTTCTTGTTCAGAAATATACATGATTTATTTATCTAACAGTATTTTATCACGGATAATACTCTGTTAACCAATATTATTGCTAACTGAATATGTTCTTTGTTAGCACGAAAATGTTGTAGTTATTCTACTTGAAAACAAAAATCTTCGCTCCTGTATAATATGAAAATATTTCTCAGTCATTCGACCCAAATTGTTTACGACTTCATTGTTACTATCTTCTATTAGCATGACATCAACATATATTAAATGTTTAGTAGCAATAACCGATACATCATTATTTACCTTTGGAAATTTTATAACTAGCTTTCCTCCAGAGGCCCCGGGAGGCAAATGGTCTAACGTGCTCGCCTTTACAAATCACTCACACATTTCACCTCTGTCCGAGTGAGTTCGAATCTTGACTCGACCAAACTGGGTGTGTGTGCAAGCTTGCAAGTAGCTTTCCGTGGGCCAATAGCTCATCCCCGGGTTTTCCCGGTTACTTCTTCCACTAAATATTCTGTTATATCCTATGTGCTCAAAATGGCGTAAAACTGCGAACAAAACAGTTTTTCCAGGTGAGTATGTTTCAATGATGAGTAACGTTCAGGATCGACGTATATGGCACAGTGATGAGTTCCATTCAGGTTCGAGGTATACCTGATGCAATGAAGAGTTACATTCAGGATCGAGGTACGTATGATGCAATGATACGTTACATTCAGGCTCGACGTAATGATGAGTTACATTCAGGATCGAGGTACGTATCATAAAATAATGCGTTACATTCAGGCTCGACGTAAATATGATATAATTAGTTATATTAAGGTTCGAGGTATACCCGATGCAATGATGAGTTACATTCAGGATAGAGGTACGTATTATGTAATAATGAGTTACACGCACGAGTTTGTTTTCCTTTTTGTCACGTTTGCGTCAAGCAACCTTGTGTACAACCCAATTTTTGCAATGTATCCCTTATTTACTGTTCCAATATTATAAGGTGACATTTTACTATCTCCAGTTATTGAACCCGCATGACTTTAAATAACACACAAATGGATAAAAGTTGCGTTGGAGTAGGTCAATACAGATAATATTGTAATATGAATTTATCGAAACGTGTCAAAAAGCATATGTTTTAAATGGTGCTATACCCCACCCTATTTCTCAATGCATTATATTGTCCCCGTATAGCCTGAAATACTTTTGTTTCTTATAACTCTCAATTCGATATTTATTTTAAGCCTTTTGGAGATGATCATTTAATACTAGTGCCACTTCGTGATAAAATGGTAAAGGTAATTTAAGAAAATTTTCTTGATTTCATACAAAAATACATTCCAAAATTTTCACAAAACAAAAATCGGTACATTTTTTAAAACAAATTCACACATGAATTAAACCCCAATGGTACGCTTCTCGGGCCGACATGATAATTCAGTTCAACCTCACCCCCTATATCTTTTTTCGTCCGTTCTGTTTTATTCCGTCCCTAATAATGATATATATCACTTTTCCATCCGATAATTGGACAAACATGTCTTACATATACCTATATCGGTAGGGTGGAGCTTTGCGTGTATAGCTATTTATTGTTCTATTGATAGGTCTGTTTACAAACATTTGGCTAAAACTTTGGAAGGAAAAAATCTTCCAACGTTATAACCGTAATAAGGAATAGTCAAAGCTGTAGTCGGGAAGCCCATAAAGAGGAAGTAACCTTCCCTGCAACATTCTCTCTGTGTTTCGCTGTTGGTTGTTGTTGTTGTTGTTGTAGGATTTAACGCCATTTTTCAGCACAAGATAGGCTATACATGGCGGCCAGTATTAATGGTGGAGGAAGAACCCTGTAAAATCCAGTGAAGAACCACCGACCCACGAGAAGCTACTGGCAGGCTTTCTCACTTACTCAGGTCAGCCTAGTCTGGACTCGAACTCCTGCAGACAGAGGTGAGATGGCAATGATCCGTAACGGTCAGCGCTTTAGACCACTCGGCCACTCGAGGCCCCTCTTCCGCTGTTGGTGCTCATTAATATTGTACCAGTTGATTCCCCCACCTTTCTTTTAACTTCTAATTAGGTAAAAACAAATGCAGGGCTGTACAAGCAATAAAAGTCTGGTATATATTTAGAATCCTATATGTCCTATCTAACCAATTCTATCGAAGAAAAGGAAACTTGTGTTAAGAATGTTTGCTTATTTTAATAAAACTGGTCGAGATACAACGCAATAAACCCTCTAGTAGCTTTTTCCTTATTTGACCTGAAAACACCTCTTGAGATTTTGTTTTCTATCTTAATATAGCATATGTCTCGTAAATTGTTATCTATAGGATATTTGTTAACAACGTACCTTATAGTCAATCGGACGTATGCTCTCTGCGGTAGGTGTTTCGTATTATTTCAGTTAAATACCTTGACAATAAATGAGAAATACATTAAAGTGGGCACTATCACCTATTATCTCTAGCTTCTGAATCAAACTTTAAAGTTTGTTGTGTGCATTGTGCACTTGCGGAAGTTGTTATGGCACATGAATACTGCAGTCTAAATCTCCTTCCTGTTTGAAAGAAACTACGTTATGGATAAAAGCATTGTTTTGTGTATTATTAACTTTGATCCTGCATAAGAACAGTTTTACAAACATTACATACACAAGCTACACAGGACGCTCCAAGTATCACGTCGGTCAATGATAATATTTATCGATTTATTCAGAATGCAAAACGTAATTCGCTTCTTTGCACTTATTGTTTTTAGATACAGCTTGAAGGTTGCTACGTGTAGAACAGGAATATGGATTGACATTTCATTGACCTACTTTACTGAAGCAAATAAACTAATATTGACAACCGTGACATGTTTGGAAGGAAGATACTGATGTTGATTTGTATTGCAGACTGTGTATATGTTTATACATGTTCTCATTAATATTATAGCTGAAGTGATGTCAATTTTTATAGTTCCAGCATTTACAAATGCAACAATTACGTAAACAATTGGAGTTAGATATCATTTTTTGAGTACACGTCAAACAAAATGAAAACACATACAAGGTCTTGTACTCATTAATCATGGTTGCAAGAAAGTACGAAATTTAAATGACAAAAGGACATAATATCTTGTACAATCTTGTGTCATGTGAAATAAAAAATAGTATCTAGTCCAATGGAAATAAACGGTCAATCGCAAGCTATGGGAAGGTACCGTACTTGTTTGTTAGCATAGGTGGTCGCTCGTGGCCTTCATTTCAAAATAAAATCTTTGCTGCTTGTTTCGTGTGTCTTTATTGATTTAAATTAAACGAAAATATTTTTATTTCTTGTCATTAATTTATAGAAAGCAAACTTTTTTGTAAGCGATGTTAACTAATTTATAGTCCTGGTTCAAACAGCTTTAATTGCCACTTACACGCAAAACAATTCCATAGAACATTACAAAACCAACTCTATATATGATGCTACTACTTTCAATATTCCTAATGTATTTGGTGTATATCTGCATTGTTCGTTATAGAGCAAATTTTCTTATATATGACCCTTGATGCACAAATATGATCGACCTTGTCCTAAATCTTGGTTATTATTATATTCTCTATTTTTTCTCCGTTAACATTTCATTGTCAGAATCGGTCAGTATTTGCCGATATTTCACCCCCGCTCTGAATTCATGCTAAATGCACGCGATTAAAGAAACTTCTTTCTATTGTTAACAAACAATATTTTTCTGAATGAACTAAAGCAAATGTTTCATGGATTGCAATATATCAGCAGCTTTGACATGTTCCGCGTTAACGTGTCTGATGCAATATTTCAGATTTAGGCAAGTTACAGACGCCAACAGGGTATTCAAACTAACATGCAAGTTATAAGATAAAAACTATTTTCTTTAGTTAGTAATAAAAATGGCAAAATATACTTACAATTGTACATTAAAAATTTCCTCAAAATGTACTTTCGTAGTTCTACAAATCCGAATTATATGAGCCATATCATATGTTCTCAATGAGGTCGATTACACATTTCGAAATTGTACTTTACTGTATTTTCTAGTATATTCCAAATGCAGTTACATGCTCCTAACTGAACTCAAAATGGAACAAAAAACATTACTTTTCACAGTGTCTATTCAATAATTGCAATTTAAAGACTTCATATTTTTCCCATATTTTGATCTGAATCATTCTATTACAGAACAGAAACACGCATGCCGATGTCAACACACTTCATTACGATTATTGTGGCAGATGCTGCTGGAATCCGATATAAGTTACTTCATGTTGATAAATTCAGACCATAATCACGATATTGCGTGGAATCGACAAAAATACCAAAAAACGTATTCATTCCATATCAAATGGAAAAGTTGTTGCAATGCGCATTCATTAACAATATTACTCCAAATTTCAATTTTAAATAAACCAAACGCCATATTTTCCCCCGAAATTTACGTCTAGCGCGCGACCAACTTCAAATCTGTCTGGGAGGAGTTACGTGTGTATTAATAAAGTTGCTATGTAATGATGCAGCTAAGCTTGTGCATTTAATTTGGAATACGGCATACATTCAATTATTTTGTTTCTTGTACTGTATTTTTATTTATATATTTAAACCTTGGGTAGAATAAGAAAATGAGCATATGATAAAAATGTTACTGCATTTGATTGGGAAAATATGAACTTGTTTTGTCGGAAGGATATACAGCACTACCAAGATCCCAAAAACTCTTTCATATTTTCCCATACAAATGCAGCAACTTGTAAATATAAGACACGGATATAGAGTTGAATTGTTAGTTCCTATTTTGTCCGTTTTAAAGAAAAAAGGTCAATTGATGTCCATATTAAGTATTTCTTAACAACACATATTAAAACTTTCCCTTAATTCAAAATATGGTAACCTACGCTCTGTTCTTCCTAGTTGAAGGACTCGTGAAATGACGCAAAGGGAAAGAGCGCTATATTCTCTGACAAATAGTTTACGGCTGAAATAAACGCTAAACTCACGGAGTAAATAGATCACGCTTATAAATAACAGTCCATATATTTTCAACTTTGTGTCATAAACTGCAATCGATTCCCTGAAAAATGATAACAAATAGGCTTCTGCATGTGTGTTTCCACGGTAAGGGTTGAAAAACAACTAAAATTTCCAGTAACAGTGTTTCTATATCTAGACTAGTAGAGATATTTCGAAAAGAAAGTGTACGCTTCAGATTCTGTGATTCGAAACGAAATTTGGATATTATGAAAGTGGTAAAGATACTACAAAATTAGTAAAGTAGTATGGATACTAGTACAATGGCAAGGATACTAGGATAATGATATGATTGCTATGAAAGTGGTAAGGATACTAGTAAAAGTGGTAAGGATATGAGTAAAGTGATAAGCATACTAGTAAAAGTGGTAAGGATACTAGTAAAGCAGTAAGGATAATAACAAATTAGTTGTTACTTATATGTAATTAAATTTCCTGTGTGTTAGTTTTAATTTCTTGTTTTATTTAGTTTTGTTTCATTTACAATTTATTCTAATGATTATTTTCACGTGATTCATTATTGTGTCAAGTAATTTATGTTTGTAAACAAAGAAAAAAGTATTACATTGGCTACTGTTTAACTGAACTTAGTTCAGACATTTGGTAAACACTGAGTTAAAATGATTGGTCAGTATCAAGGTCATACATCAATTGCGAGATCACCATGTGTTATCAACGTTTTTCATTATTGGTTCTCAAAGAAGATTATCCTGGCGTACGTGTCAAATGTTTTGTAGTAGGTGATGATGTGACCGGTTACAAATGTCGAAATGATGTTTTAGTGAGGTTTGATACTCAACATCACTGTTTTCTAGTTCAGTCGTAAAATAATACCTTGACAGTTCAGAAGTATTTTTCTTGTTGCTAGATGAGTTTGTTTCTTAGTTTTTCTATTCTTCGGAATTAATAATTAATTCTTTGGGAAACGTTTACGAGTACTGCACTTCATCAAATTCTTGGACAAAGATATTTAGTGGAAATTATTCAGTTCTAAAGCCAGACTATCGTCTAGTGATTCATAAAATTCAACGTGGAACCTTTCACAACTATTTCATGTTACATATAAATTAATATATAATTTAACCCTAACCTTAACCCTAACCCTAAACCCTAATCCTGGTATGTATGTATGTATGTATGTATGTATGTATGTATGTATGTATGTATGTATGTATGTATGTATGTATGTATGTATGTATGTATGTATGTATGTATGTATGTATGTATGTATGTATGTATGTATGTATGTATGTATGTATGTATGTATGTATGTATGTATGTATGTATGTATGATTGATTGATTGATTTATATTTTTACGGCGCACCAGCACTCTGAGGCTATTTAGCGCCAAACATAATGTTATATCCTTTTATGTTTAAAACTGGTAAAATGATTTTATCGAGCAGCGATTGGAGACCAAACAGTGAAAGGTAATGCGATAAAAATGGTAATGATGGTAAATAATTAAAAGTTTCCCGATCACTGGGGAGTGCAAATGTATAATAACGAAAACATATGATTGGCAATTAAAATCTATCGACTGCATAAATAGAACACAGAACTGAACAAGGTGATAAAATATAAGCTATAACTTATAATAAATGTTTGCTTCCTTAAGGAAGTCTATAATGTTGGTCATGTTAACTGTATCAAAGAGCTCCCTCATGTCTTGTACAACGTAGTAATGATTACGCGTAGGTTGAAGATCGAACCATTACAGCATAAAGTGCTTAACGGTGAATGGTTCATTACAAGCTATGCACTCTGGTGGGTCTTCTCCTTTTAATATGTAGGAGTGTGTTAAGTGAGTATGACCGAGTCGAATTCTTGCAATGACTACCTCCTCTCTACGGACGGATCTGTAGGAAGGGGTCCATTCTCCTAAGGTTGGCTTGATGGCATGAAGTTTGTTATTCACGGCATCATTCCATAATGCCTGCCATTTCTGACGTAAACAGTCTTTGATACAACGTTTAAAACCAGAATAGGGTGCTTTAAAATCAGTTGGTTCTAGTAATAGGGCCATTTTAGCAGCACGGTCTGCTTTATCATTACCTTTAATTCCTACATGGCTGGGTAACCAACAGTATACTATATTGTGGGAGGTACTCAGCTCAGTATGCTTAAGGAGAATATTTGCTAATAATGGATTCTCCAGTTTTCTGTTATGTAGTGACTGAAGTACTGATAGTGAGTCGGAGAATATTATGCTATTTGAAATAGGCTTGCTTGCAATGTATTGCAAAGCAAGGTCTATTGCTCTAATTTCGGCTGAAAAAATTGACGTACCATTTGGCAAGCGAACTTTGGTTGTGTGTTTTCCACTTACAAAGGCTGCAGCAGCCTTTTCGTCATCTTTTGATCCATCGGTATATATTTTTGTATACTTTTCAAATTGTGAGAGGAGTTCATGGTAAGAGGTGTGGAAAATGGAAGGGTTTGTCTCCAATTTTTTTTCCATCATGTAACGTAAAAATTACCCTTGGTTGCTGAAGTAGCCATGGGGTTGTTTCGGAGATGTTGGCTTTCGGAATTTTTGAAAAATCAATTTGGGTACTTTCGTGAAATTGTGATATTCTAATGCCAAATGTAGGTATGACATTTGGTTTATTGTCATATAAGAATTTATATTTTGGTTCAAAAACTGCCAAAAAAGCTGGGTTCAGAGGGCTGGATCTTAATTTGATAGCATATTGTGTGGAATGCATTTCTCTGCGTTGTGATAATGGTGGCTCATCCACTTCGACGAAGAGGCTTTTACACGAGGATGTTTTAAATGCTCCCAGGGTAAGTCTTATTTCCTGATGATGGATTGGGTCAAGCATCTTTAAATACGATTTTCTTGCTGAACCATAAACAACGCAACCATAGTCTAATTTGGAGCGGATAAACGTTCTGTATAAATTGAGTATGACTCTCCTATCAGCACCCCAGTCAGTGTGCGCTATTACTTTAAGTAAATTAAGAGATTTCAAACATTTGGCTTTCAAATATTTCAGATGTGGAATAAAAGTCAGTTTTCTATCGAAGATAATGCCTAAAAATTTTGTTTCCTCAACAACTGGAATAGGTGTTCCTTCCAGCGTGAGATTAGGTCCATCGTGATGTCTTCGTAACTGACAGAAATGCATACAGACAGTTTTTGATTTCGAGAATTTGAAGCCATTCGTGTTGGCTCAATTTTTGAATTTTGTTTATATTTTGCTGTAATTGCCTTTCAATTGTATGCATGTGTTTGGATCGGCAACATATTAAAAAGTCATCAACATATAGTGAGCAATCCACACCTGGAATCAGACATTTGGTGATGCTATTAATCTTTATGTTGAAAAGCGTCACCGATAAAATACTGCCATGGGGTACACCCGTCTCTTGATCGTGTATATCAGAGAGTGTGGAGCCCACTCGTACTTTGAATTCCCTGTCTGAGAGGAAGTTTGATATGAATGAGGGCAGTCAGCCTTTTAGAACCAGATCGTGCAGGTCATTTAGTATCCCGTACTTCCATGTTGTGTCATAGGCCTTTTCCAAATCAAAGAAAACCGCTACTAAATGTTCCCTCTTTATGCAAGTATCACGAATAAATGTTTCGAGTCTAACCAGATGGTCGTTGGTACTACGACCATGACGAAAGCCACTTTGGAAAGGAGAAATTAAATTGTTGCTTTCCAGATACCATACCAGCCGAGAATTGATCATTCGTTCCATTGTTTTACATACACAACTAGTTAGTGATATAGGTCTGTAGTTGGTAGGATCTGAGTTATCTTTGCCTGGTTTGGGAATTGGTATTATTATTGCTTCTTTCCAAATTTTTGGTACATTGCCAGTGATCCATAAATCATTGAAGATATCCAGAAGAACTCTCAAGGATGGTTCCGGAAGGTGTTTTAAAAACTGGTAATGTATATCGTCCGGCCCAGCGGAAGTATCATTGGCCTTATTCAAGGATTCCATAAGTTCCGACAATGAAAACGGTTGGTTATAACTCTCTAAATTATTTGATGTGAATTTCAATCGTATTTTTTCTTTTTGAGTTTTAAGTCTTCGGAAAGCTTCGGAATAATTAGACGATGAGGAATTTTTGGAGAAACAATCAGCAAGTACATTAGCTATTTCATGCTTGCTTTTATAATTGATGTTATTTAGCTTCAGGTGTTGGAGGCAATTGTATTTTCCTTTACCATTTATTTTGCGGATCGTGTCCCAAACTTTGATTATAGAGGAACGAGAGTTTAAAGTTGAAACATACTTTTTCCATGATGTTCGTTTATTTTCTTTAATCGTGCGGCGAGTTTTAGCCCGAGTAATACGGTATTGAGCTAGATTTTCGGGCGTTGGACGATTATTGAATTTGTTCAGTGCTTCTCGGCGTTGTTTAATGGCTTCTTCGCATTCTTTAGTGAACCATAGTTTGGGCTTTTTTTTAGAATTTGTCGAGGACTTAGGAATGGACTCTTCTGCAATCTCAATTACGATAGTTGTAAATTGTCGAATTGGATTATCATCATTTAGTATGGTATTCCTGTTAAGTCTCATTGTACAAAGTGTTTCAAATTTGGCCCAGTCAGCTTTCTTTAAGTTCCACTGTGGAATTGTGTCATCAATTTTGGCATTGGTGTTCTTAAGATATATTGGAAAATGATCACTGCTATGAAGGTCATCAGTGACCTTCCAATTATAATCCAACAGAAATGAAGGAGTACATATTGTTAAGTCAATGCAAGTGTATGTACCCGTTCCTGGGTGCAGATAAGTCGAAGACTTGTTATTAAATAGACACAAGTCGTATCTAGCAACAAAATCTTCAACTTTTTTCCCTCTGTCACTTATGTAATTTTATCCCCATACAATGTTATGGGCATAAAAATCACCAAGTAAAACAAATGGCGTGGGAAGTTGTTGAACAAGTGTGTCTAATTCGTTTGGTGATAATTTAGTATTTGGTGGTATGTAGACAGAACAAAATGTAATCACTCGATGTAGAGTGACACTTACAGCAATGGCTTGTAAATTTGTATTCAAAGGGATGTTTCGATGTAGGACTCTATTGTTCACAGCAATAGACACCCCTCCTGAGGCCCTGTCAAAGTTTTGTAGGTATGTGTTAAACAGGGAGTAGTTTTTGAATTTGATATTGTGTGTGTTTGATTATGTATGTATGTATGTATGTATGTATGTATGTATGTATGTATGTATGTATGTATGTATGTATGTATGTATGTATGTATGTATGTATGTATGTATGTATGTATGTATGTATGTATGTATGTATGTATGTATGTATGTATGTATGTATGCATATGTATGTAAGCTTAAGTGTGTATATGTATCTGTCTGTCTGTCTGTCTGTCTGTCCCTATGTATGCATGCATGCATGATTGTATGAATGTATGTATGTATGTATGTATGTATGTATGTATGTATGTATGTATGTATGTATGTATGTATGTATGTATGTATGTATGTATGTATGTATGTATGTATGTATGTATGTATGTATGTATGTATGTATGTATGTATGTATGTATGTATGCATATGTATGTAAGCTTAAGTGTGTATATGTATCTGTCTGTCTGTCTGTCTGTCTGTCCCTATGTATGCATGCATGCATGATTGTATGTATGTATGTATGTATGTATGTATGTATGTATGTATGTATGTATGTATGTATGTATGTATGTATGTATGTATGTATGTATGTATGTATGTATGTATGTATGTATGTAAGCTTAAGTGTGTATATGTATCTGTCTGTCTGTCTGTCTGTCTGTCCCTATGTATGCATGCATGCATGATTGTATGTATGTATGTATGTATGTATGTATGTATGTATGTATGTATGTATGTATGTATGTATGTATGTATGTATGTATGTATGTATGTATGTATGTATGTATGTATGTATGTATGTATGTATGTATGTATGTATGTATGTATGTATGTAAACATGTATGCATATGTATGTAAGCTTAAGTGTGTATATGTATCTGTTTGTCTGTCTGTCTGTCCCTATGCATGCATGCATGCATGCATGATTGTATGTATGTATGTATGTATGTATGTATGTATGTATGTATGTATGTATGTATGTATGTATGTATGTATGTATGTATGTATGTATGTATGTATGTATGTATGTATGTATGTATGTATGTATGTATGTATGTATGTATGTATGTATGTATGTATGTGTCAGCAAAATTCAGACCATATAATATTGATTAAGTGCCTGCAGCTATATAGTACCCTAACTTCCGTTAATGCACATAATTGTTATTGTTAATAAACCTGTGGATCATTTCACATCAAGGACAATGTTGGGCTGGACCAAATCATCTGAATGTCCTGCTAAGAGAAAAAAAAACAAGCTTTGTTCACAAATTGGCGTTGATCTGTTTTATGTGCATTTGTGTGTGTGTATGTGTGTGTGTGTGTGTGTGAGAGAGAGAGAGAGAGAGAGAGAGAGAGAGAGAGAGAGAGAGAGAGAATTTCTTCGAATTTTTCAATAAATGCCCAGTATATATCTGGTCACTTTTAAAACATTATTGTACTTAAGTTTATTGAGGGAAAGTAACAAAACGTTCCGCCATTAATTGTTTGGTTACATTGCTTTCAAAGTGAACTAGCTCAGTAAAATAAACAACACCCTTGGCAGGTAGCAAGATGAAATTGACAAACCTTGTGTACCAGCTACTCTTTGCATGCCACTGCCGATTATATGTTTTGCCGAATTGCAGCCAAAGTACGAATATCAGTCATATTTTAAAAAAAGAATAATGAAGTTCCATAAATATGTCTTTATTTATTTCGCTGTTCAATACTGACAAAACTTATTTTTATTTATCTGTATTTTATTTTAGTTATTAATTCATGATTATGTTTTTGGTGTATCAACATGTGAAGCCGGTGAAAAGCGCAGACATGAGTGTTAAAGGAAATTAAATTGAATCAAAACATTCATTGAATTGGATAAAATATTTTATATCTCAGCTTCTTATGTAAGACTGTCCTTTTGTTTGAATTTACCAAATAGAAAAAAACAGTCATTGCAATTTAATTGAATGTTTCAAGTCAATCCCTGACATAAGCCATAAGTCTATGCAGAAGAATTATATTTAGAAACAACATTTTCATTTTCATTGCTTCCATACTCTATCATTTAGCCGGCATTCCACTTTAATTTTTGGCAGCCCAACAAAACAGAATAGATAAGACATTAATTGTTCTAAAGAGAGTATTGATGACATTGCTGAAGAATATAAAGCCAACCAGATTACTGGGATTAGAAATCAAACGTTTTATTTGCATTAAGGCAAATGAAACTCGGACAATCTCGAGATTTGTCAAATACTATCACTCCTAAATTCTCAAGCATATCACATATATATATATATATATATATATATATATATATATATATATATATATATATATATATATATATATATATATATATATATATATGTATGTATGTATGTATGTATGTGTGTGTGTGTAAATTATTTCTCATCTAAATCCTGGTTAAGGTGTTCAACGGTTTAAGCGTATTTGGTAATCAAACATGTAAATAACTATTGATATTTCGTTTGTCATTTTATTTGAAACTAAACTTAATATAATTCGCATTTTAGCCATGCAGTATGAACAGAATGACTACGTATGTATACGTACGCTCCAAACATTAACAACACTCTTAATCATTTAACCTTTTTTTCTATTTTTTGTACTTATCTATTATAGCAAACCATATGTTGTCATTGCTTAGTAATATCGTTGCTTTTTGTGATATTTTTGTGTGTGTAATTGTCTATTGTAGCTTTGTGTCCTCGAAAAATAAATTGTTAGATCTCAAAAGTACTTGTACTAACTAGGATATGCCTAAAAGAAACGCAACCGCATCTTGAGGGTTCATATTAGTGGCAAAAAAAAATTTTCTGTTCGAATCTGATTAGATTAATATTGAATGCTAAAAGATAACATGCCAGTCTGTAGTTTATCTTTTCATATTGTCTTTTTGCAAAATTATGTTGCAATCTTCATTTATATTTCACAGGAGAGAAAGAAGATAGATTTGCAGCAACGCAGCACGTCTGACATTTTTCTTAATTGATTTTCCTTTCCCCGTCATGTTACTTCCATCCTTTTTGCACCTTATTACGTTTAGTAGTTATAGCAGTAGTAGTAGCAGTAGATGTAGTAGCTGAGCTGTCGTTGTAATAGTAGTAGTAGTAGTAATATCCTATTTCAGTCCTTTGTTGTTGTTTAATGCTGGACTATTTTGTTTTTGAGGTCGGTCTGCTTCGTATGCCCTTAAACCTCAAGGACTTTGCCTGGAATTCTTGATTTTGCCCAGAATATCATTTTCGACAGAACACCTAGGTCTGCTTCAGTAATATTGCCGGGTTTTGTCCGGTCGTCTCTGACCTTGTGGGATATTGCTCCAAATACTTGCACTGCGATCTTTACAATATCCGTTTTCGATATTTTCTAAGTTATCAGCTCAGCTCCTTTGTACACTGTTATTTTTATTTTTTCTTGCTTCGTGTTTTAAACGAGATTCACTACAGCATTGCTCTGTCTGGCGTAAGACAAATGTATCTCCTTGTTGACAAGTATTATGTCTAGGCTTATCTATTATAATCACTAAAAGGACAAATTTTATTTCTGCTGCGATTACGAAAGAAGTTTAAATCTCGACAAAAATGGGCTCTTAAGAAAGAATCACCTTGAGGCTGACCAAGCAAGTTTTCTTTAAGTACCTTCTGAACGGCTACAAGTATAAGTCGATTGAACAGTATTGAGTACTCACCTGTGATTCTAACTCTATACATAAATTTAAGACTACCCAAAACGTATGCATTTTCAGGGGCACCATTATAACGGTGTTTTATTTGTTTATTTATTTATTAAAATTAAGGTTGTGTTCATTTTACGTTCTTAAAATTTTGATGCATAATTTTTGGGAATACTTTTAATAAGGTCCGTAAAACCTTTTTATTCCAGTTTAAGTAAAGCTACATACAGTTAATGTAATGAAAATGCAATTCTCACTACAGATAGACTTTAGAAAAAGTTGTCCTTATTACAAAATAAACGTACTTTTAATTGCGTGTTCATTGTTGAGCAGGTGTTTTGTGGTTTTTTTTCTTACTAAGAGTACAATAAAGATATTTGTCCAGGAGGTAAATAATGATATACGTTTAGGTTTCGACGACTAACAAAACAGTGTGGTTTACATAATTCCATTTTAATAAAAGTGACTATTTATGTAAAGTTGACACATCATTGTGGTATTTATCTTTTGTTTTTTCTTTCTTTTTTTTGTTTTGACTAAACGAGATGGAATTTCCAAAATCTGAACCAGAGTAAAAGAATGATTCTTTGCATGGGACCTGGTCGTATATTTTGAAGTTGTTTCACTTTTTTTCTTTTCAGATTAAGTATTAGTAACTCAAAAAATGCCATGAAAAAAAAAACGAAAGTCCAGACCGATCGGTCGAGAGATCTATTCAACTAATATTCATTATCGAAATGTAAAGGGCCAGGCAAAGGATGCCTTTCAAATGGAGTTATTCATCAGTTGTAAACGTTCATGTGGACATCTTGGGCAGCTGAAGAAGTGCTGCCGAACTGTCAGTCACTTTTATGACCAGATCAATGTACTGTTCTTTTCCACACTTCAATAATACAGAAGAATTTTATGAAAATATTTCACATTAATTCCTTCGTTAATATATTTTGCCTTTAACTAACGTTTCCTTTCTAATTTATTGACATGAAAAGATAATGTGAAACGCAGACATGTTTCTTAATGGAAGTTGAAATGAGAACAACACTTATACATGTACTGTAGCACAGTACAGAGGGTAAATATTTACGCCTCAACTGCCCAAGCTACGATCACTGCTTTGTGTGACTTTCTCAGACATCAAAGAAGTATTCGTTTTAATTTAATTGAATGTTCCCAGGTCAATACCTGGATCACAGGTGAAATATTGTATCACTACATAAACATTATATTTGGAAAATTAAAATATATGCATTCAAATTGCTTTTACACAATTCATCATGCAGCCTGTTATTCCAATTTACAAGTTAATGCCCGTCCAAGAAACCTAAGATTACAATAGAGATGAATGTTGATGCAATATTATACATTTTGAAGTAGATTTGTAAAAAAAATGATGATATAAGTATGCGTGTTATTAATGGATGGATAAAACTTTCAACCCCTTTTTGTTGGTATTATAGATATTCTTTAACCACTTAATTACAAATGTTTTGCATTTGCAACTATCGCTCTAGGACGATGCTACCAATGAAATATGGTCAGAAATGGGACGATGACGCCATCTAAGACATCGGAATACAAGCAACCAGTTTATATCAAACTTCAGGTAAACTGACATCTGACAAATTCAAGTTGATTGCAACACGATTTTAACTCTTTACCCATTCCTTCAAGTAAACTCTGTCAAAAGACCTTACATCGATACATCTAAATAACTTTGGCAACATGTCTGGACAAAAGAAAAGAAGATTTAAAACTGTTATGGGCATTTTACAAGTTATAAATATAGCACTTTTGTATTGACTGCGAAACCTATAGAGCTTATCGGCATAAGGATACAATCTACATTTTGCTGCTGGTCAGGTATGCCAAACTAAGGTAATCCCAAAATGTTTAACAGATTCTATTCTCTAAGATCCGAGTTAGATTGCAGAGAATATTTGGTTTCAGAAGACATTTGCTCCCTTATATATTATGTACTGTGTTATAATGCCATTATTGCATTTGTTCTAAGACAACTGAGATCATTGCAACTTTCTGAACTTAATTAATCTAGTAAATTAATATCATGAACATTGTATCATCCATTGACCCGCTCGTTTATGTGCATTAAAAAGGTAAACTCATTAACTCACTGAAAGTGTTAAAACAGTATTCGATTGTCCTGCATTTAGGTGATATTTTACATAATATTGTTTTCATTGTAGAGCAGGCAATGTCAAACAATCTGTATAGTTTTTTAACTGTATATATGTCTACCATTTCGTAATCAACATAACTTGCAACATTTAAATTTAAATTACCTATGAACCATCAATTGAATTTTATACTATTTGTCTGAATATCTTCGTGATTTTGGTCAACTTCAAGGGACACTAATTAAGATATGACGCCTGTACAATAAATCTGAGTCCGACTCTTCTATTAGCAATCCATACATAATTCAACTGCACTCAGCAAATCTGATCACTTTCCATTGCATGCATGTTATCATTTTGATAGCTGTTGTTACAAATGTGTAATTTTGGTGCTCCTCAAAGGAGAATGGTGGATTAGTTGATTTTAAGACCATGATGAATGGTTGATTAGTTGCTTTAAAGTCCGTAATCAATGTTGGATTAGTTACTTTTAAGGCCTCGATCAATGATAGATTGGTTGCTTTTAAAGCCGCGATCAATGGTGGATTAGTAGCTTTTAAGGCCGCGATCAATGATAGATTGGTTGCTTTTAAAGCCGCGATCAATTATATATTAGTTGCTTTTAAGACCGCGATCAATGATGGATTAGTTGCTTTTAAGGCCGCGATCAATGATGGATTAGTTGCTTTTAAGGCCGTGATTAATGATGGATCAGTTGCTTTTAAGGTCATGATACTAACATTGTTAATACTAAATTATAATAACGTATCCAAGCAGTATAAAGTTAATTTCATTGTTATACATTTTCCATCTTAAAATGAGATTTAAATGTGCAAGCAACGATCAATAAAATTATATAGGTTTTTAAATTAAAATTTAAATTTATATAAATATTTATAAACTTAAACATTTAAAGAAAAAAATCACAGACCTGCTAAATTTTAAACATCAAAGTTAACCAAGTAATTTTGGGATACGTGGTAGCATGGGAATGTGCAGCTTATATCACTTGGTCCATGGTTTGAGAAATATCGAATGTTTAATCATTTGCGCAGCATCAAGTTCATGTCATCACACAAAAGTACGAGGTGACACATGCTAAATTAGGAACCATTATTATAAAGAAGCTAAATGGAAAGTCTAATTTGTGCATGTATTTTACTGACGAGTACACTTAGATCTCTAACCCCAACCAAACTTAACAGCTTCAATTGTATGACCATGCATTATAAAAAAAGAATAGTTATTCGTGAAAAACAGTAAATTTACACAATTTAAAATAAACTCTACAATGTTAATTCAAACTAATCTTTGTGAAGGTATATATATATATATATATATATATATATATATATATATATATATATATATATATATATATATATATATATATATATATATATATATATATATATATATATATATATACATACATATATATACATACATATATATACATACATATATATGTATATACATACGAGTTCATGAAACACACACACACACATATATATACATATACATATAGATATACATATATATATATATATATATATATATATATATATATATATATATATATATATATATATACATACATACATACATACATATATATGTATATACATACGAGTTCATGAAACACACACACACACACACATATATATATATATATATATATATATATATATATATATATATATATATATATATATATATATATATATATATATATATATATATATATATATATATATATATATATATATTAATACAAACAATTCTATCATACAGGTTAGAGAAATTGAATTCGTACTCTACTGAGTTTCGATCCCATGTCCGCGAGTAATCGGCACCCATCGCCTTACCTGCACGCAACATCCCATATACCGTTACGACTAAGCACGCATCACAAAAAAGTTAGGGGGCCCCGAGTGGCCGAGAGGTCTAAAACGCTGTCCGTTACGGATCACAAAAAAGTGATGGCACTGAGTCGGTGTTATACAAGCTTGTGCATAGCAGACACACTCGTATGACGACCTAGTAAATAGTTCTCATATATATATACATATACATATACATAGTCGTTCCAGATTCCTATAAAAGAAATCAAGGTATATAGGATTTTTGTATTACAAGGAATTATAAATATATACCAGACAGGATAGAGAGTGCTATCCCTGGATTCTGTAGTAGAATCTTGATAATAGTTGGCAGAACTAATAGTTCAATACAAACAATACTATTATACAGGTTAGAGAAATTGAATTCGTACTCTACCAAGTTTCGAACCCAGGTCCGCAAGTAATCGACACCCATCGCCTTGCATGCACGCACCAGCCCATATACCGTCACGACTAAGCACGCATCACCAAAAAGTTAGGGGGCCTCGAGTGGCCGAGTGGTCTAAAACGCTGTCCGTTACGGATCACTGCCATCTCACCTCTGTCTGCGTGTGTTCGAGTCTAGGATTCGGTGAATGTGGATATGTGAGAAAGCTTGCCAGTAGCTTTTCGTGGGTCGGTGGTTCTTTCCGGTGATTTCCCGGTTTCTTCCTCCACCATTAATACTGGCCGCCATGAATAGCTTATCTTGTGCTGAAAACTGGCGTTAAGCCCAACCACAACAACCACAACACTTCTTTGCAAATATTTAACATTAATGACTATACTGAGAAACAAATATTTATTTTCAAACTTCCCTGACCGTTGCAAATGCTAAATAAACATTCACAGAGGACCGTAGTTTAGATTTTTCATCTTCCTCTAGTTAAGTACCATATGTCAGTATTATTGAAACAAATGTGCAACCTATACAAACAAATGTTTATTTTTAGCATGTTACGTCATCGTCATCCCCCAAAAAAACAAGTTTAATGCTATTTTTATGCGTTTTCAACACAGGCCCCATCTCTAGCCTGTAAGAATAGAAATATTAAACATGAGTCTACGAAAATGAATTGAAATGCCAATGTCTCACTTAACTGCATACTAAGACATTTGAAATATGGAATTGTATAGATCGTTTTTATGTCGATAATAAATGACGACTCAACCATTTACAGCATTAAAACAGAAAGCAAATAGTATGAATTTTGTACACACATACACACACTATAATGTGTGTCTATGTGTGGTAACAGCAAACAATATATTACTCCTTGTGATTTGCTATTTATTTCCTCAAAAGATTTGTCAGATAGTTGGGAAGAGAACAATTGGGTTATTATTTTGTTTGGCTTGGGGGTTTGTCGTTTTTGAATTTTTCAACATTTTAACAATACGCATTTACAGTATTAGTTAGCATCATGTATTGTGATATTGCCAAATTTTCCACTACTGTAAATGTTCTTATTTTAAACTTCATCAACTTGGTGAAAGCATTATCTATATTTTGTTCATACTTGTGTCTGTTTCGATTTCCCTTCCACTTTGTATCTGCCAACATCAGATCAGCGTATATTATATCTACACCAACAAGATGTACAGTCAAATTAGTTCGTCAAGAGTGTCAGTAAGCATACACCTCTGCTTGTTTTGATCGACTTCTGGCTTGATTGGAAGTACCCCTGATATTTTCATCTAATGAATTACCTACTGTCCTTTCCTTGAAACTAGTTTTCTCAGTAATTCAGTTGCTAACCGTCTTATATAACTGTTGTAAATAATGTACTTAAGAAGCCTACCTCTATTATGTTTATTGCAATTGATCACGTGTTTCAATTGAGAGCATGGAACATGTGTGTTTCAATTTTGTACTTTTGAGTACAATTTGAGTTGCACTTATATATATATATATATATATATATATATATATATATATATATATATATATATATATATATATATATATATATATATATATATATAGGTTCAACTCAAATTGTACTCAACAAACGAAACGTTAAACTTTCATTTCCACATATCGTTCAAGTTCAAAGACATTCTCTCAAAATTTATATTAAATGTCTCTATCAATACAGCATCATTAAAGACAAATTGAAGTGGACCCATGTAGTCAGCGATCCAAAGACACCCTATATCAACTGCATAAAAATTATACGTCGAAAGCAATCAGAGATTTCATGGTAACCACTAGTTTTTCAATAAAAGAGTTTTACTCGCCTTTTTGTAGAAAGTGTCAACTCAAAACCTATCTAATAGTAATAAAAATGAATGACACTAAGTCATGTTGAATCAATAGCCACTTGACTGAGGCCATTTTCATATCAAGAAATCCACAGGTTTGTTGAAACAACACATGAGAGGCCATTTACTAAAATCAGATTAAAATCCAGGTCTTCGACATAGCAGAGATAAGACTGACACCAATAAAAGTCCGAGTTCCAGTGACCTTTGGAATTTGCTCTCCGGGCATTTTTAGTCACCTACCCTAGGATTCCTTACATTTTCCTTCGTGGAAACTGATCTTTGGTAATATAGTGAATGATTTTATTCACCAAACTGTTCCCATGCGTCGTTATCGCTAATTTTTGAATGCCACTGCCACCAAAAATTTCCATCAACCTAGTTCTATGGGAAACGAACACTCCTGTCTTTTATCGTATCGCCTCAAGACATTCTGCACAAAAATATATACATTATTTAGCACAATTATCTTGTTACTGTTCAATTTTCTCTTCCTATCGCCAACAATCAGCGTAATGAAAAGGACTGTGCAACAATGGCGCAGTTTATCTATACCACAATGAAGCAGTTTTTGGTTATTTCACTTTGAGAGAGAAAAAGACATCATTTGACTGGTCAGTCGAAGGGTCATTAGATCATAGCCTTCGGTATCTGTCCGTCGTATATATTTAATAAATAGGTGCGTGATTTTGACCATACTGTTGTATTCTGTTCACTATATTTTAGTTGACACCTTTGCCCGAATAAAAGTCAGATTCTTCAGTGCACAACAATAAATCAAATTTCTTCCCGCAAACATCGCGCTCACATCTAGGTTTCTTTGTTTGCAGTGCAGTGATTAACGTGCATAACAGGATGATCTACACAACAACGAATCTAGATGTACACGTTCATGTAAAAGAATCAAGTTCTTAAATTTATTGCAACGAAAACCAATTATCTGTACTTTTTTTCTAATGGTCTTGGGTAAGGTTGTCTTCAGGTGACGAAAGTCTCGCCTTAAGCAAGCATGCTAACCAAACGTACGGATGTACGGTGCATATTTAATTCCTTTTTGGAAAGGTGTTCTTGGCACGCCTCGTGCACAATCAATAAGAAACTTACAAATCATGAATCGACAACAAGGTAAACTTCCAAAATGAAGGACTCATAATCGGACATCGATGACATCCAGTTAACAGTTTTGAAATTTAAACTTAATAAGCAGAGTAATGGACACGAATATGAGTCAAACTGTTGGAGGATATAAGGTAAATTTAAGTTAGGTAATAACGTTACGTTATATTGTTCATTATGGGATTACATACGGTATTCTGGGTCTATGATCACAGGTGTCATTGTGGATCGGTGAGCATTTAAACTTGTAAACTTTTTTGTAAAAAGATAAACTTTAAAATGATTGGCACTAAGGGGTCTTTTGAAAATAGAACATGACGGCTGTGAAAAGCTTGGGCAACAAATAATGGAGCCTAATGGAGGCTCAAGGTGACTAATAGCGCTATAATAGCGGGTTCTTTGGATATGTCATGTTATGAGACCAGCCTCCAGTATCAGAAGCACATAGTTGCATACAAACACTGTTACATTTTAAAATGTTTAGCTTTAGGAAAACTTAGACACACATTGGGAAGGAAACCATGCATACATTGTTGCAGACAAATATTTTTTCTTATACACCAACATTTGTTTCACATCAAAACACTCAACAAACTAGAGAAAATTACTGAACTTTTACAAGCACACAGTCAGTTGTATAGTTCATGACAGATACAAACCCTCAAACAACTAGAAATAAAGACTTATCTTTACTTGCAAGCATCCAGTCCTTTAATTCATGACACACACAAACACTCAACGAACGACGGCGACTTAATATCACCTGTAAATATCCAGTCATATAACCATGACAAAAACACTAACAAAAACTAGACAGTGACTTAATTTTACATACACACATCCATTCTTACAATGCATGACAATCTAACACTCAACAAACTAGAGACAATCGTTTAATTTTACATACAGACATACAGTTATACAATCCATGACACATGCAAGCACTCAACAAACTGGAGACAATCGTTTAATTTTACATACAGACATACATTTATACAATCCATGACACATACAAGCACTCAACAAACTAGAGATAATCGTTTAATTTTACATACAGACATACATTTATACAATCCATGACACATAAAAGCACTCAACAAACTAGAGACAATTGCTTAGTTTTACATGCAAACACGGTCTTACAATCCATGACATATAAACTATTATTAGAGAAATTAAGTGAAAGTAGGATGACTAATCAATATTCTTCCCGATCAACACACGTCCTATAAAACAAATATCCACACATACAAACAAGCCATTAAGTGATTATATAGTCAACTAATATATACTAAGTCGATTAGGGTGTATGTAATAAGTTAGCCTGTAATGGGAAAAACACATATGTTCTATCTCCTTGTCTTTTTGTACATTCTCTTTACTATTACATGCATTGCAAAAATGTAGTTCTCGTATTCTGTTTTCCTTCTTAATCTTCCATTCTGCGTCTTTCCATTTCCTATGCATGTGCGCGCTGTAAAATCCCTTTTGCCATGCTGAAATGGACATACCTTTCTTCACTAATTCTTTTGCCATGCTGAAATGAAGATACTTTTCTTCACCAATCATTTTGCCATGCTGAAATAAACATACCTTTCTTCACTAATTCTTTTGCCATGCTGAAATGGATATTACCTTTCTTCACTAATTCTTTTACCCAATGTAACAGGTAAAAGTCCTTTACCCGATCAAAGAGGGGCAGCATACTTCCTCCAAAGTTCGTTAATGCTGTCTATATTTGTCAACAGATTGTATGGTGTCTGGGTGACGAAGAATTTTAAGATTGGTGAAATCACCCGTTCATGCGCGAAATCAATGAAAACTATCAAAAAGTTTGATGTAAAAATACAACAGAATGTAATAAACAATAGCCATAAAGAAAAACAAAAACAGATCAATCAAAGGCGAGAGATATATAGGTATATAGGTTGAGAATAAAAAGAAACGAAATAAAAATATACTATTGTCAAAATCTTTTTACTTGTTTTTTTCTATTAATTCCACCACAAACGTGGTTTCATTCTTTGTGATAGTCAAGTCTTAAGAATGATGAATGATTTATGGTATAGCTATTTCCAAACGGACTTCTTGGACCAGTTGTATAGGTTGCTGCAATTATGTTGTGAAATAATGTAATTTTGTTTGTGAGAAACTTCTAAAAAAAACTGCAAAGTAAAATAAATTTAATTATTTTATATTTCAATTGTTTTTGTCAGCAAGATGTTTCCCATTTTCAAAGGATTACTATTCAAATAGTCAAGTTGGCTTCTGTGTCTGTTGTAGTAGGTAACGTTATTACTAGGGCTACATTCGCTATTGCTGTTGCTGATATATGTCAAGGACAGACATGAAAAATAAAACAAAAACAACTTCTAACTAGCATGGTCGACATTTAGTTATCACCTTGTTGCAAACTCAAGTTTCCAATAGCAGCTTCATTCACACAATACACAACAGAAATGGACCCTTTCTGCATTCGGACAACAGGTTATTGTGAAGGCTTAAAGAATATGGTGTATTGGGTTTAAATCGATCATTAAAATCTCATGTCAAATATACGTGATACTTTCGTTGGCTACCCTTTGCTTAGTCGATCCCAAACCCTTAGTCATACACTAATATCTCATGGAATCCTTGAAAAATAATTATAATATTTTGTATCGTCAAACAATTCATGATCACTTGCGTGCATTCGGTTCTTTTTTATGCAAACAGCTTCCAAAGAGACTCTGTTCTACCCATAACACAGTATGATCAATCACTGTAACGTATTTGTGACATTTACTGCGACGATTTAAAACCTTCTTTATTAGAATCGTTCGTATGTACGGGATCTCCAAGCATAATCAGAAAAATGTTGTGTTCACCAATTGTCTTTTCTTGTCCACCAAGCAGCGTGGTAACGTTTATCATTGAGATTAAATGTCATTGAATAATAATAATAATAATAATAATAATAATAATAATAATAATAATAATAATAATAATAATAATAATAATAATAATAAGAAGAAGAAGAAGAAGAAGAAGAAGAAGAAGAAGAAGAAGAAGACGAAGAAGAAGAAGAAGAAGAAGAAGAAGAAGAAGAAGAAGAAGAAGAAGAAGAAGAACAACAACAACAACAACAACAACAACAACAACAACAATCATCATCAGCATCACTTTATTTAAAGAATAAACATGAATCTTATGTAAAAGGCATTGCAGGTTACTACATGGAAAAACATTGGATTAATAGCATGCAAATGGTTTTATTTGTAGTTGTTGTTGAGCAAATTTGTCCTATAACTCTTGCGTGATTCAGTTGATCTAATACAGGTTGATAGGGCGTTCCATGGTTTGGCTCCAGAAAAAGCAAAACTAAATTCATAGTTAGTTTAGATAAATAGATAAATATAAATTGTTATTTGAGATGAATTTTACTTCATATGCATATACATTTTCCACAAATTTCAAATTAATTGCAAGATAGGCAGGAACCAACCGATGTAATGATTTGTGGTCTATTAATCACGTTTCAAATTCTCTGCTTAAATGTAAGCCACATTAGAGTTTTCCAAAGATATGTTGACACTGTATCTACATTAGCGTGACCGATAAAAACAGTTGATCAACTCTGAAATTTAAATAGCATATAAATATTTCCTGCATGACTATTAACACTAAAGGACATTTATGTTCTATATGTGGCATGATATATCCATTATATAATAAATTTATTCTGGTTAGAGAAATGATTCTCGTGCTCTTGATTTTATGAGTTTCTTATATGAATGTTCATTTAAAATATAGATTTATCGAAGTCTGCGTTCAAAAGAGGATTGGACAAATCAATTTGCTTTATAGGTATTCGTATCCGATAGATCTCACTTCTTGTCATTGAGTTTCTCTTTCCATTATTAGATTGTTTGTCAACAAATATTTTTTGAGAAATACTTAGACTGGATATATCACTTTATATTATGGTTTAAGCGATTTAGTGCTTATATCATCAAATCTGGAAACGGTTTTGATAACACGTTTATGCAATTCCAATAAAAACATACTAAGGTTATAGGAGATGTTTTATATGACTCTTTTCACTAAGTTTTTAATGAATGAAATAAACTCGTTTAATCTATCTTTTTTTTCAATTTTATTTTCCGTCTTTGCTATATTGTAGATTAAGCTAAATTTCAGGTTGATCTGTAAGAGTCCCTGTACACCTTACTAAATTTTCCTGTGTATGTGCTCATTGATCTTTCATCAGTTGGTTCTTTCGTTGTTTACTCTGCATTTTTCTTATTTAGTTTTAACTACAGAAAATCTTAAATCGACAACAATATAACGCATATTTTATAATTAGAAACGTATTTACCCTATGTATACCATTCGATCGAATTAAAGAAACTTTGTGTCAGGGTTGTTTGCTAGCTCTTTGAAAAGTCAGAATTGGTATAGATTCCAGTATATTCTGTTCTAGCCGACGCTTCATTTTACCGGACAGAAGTTGTTAACAGAAATTTGTTCATAGCAACTTATATTACAGTTATATGATATGTTACTTTTTAATTAGCCGTTATTTGTCAGCCAGCGAAATGTTAGCTAAGATATAATCCTTACGATTTGTATTAAATGTCATGTACATAAATTAAATATACATACAAATTTGACAATAAATTAAATATACATACAAATCTGGCAATGTGATATCGAGCAATATATCTACCTTCTGAATCATGGAGCCAAGTCTAATAAATAATGGTCATCAATGTGTGTCCTATCTTTTCAAAAGGAATGGCTTATCGATAAAATAAAATTTTGCTTATTACTCATTTTCGTCAAGCAAAGTAACGATTCCACAAACGGGCGGATCCTAAACCTACCCTAGCTACACAGACGCCAATACGAATATAATATCGGTGCAATTTGAATTAAAATTGCTATCTAAAATAATTTATTTTCCCTGGAAAATAATTGCTTCTTCATCAATGTCTTGGGCAAAGACATTCAGTGGAAATTAATTGGAATTCTTAAGTTGAAATATTATCCTTGATTCACAAAATTCAACGAGACATTATTGACACATCAGTACAAGGCAATTCATCTGACGTCATTATCCTCCATATTGGAACTCATCGAGATTCCAACTTTGATTCAATTAGAACTTTTAATGACTTATATTTTTAGATTCCAATATTATATATATATATATATATATATATATATATATATATATATATATATATATATATATATATATATATATATATATATATATATTCATGCAAAGAGCAGAAAGTACCAAAACATAAGTACTAATAAATATAACTCTACAATCCATAAAGCATTTTGCTGACTATACATGACTACATTAAAGATAATATCTGTCTCTTTTATTTAACATTTATTATAAACGAGTCTTGAAAGCCACTTATAAATCTTTGCTATTATTTATTATTTCTAATATAACTTTGCCACTTGAATATACGTTGCCAGCGTCGTGCATGAATAATGAATCATTTCAATGCGGACAATGCAAATTGAATGTTTCCACTACGACACGGTGCCTACATCAATTTACCTGTACAGAATTCATTCACAACGCAAAACATATATTATATAATTTTGATATATGCACAATATGTGCATTTGGAGTGTGAACAAAAGACTTGTCTTGATCTATGATTACATTGATTATCATCCCGATGAAATCGATGTTTATTGGTTATATTCTCATTAAGCCCGTCTAAAACTGACAAAGTATATGTGGCATAATAACTTTGTTTTGTTTTATGTTTTAATTACTTAAAGTTCTAACATCACTATTAAAAACTACAATAAGGCTGTAATGTACCCAATTGGCAACCCAATAAGCTCTAAGATTATTTTCAAGGCCGATGAAACAAGTAGTATTAGTTTCTTTCCTTGATTCATTACGGTGAATGACATTTATAAGAAAAGGCATATCGCTTAATATTACATGTATGGCATAGTTCCACTACGCATTAGTAGTTCAGGTATTTATATCTTTGAGAAAATAGTTTCTGGATTATATTCTTGAATTAGTATATTTCCACAACTACTGTCCTACACTTTACAACAACCGGTGATATGTTTTCAGCCAATAAGTTCTTTTCCGTGTGTTTAGATTTCATTATTGACATTTTCATAAAGATATGATTTGTAAATCCGTATTATTTGACATTTTAGTAATCTCTTTGATACATGTTTCTGGCTGAGTAAAAATGTGTCCATGGATCCATCAATAGTCTTCCCATCCATACATTCATACGTTCGTTCATACATACATACATACATACATACATACATACATACATACATACATACATACATACATACATACATACATACATACATACATACATACATACATACATACATACATACATACATACATACATACATACATACATACGTCACACTTTTGAAAGACGCTGAATAAATTCAATGTGGGTAACTTCAAGACGCACGGTACTAATGGTATTGAAAAATGGGAACCAGCCTAGAAATGGGTGAACATTAAATAGTGTATATAAGGGTTTGGATGACCGGGATTGGTTAATAATGTAAGTTTTATTTTATGTAAAAGAATCTTTTGAGACCGTATCCTAGTTGAATGAAAGTGAATAAAAATAGAGACATTGTCTTTATTGATGTAATTTCAGTCCTTTAATATTCCTGAGTCTGGAACACTCGTTGCTAAAATTAGCACCTGACTCTTTGGTACAGAATTGAAAGCACATGTTTCAAACATATGTAGGTCCAGAAATTACCGCGGCTCATATCCTTTCCTCTGCACAGAAGCTGACTTCCAGGTTTCACCTATACTGATAAATATAGATTTCGTAATGAGCACTCAAAACATTTAAAGTTATTGAATTTTTAATATCATGCTTTTTGCATAGGTTTAATTTAGAAACTGAATTAGTACCGTGATTCCTTTAGGAACGCTGCCTGATGTTTATAACTAATGCAATGATAGGTTTCAGGTTTTTTCACTCCTATTTTGAACTACTTAGGCTCTCTATAAACGGTTTGGTGAAATGTTCGGCAAAATAGTTTTGCCAATCAATTCAAAAGCATAACTTGAGCATTGAAAGCTTGAGATTTACCCAATACATCGTAGTCATCAAACGCCTATGAAAATTCCAAGAGATTCCAGATTTGTTCTGTTGTTGCAAATATACCGATATATTCCTTTTAAGTCCGTCCAAACTATGGATATCTTCCTACTAAGTCAGTAAAAAATACTGATGACTAATTTGGAATAGTTTGAAAAGTTGTCAGATTGAAGCAACGAAACATATAATTAGAATGATGGTAAAATCGCATTGCCGATACAAAACAAAATATAACCATTGGTAATAGAGTATTGTGGATTAAATGGTTACCTTGGTTTAAGTGCGTTTACATTGTGAGAAAATGATTCCTTAACATTTCTGTTGTTTTTTTATCTTTCGTACCTCTTTTACTTTCTCATTTTTTATGTTTATGTTTATGTTTTTGTTTCTTTGTCGGGAGGTTATTTTACCCCCAAGAAGACATATAATGTATTTTCAAAGAGGAAACGTAAGCTATGTGTGGATTTCTAACGTAAAATGCACAGCCGTTTACCTATATATGGTATCAGACGTTTTCGACGGCATTTCTTTTTCTTTGCCTATGGGGCAGTTCTTTAATTAGAGATCCTGAACAGTATTTTTCTAAGCAATTCAAAAATTGCTGAAACACAGTTAATGTCTATTGCAACTGATGGAAAGCACATAAACTATATTTCGAAGATTTATATTACCAGTTGTGCTCAGCAATTAAAATAACAAAGACAAAAGATTTGAAAAGAATGAAAACAAATAAAGAGCTATTCAAATAGTTGTCATGATCAAAATGAAACAGGACCAGGGGATACGGGGTTATGGAGCGGACCATTAGTGATTTTTCTGTATTTGTTAGCAGTTGGAATTATTGATAACATTATTATACTGTCAAACGCTATTTTGCATAACGTCTTTACTGAAGACGTATGGCTAGGGTACTGGCGTCAGTCAGACACGATTATTCGAGTTTCATTTATACCAATATGTTTGGGTTTTCTTTTCTTAATTAATGCATAAAAGTACTTTCAGACGAACAGTAAAAAAACAAGTGTCACTAATTCCCATTTTGTATTTTACATATCAATTCAAGTTTATAATTTTGACACGATGAGAGACATCAAATGCATGTATGTTTTTCCAATATAGGAGATACTGAAATGAAAAGGCTTTTGTTTACTTTTTGTTCAACGAAAAGAATGAAATTTGTATGCCTCAACTACCGACGACACTTATAATGATTTTTGTGAGTTTACCAGACAGCATTAACTTCTTATTGACGTTTGATTGATTGTCCCCAGTCAACACCTACAATACTGCTCAAATAAATCTTTTTTACGTATATAATTAGATTTTGAAATTATGACATTTTCATTCCAATCTGATATAGACTTCAGAAAGTAGTCAGTAATTCAAATTTGCACGTGCTTGCCAGCCTAAAGAAACACTAAGAATAAACAAGAACTCATAAACATTATATAGTTTGACGAAGATAACAAAGAGAGACCAAACATCCGCATTACAGATGGATGCACATTGTTGTCATTATCGATACTAATTATCATTCTATTGATTAATATGCAGATGTTTTTTATTTGAAACTGGAAGTCAGAAACCTTAATCGAATTGAATTAAGGTATTTCAGGGGCTCACAATATGATAATGTATTCAAAACCAAAAAAAGCATGCAAGCATCCCCCTTTATATCAACCTTATAATAATGCACACATTGCTTAAATCATCATAGGAAACACGCTGATCTTATATTTACTCCGTCAACATCACTATTTTGGAAGTGTTGTATAATAACTTCCTCTTCAGTAAAATGGTGAAAGAAAATATGTTGGACAAACTGATGTTGTTGTTGTTGTTGTTGGGCTTAACGCCATTTTTCAGCACACGATAGGCTATTCATGGCGGCCAGTATTAATGGTGGAGAAAGAAACCGGGAAATCACCGGAAAGAACCACCGACCCACGAGAAACTACTGGCAAGCTTTCTCACATATCTGCATTCGCCGAATCCTAGACTGGAACCCACGCAGACAGAGGTGGACAAACTGAAAATAGTCACATAAATCTAATATTTAATACTCAGTTTTATTTGAGTGACATTTTATGTATTCTAAATAGTGCACTAATTTAATTGTAGATAAATGTAAATAGACAGGGGTTTACCGAGACAGAGATACAGTCAAGGTTTTGTTCCGATTCAGGCGAGTCGAACTTGGGTAATCTCAAGATCAGAAAAAGTTTTAAAATCCACAAATTAACGTAAAATTGTTCATGACACCTACGAATGATCAGTTTCGAAATTATCTTTTAAGATGAAAATAAATTCGAGCTTTTTCGTGGAAGGAAAATTAAGATAAATGTATTTTAAAATGTAGTAGAGTAAAATGCTTTGGATGAAACAGAGCTTTTGATTATTGAGAATTAATTTTAACACTTTGCCCTTTTTTTGCTGTTGTTCAAAGCACTAAACTTGTAGAACTGTTAGTCGCAGAAGGACCTGACAAAAATGTCTATCCAAATACGGATTAAAATTGTTCATTAAGGTGCTAACTGTGCTTTGGAACTCAAATTAGAGGCGATAATATTGCTCAATATGCTTTAGAGAAAGATCTAAAGAAAATGATATATAATAAATACCAATCAGAAGTTCTTTTTATATTAATGTATTGCCAAAATTGGTCATCGCTCCTCCTTAGTATGAAACTGGACAATCCCGAATAAGTTCTTTGATAGCTGTGTACAATATCTGACAGGAATGGATGTCATTGTTCGTTAATATTCTAAACTTACTATGTTACGTTCGCTATTACATAATCAATTTCCATCAATAAACAAAGAACACATTATTGGCTTAAAGTTTAGCTTAAACAGATTATTTAGGCTTGTCTACATTTTCTCGTAGCTTGTTTTATATACCTGTGCTTAAAATTTGCTTTGTTATCAATACAGCGATATTAACACATAAATAATAGCACGAAGCATAAGTAGACGAATGTTGTCAGTGGTCCAGAACCACGCTAAATCTTATGCACACACCAAAAAAAAAGGGTGGAAAAAGTCTGAGACTTTGTGGCATCCTCTCAGATATCAGAAAACGATTTTAATTCAAGATGCTGTTCGTTATTGATTTCCTTCGCTTTTGTGTCGTATATTTAGTTCCAACATGTTTAACATTAGTGACAAATAGTATAAAAAATTGTGAATCAATAATCGCTTGCAAGACGGCAGTCTCCATAAGAATAAGTCAATAAGTTTGTTTCAGCAACTCATGTTAGACCATATACTGTAATGAGGTTATATGCCAAATATTCGACATCAAGGAGATCTGAAAAGTTTATGCCTTCGCAAGTCCTTGTCCGTTTATGTTTAGTAATTATCGAAAAATGGTAGAGGTGCCTGGTATTACCGGTATACCGGTATTCTTCTGGTAGTACGTAAGACAGTTTCTGTCAGAGAAAAAGTGTTTTATCTGCAAGCTCTCTATTATCTGAAATGTCTTTGACAGTGTGTCAGCTATAGTGTATGCTTAATTATTCCATTTTAGTCAGTGTTTATATTACAAGTTATACATCAATTAACACACACACACACACACACACACACATAGCAAATTCATCTGCAACAAGCTATGGCCACTGAATATTTGAAGATTGGAGGTAGCTACGATTTTTATGAGCTGACATATTTATTACGTTTAATATTCTGGGAGTAATGTGGTTCCAAATAATATAATGGGTACAGCATGGTTTTATTTAGCTATAATTCAGAGCAAGATATTTTATCAGCTATTGACAGGGTGGAATGTTTTCAAAAATGGTCCGGCCCATGAGAGAAAAAAAAATTAAATTGTTGGTCTCACTATAATTGCGGTATACCCGTCATACGTATAGCTGTATGTTTTGAAATTTCACGATATATCGAGTTAAAAAAAAAATCTGTGGTACCCAGCTCCGCAACAAAGCATTTTAATTTTTTCATGGAGACTTTTCGTTAGTAGCTAAATTTCCAAATAACTCCAACCAATTTCAAAGCTGAAATTTAATTATTGAACCGAAAAGTCAATATAACCTGATCTTTCATCTGTACCCAACACATCTACTGACACAAGTAAATTACAATTTTAATCGTAAATACTGTCCATTATATATTTTTCACTACCGTTATGCCAGTTACTGATTTTTAATTCTCAGATTTTTTTATCTTTAATCGCAGTATGTGAAGATAATTATAGTTTTAAAACGTTAAAAAATAATGTTCTTAGTGAGCAATTCTTTAGCGTAGCCCCTCGAAGTATTCCTCGTCCCCATTTCTCGCTCTGATTATCCAATTATGAAATGCTGTTTTGTATTAACGTTTTAGGAAGTTGCTTAAAAACTGTAAAATTAAACTTCCAACCCAATGCAGCTTTCGAACTATGTGCTTCTAATCTTTGATAACAGGAGGATGTGTCAAGTTTGGATGATGTGCTCATCAAGAGGTCTGTTACGACGGGTACGTTGTCATGGAGTTGATGAATATATCGCTTACCGGTACACAGGACAAGGGATTCAGTGGTGTTACACGTTTATTTACAACACTCTGGAGGCATTAAAAATGTCCGGTAACCCTAGCCGACTCTACTTTCACTGTACCTAGATAACCAAACCTTTTTCATCAACCAAACTAAGTATCAAACGCTTGATATTCTGACTACATCGAGTGATTTGTGGTCTCTGTCTAATTCCTCCAATCTAAACTTTATTATTTCCTCTTGAATCCGGTTCAGAAAATGAATCCAGGTTACATATCATAATCTCATTCAAATTATTCTGGTCATTCCTTTCATATCTGGCTAGTAGCTTTTTGAGATTTCAACCAGAGTGCGTTATTGATCAGATGTCAACAAAATTGTACTGAACTAACTGAGCTACAACTGTCTCTTCATTGTCTTAGTAACAGGACGCGAATTAATGCCCGTGATAGGAGCCATATATGTATATCAGGTATCTTCCGCCTATTATTCCCTTCGCAACAGCCACTGCCCGCTTCTCAATCGAAGTAAACGATTTTCCAGATAGTGCGTCGTCTTCAATGGTAAACCACTATCTTTAACCAATGAAAGCACCCCAAATTGTAGTTTATGCCAGATAATTATATCCATGCACCTTGTGGAAGCCGATCTTGATACCACCTGCTGTAGCTTTACTAAGGTTAAAAGTGTACAGACTTTATAGCATGATCTTTGGACAGTAGAATCTTTCGTCTTCTTCCAACATTTTTGTGGTATGGTTATCTACGTATGTTGCTTCCCACACAAGAGCCAGAAGTGTCATAATTACTATACGCACAGCTGCAGATAATGCTATATAAAGGTATATTTTGTTTGTTGATCTGCTTTAAATTGATTGGTTGGTTCAAGGAACAAATAAGTAAAGAACACCAACAAAAATCGATTATAGTAGTAAGAGCAGCAATAGTGATGGTAAGAAGGAGTATTAGCATAGAGGTAGCAGAGGTAACAATAGCAGCAGTAGTCGTTTCAGAAGTAGCAGTAGATGTAGCAATGAAGGCGGTTGTGGGAAGTCAATGATGCTGGCGTTGACGGTGGCGTAAAGAGAGTTAAAGGAAAATAGAGGTATAATCCAAAGGGAACTCCTTTAAACACAAATCATTGGCAATAAAGTCACGAACTCCTCTACATTAAGTAGACTACTTAAAATAGGTGAGAGTCAATATTTGGGACAGGTGATAGTCACTGAAGAGATGAAAACGAACAACGAAAATACACGAATAATATTACACTTACGGACATTACAATAACGGACACATTCACACATCCACAATTACACTACCCCTCTTGATGATAAATGAAACCAACTAAATATAAACTGATCCCACTCCTGCTATTCAGCTCTCTTAATTATACTGTTATATTGTTTCACTACACTGGGAACTCAACCAAAGTCAACATCCGGGTCCGAATCTCATTCTGCAGTTGGACTACATGAATTTACACAATTGTTGCGTCCATTATGCGGTGCTACTATTAATAAGACTGATGAAAGCAGTGATTTTACTACCACCACAATTCCAGAGATAACTTAGAGCTAATATGTTTGTATCTTTGCTACCGGTGCCAATAAAGATTCTGATACTTCAAAAATTTCAAGTGATATCCTTTTATCCTATACCTAGTTCTTGTATTCACTCAAGGTTTACTGGCTTAGTTCCCTAATAGTAAGCTCACTTGCTTAATATAACGTTTACACTCGCTGCTTGCAAGTCTTGTATGTATATGTATATGTATGTATATATATATATATATATATATATATATATATATATATATATATATATATATATATATATATATATATATATATATATATATATATATATATATATATTTGTATATATATTTATATATATATATATATATATATATATATATATATATATATATATATATATATATATATATATATATATATCAGCAGCAGCGACGGGTTTTCAATAATATATCCTTTTTTTCCGTGTATTACGTACGCACTCACCATACCTTATAACTAATTTATAATTTATCTCCTTCCTGATCTATACCTCATGTATACACACCTACATACATATATTCGAACATATATAACTTAGCAATTTTCAACTATTACTCAATATTAATTTAGTAAACTATGCACCTTTGCTCTCCCGGGTAACGAGGTTATATTAATAGTCGGTGCCTATTCTGTATTTATAGGTGGTCTAAAGAAATGTTCATGAAAGTTAGTATGCATACAGAAAATAGTTGAAAACCCCACTTATTGCCATCTTCTCGTGTACAGCTATTAATTAGTCGGGGTAATATAATAACAGCACTTTATTTATTTTCGATTGGGGGGGTGCGTAATTTTTGCAAGAACACGATACATGAATATAAATAACATGATTACTTAAACAAAAAGTATCACCTGAGTTGGGTTTAAATTTTACGTTTTATATCGAGATACACGTGTCAAATATAGACCACTCAAACACCGTTATGTTCGTGTTTAGAATTCAACCTTATTTTGATATTGAGAATCGTTTGAAAGGAAAGTCCTTTGGTATTGGTCTATTACAGTATTCTAAGCTTAAACTCAATTTGTTGACATTCCTAATGCCAGTGGTATTTGCAGTCATTCGAAAATATAACCACAGTAAGATTGCAGTCATTCAAAAATATAACCACAGTAAGATTGCAGTCATTCAAAATATAACCACAGTAAGATTGCCGTCATTCAAAAGTATAACCACAGTAAGATTGCAGTCATTCAAAAGTATAACCATAGTAAGATTGCAGTCATTCAAAAATATAACAACAGTAAGATTGCAGTCATTCAAAATATAACCACAGTAAGATTGCCGTCATTCAAAAGTATAACCACAGTAAGATTGCAGTCATTCAAAAGTATAACCACAGTAAGATTGCAGTTATTCAAAAGTATAATCACAGTAAGATTGCAGTCATTCAAAAATATAACCACAGTAAGATTGCAGTCATTCAAAAGTATAACCACAGTAAGATTGCAGTCATTCAGAAATATAATCACAGTAAGATTGCAGTCATTCAAAAGTATAACAACAGTAAGATTGCAGTCATTCAAAAATATAACCGCAGTAAGATTGCAGTCATTCAAAAGTATAACCACAGTAAGATTGCAGTCATTCAGAAATATAACCACAGTAAGATTGCAGTCATTCAAAAGTATAACCACAGTAAGATTGCAGTCATTCAAAAATATAATCACAGTAAGATTGCAGTCATTCAAAAGTATAACCACAGTAAGATTGCAGTCATTCAAAAGTATAACCACAGTAAGATTGCAGTCATTCAAAAGTATAATCACAGTAAGATTGCAGTCATTCAAAAGTATAACCACAGTAAGATTGCAGTCATTCAGAAATATAACCACAGTAAGATTGCAGTCATTCAAAAGTATAACCACAGTAAGATTGCAGTCATTCAAAAATATAACCACAGTAAGATTGCAGTCATTCAAAAGTATAACCACAGTAAGATTGCAGTCATTCAAAAGTATAACCACAGTAAGATTGCAGTCATTCAGAAATATAATCACAGTAAGATCAAAATCAATTGAATAGCATACTCCAATAATATTCACTACTGTAAATGGGGAGGAGTAAGCGTCCGTACAGACTTATTTTTGGGAGATGGCTCACCTGACAGCCCTATTAGGTTATACATACAGTCCTAGGGTGAAGTTTAGACATTGCAGTGCATATTAATATTTTTTCTGCAAACATGTACCTTAAAACCAGCTGCCAGTTAATTTACTAAAATGATTAAATTCCATTTCCTCATATATTAGTGTCTTTCCTTTATCAGTATTCTAACTAATGCATTTCCGTTTGTGATTTATTGATTTGTTAAAAACATGAACGCTTACATGTTTGTACATTCCTATTATAGAAGCTTTTATATTGCTTAAATCAGCCAAAAATGTTGGAAACTTATTGAACTATTTTTCCTAGACAATTAAGGTATAAATGCTTACCAGATAATACAAAACTTTTTCATTTTGCAATTTTTATTGGATAACCTCATACATGATATGGCTTAATATAAAAATATTAGCTAAAAATGACGACATCGTCCTTCCTATCTACTTCTAATTTATGCACGTAATCAGTCAAATCGTATATATAATTTATTTCTACAAGTTATTAAGTGTATGGTAAAAGATCAAATATTAATTTTTAAAGATGAAAAGAAACTATTGTGTCCCATTATACATAGATGAGTAAATATTTTAATTGTTTTTATTGACATTGTCTATGCTACGTATATAACCTACTTCACAGCTCAAAATGGCGTGGTTTTGCATTTAAATCTCACATCAAAGGTCGTTATGGAAATATGGGAATCATGTGATCCGTATGCAAACATTTCTTTTCATATCAAACTCAAGGTAAACTTACAACTGGTTAAAGCACCTTGGTCAAAAATATTCATTGATCTCCACCCTTTAGTTTATCAAGCAAACTATTTCAGAAGTGCTGTATTATATCCCTCAATTACCGACACCATGATACCAAGAGAGAAGTTTAGCATTTCTACAACGATTACCGTCTTTTAGCTGAATGAATGGAGTGCCTGACCAAAGTCCAATGTTCTATAGGGTGGTATCAGAACATCTCCGCCTGGATATATCCCCCTGGACTCCCCCCCGACATAACCTCCGGACATTACCCCCTGAACTCCCCCATAAAATAGGACTTTCCCTCCCAGTCATTCCCCCATTATATATATATATATATATATATATATATATATATATATATATATATATATATATATATATATATATATATATATATATATATAGTAACATTTAGCTTTGATGTATAGTCGCATCCCGCATTATCGTTAGTGCACGGCTATGACTGTTGTCACCTGAAATAAATGCATTATTAAATGCAAAATATCTACTTTCTTCATCAATCAATCAGTCAATCAATCAATCAATCAATTGATAGTGCTTTTACTCACTATAGAACAAGAGGTTTCTCTGAGGTATGTAGAGGCTTGAGTATAACCTTTATTTATTGTGCATATTTAGTATATTTAAGATAAACAATAGAAGGATTAGCCTTCGTTCAATTAATTATAGTTGTTTTAGTACAGTACTCAGGCCAGATGTCAACATAAGCGGATTATGATGCAACAATCCCCTGTAAAGATGGGTTTTGTCCATATGAACAAAGGATTTGTTTATGTAACAGATAAATTCCAGTGTATTGTATATCCAAATTGGTTGTTTCGTTTCGTCGTTCCTTCGAATTTCTGCACTCCAGATCCATGACTCTATCTACAAATTAAACAGCCAAAAGACAGTCGCCAAAACAATTGCCAGATGATATATTGTGTCGCCAATAACGAAAAAAATCACAGTGTACAACATTAGCGAGGCCCAGGACGATCCCTGATAATCGCTTTTTTATTCATTGTATCATTGAGTTTTGATGTATACTCATTCAGTTTTAATGTTTACTTTTATTGTATCTATATAAACTCCAAACAATTTAAACATTCATTTTTTGAAAATTTTACTAGATGGAGTTGGAGACTATTGCAAGTATTCGAGGAAAAAATAAGGTTGTTTTAAATGGTTTTGTTAATGTGAAACAAAAAAGCTTAGCAAACAATGTTTTAAGTTACGAATGTGAGCGTCGTCGAGGTACAGGAAAAAATACAAGTGAATGTAGGGCAAAAGTTAAATTAAATGAAGATCTGTTACTAGTTAGTTACCTTCATGAGCATACTCATACTGCTCATTCGGTTCATTGTGAAGTTTTGAAGGTCCGCGCAATTATCAAACGAAAAAAAGAGGAAACTGAAGAAACACTGCAACAAATTCTGGGTCAAGAATTTCAGCAACTAAGCCAGAAAGATGCTGTTCTGATGGTGCCAATTCAACATCTACGGAGAAACACCAGAAGAGTTAAACAGAAGACGAATGCAATTCACCCTCTTCCAGTCGACCGCACATTCGAAATTCCAGAAGAATATAAGAGTTTGCCTGATGGAAAAATGTACTACTTTATGACAACGGATATGACGACCCCAACCGAATCCTGATGTTTGGAACAGAATGCAGATTAATACTTCTAAGTATTGGTTTATTGATGGAACTTTCAAAGTGGTACCTGAGCTTTTTTTTCAATTATATACAATACAAGATCTTGTAACTGAATCAATAATTCTGTGCTTGTATGTACCCCTACGAAACAAAACACAGGTTACTTACTGTCATTTATTTGAAGAAATCAAAGTGCTGCAGCCTCAAGTTCATCAAACAAAAATTACGATGGATTTCGAAAAAGCTGCAATTAATGCAGCCACTGAGTGTTTCGCAAACGTTGAAATACATAGCTGCTTCTTCCATCTTACACAAAATATACTTAGAAAAGTTTAATCTGTTGGACTGTAGGATCGATACCAGAATGATGAAGATTTTGCCTTGAGAATTCGGATGATTGCTGCGTTAGCATTCGTTCCAAACGAAAAAGTCATCGAATCGTTCGAAACACTTCAGGAATCGTTGCAAGAGGAGTTTGCCACTGTCATGGATTAATTTGAGGACAACTACATGAATCGTCTCTGTCATAATCGCAGTGTAGTAGCGGTGCTCGATGAAAGCATTTGGAGTCTGCATTCACGTGCTGCCAACACTTTGCCCCGAACAAACAATGCTGTGGAAGGTTGGCATATGAAGATTCAGTCCGCAATATCCTGTCATTATCTGGAGCTTCCTTCAGATTCTTAAACGTGAACAGAGCTTAAATAATGTCAACCTAAATCAGATCTTCGGTGGAGATTTGCCTGAACAACCAAAGAAGAAGTACAAAGACTGCTCTTCGAGAAATGCAAATATAGTCGCTGACTTTGACAATTGTGATATCATAGAATATTTAAAAGCAATTGCTTACAACATTAACTTTTAAACAACACATTTTCTTAATATGTGAAAATGTTAACTTTGTTTAAAACTTACGACTGAAATTATTTCAAATAACGTTTTTTAAGCATAACTTAAAATAATTGTTTATATTTTATTGCCAAAATGTCATATTAAATGAATTAAATTTTACGATAATGGGGGAAATGACTGAGAGAGGGAAAATCCTTTTTGATGTGGGGAAGTCCAGGGTGGAAATATCCGGAGTGGGGATATGTCGTGAGAGGGAATGTCCGGGGGATATGTCCTAGATACATACAAAATTGTGCATCATTAAACGACTTTATGAATAACATATTGTATTGAAACCAGTTCATTGTTTCAATTAAGGGTTACCGAAGTCCTGAAACAGGAAGTAAATTGCTAAATGTAAGTATGATTGCGCTTTAAATCAAACCCGGATTAGCACGTTACATTACGATGTAGATTACGTTTTTGTGCCCAATAAGCCGGAAGATAAGATAAAACTTGATTAACGTGATATTTTCTGCGTGGTCAATATGCAATAGATGTATATGCGACAAAGGTCATCAGGTACATTTAAAAGATATGCATGTATACAGTGAAAACAGGTCATACACTAATATTATATTTCCCCTAATAAAACTGTCATATCAGTTGACTGGAAAACATATTGTTGCCTTTATATAAAAATGCTTACAAAAAATGTATTGTTCAGTTAATATTCACAGACACTTTCTTTTATAAATGATACACATTGCAGAGAGTTATATAACATCTGAGATAAATATTAATATTGGTAATATTGTATTATTATTATTAACATTGGAACGAAACATTTCTTTGAATTTTCTTGCGAAGAATTCAGTACGAACTGAATTCACCTATCATGCCCCTGGTTGTCAGTATTTACTAGGTTCCGACTATGCCTGAAATGTTTCTCAAAAAGGTTGAATATCTATGATCATGCTTGTATAGACTGTGTGCCGTTTTATACTAAGCTCTTTCGACGACAGTGTGCTATGGCATGTATGCTTGTAATTACTAAATGAAGATGAGGCATTATAGGAATCATCGTCTATATATGACGTCAATGAAATCACTGTGATGCACTTCAAGTTGAGAGTAAATAAAATTTAAGTATTGTTTATCTAATGATAAACACGAACTCCGTTACTCAGATGTTACTGTAATGTAGACAATTAATTAATATTTCTCAGCTACTATCATGTAGATATAACTGTTCAACATTTCTGACATATTCTGATGTAGATGTAACTATTCAACATTTCTCACATACTCTGGTGTAGATGTGACTATTCAACATTTCTCACATACTCTTGTGTAGATGTAACTATTCAAGATTTCTCACACACTCTGGTGTAGATGTAACTATTCAACATTTCTCACATACTCTGATATAGATAAAACTATAGTACTTTAAACATTTGAATGAATATCTGTCAGCAACCATTACTGAATCTAGAATACAGCACAGGAAGACCGTTTTATCCAATTATGAGTCTTTTGTGGGTACATTTCATCTAACTCGTTCCGGTCGAAGAAAAAAACTAAGAGAAAAACATAGACATTTGCAGGATAAACACATCACTTTATTTACAGCAAATTCCAGCGGTCGTAACATTTTAACAGATCCATTTAATCTTTCACGGCTTGTCTGGCATTCGAGACATAGGTTCATTCTGTGATTCTATATCAAACACCTAAAATTTCCAGTCACGAATTACATTTACAACTTGAAATACTCAATAGGAGTCCTCATATAAAATATCGAGAAGATATATTACTATGGAATTTTAACTATTAAAGCGTGTTTACTATGGAATTTCATCAATTAAAACATGTTAAAATAGGTTTGTACTTTGAAGAAATGCAGTCGTATAAGGTGAAAATGGTCGCTTTTGCCTCTTGAAAAAATTAGGGAGTACCGTAAGTAGCGACGATGATTTTATGGACATTTCACGATATCAACCATCGAGAAAATACAATTTGGTTGAGGTTGACAACAATATTTTGGACAGAGTTTTCAGATTAATCTGGGGTGAAAAGTGAGACGATACGTTTAAGGGAGGGAGACACTACACCATTGAAATGTTGTATTGAAAATTTTAAAAATCCAGAAAAAGTTAGAAGACACAAGAATCATGTAATGATTCAAGGCATGTTTAGAAATGCTACCATGTCCGGAGAACACCTGACCCGTTTAATTATACACTTAATTTGGTGCATATCTGATTAATTTAATGAAGCCAGATGGTTTTACCCATGAACCAAATACACTTGATAGTACTACATCGCTAAGGACAGATAATTAAGAGGCAGTAAATAACGGTTACAGCATTTGGTATTCCAAAAAATTTGATATGTGCAGCAATGGTCTGAATTCTGAGTACAGCAATCTTAAGCGAAATTATCTAAGAAACCGAAGAACAAAACATTCTGAACTGTGCAGCCGTTGATCTCGTTCATAGCTGCAACAATAATAACAGAAGAATCATTCCACAATGCTAACAATGTAAAATACTTATAATGTAAAATCACTAATTTCAGCTTTAGAGTTTCAAAAATATAGTCTGCAGATTTTGGGTTGGAATACGAAGGAACTACAAAACTTGGCTCTCGGTTTCATTTGTAATCTTGATTAGCTTTTTGAATAGAAAAAGTAGATGCACAGCTAAATTGTTAGGTTTTGTGCATAACTGGAGTTAGATGTTTAACTGGTACAAAATGACGCATATAATTCCAACCTCCAAAACTGCATATAATGCAAATAAGAAGAAATGTAGATCATAAACTTACTATATCACATTCCTTGAAGAAATCTACTAACATTTTGTTAAATGTACACCTTTATAAAAAAGTTAATGTTTTCCGATCCACCTTTATTTCAGGGCTAATTAATTCTGACTCAATCTTTCTAACGTAGTAATACATTTGACAGATCGCATCTGAATATTTTTTCAGGTTGATCCTGTAACACGTGGGGAGACAACTCTGAACATTAAACATTAAACATTGTTAAACATTAAATAAAGGAAATATTTCGGAGTTAAAATTATTATCATTTGAAACGGAACCCTCACATTGAAGAAATATTCAGTAAGGCAAAGCGTACTATCAGCTTATCAAGGCCATGCTCATAATGCCTGCAATAGTTTAATAATTAGCTTTCAAATATTAGTTGGACTTATTTAGGAAATATTTGTATTGTTCAGAGTTGCCTCCCCACGTGTTACAGGATCAACCTGAAAAAAAAAATATTCAGATGCGATCTGTCAAATGTATTACTACGTTAGAAAGATTGAACCAGAATTAATTAGCCCTGAAATAAAGGTGGATTGGAAAACATTAACTTTTTTTATGAAGGTGTACAGAACGCTGCAAATATACCGTGCTAATATTTGAGGATGGCAAAAGTTAGTTGAAGAACTCGGAATGACTTTATGTCCTACTAAGACATTCGTTGCACGTGCATATAACTACAAACATTTATTACAAGGTCAAAAATTTATTAAGCCAAATTGATGAATCTTAAAAACAAAAAAAAAACGCTTATAAATTTCGGGAACATTTGATCAATTTTCATCTCAAATGGGAGGGGACACCTGAACGCTTAGCTAATATAGTTAGAAGCATACGAGAGGACCGCGTATAAAGAATATTTGTTTGCAATGCTTAGATTATAAGAATCGTTATGATGTAGCACATGAACTATTCCAGATATTACAACAATGAGCCTAATTAGATTCAATAAAAACATGTTACGGATTTTTTAATTATTCAAGAGCGTGTTACAGAATGTTACACTTTAAGTATTTTCACTAATGGTTTGCGATGTTTGATTAGAGTAAGACTATGCAAGCGTTACAATCAGCCCATTTTTAAGATCTGGCTTTTGTAACTCAAAATAATAAATTTAGAAACAATTCCAGTCAAAGTTTCTATTGAAACACGATAGAGAAAAAAGGGCCCTTTGATTTATATGTTAAAGATTGTTACATTTTTTGTCGATTACGTATTTTTGTTTATGCAATCCCATGAAGCCGCAGGTGATAAAGGAGCATAGTGGAATTTCACCTGTGGCTTGCAATGATGAGGCAGATGTTATATATACTTTTAATTTATTTGCATGACTTTTATTTTGGGCGGCACATTATTTAACATTTTACATTTAATATAGTTTAAGGTTGTCCCAGTCTGTTTATTTAATTACCCACAGCCTCAGACACATGGTGAATTCAACAGAGAAGCATGAAAAGCGCATAAAGATACCTTTATGGAATTATGTGCACAAACTAAGTAAAAGTTTCCGATTGTCAAAAGAATTTGTGCTCAAGATTACAAATTGTAGAAGAAGTAATAATTTTATGTAAGTGAATGAATGATGAACTACTAATATTTTTTACATTTAAAAATGGTCTCTGTTGATCCCTATTTAATTTAAAGTAGAAGTAAATCTTGTGCTTAACTGTTTCTGTATAAAAACCGAAGCTCCAAAATGAAACTATCTGCAATTTAGTTTTTCGGTGGTTGCTGATTTGACAAAATATGTATGGTTTAAGAAAACACCTCTATCATTCAATACATTTTAAGGCAGAAGTCTTCAGTTCAAACCACATTTTTCTGGACACAAAATCTAGACTGGTAGAAAACAAAATCCAGACAGACATACACTCAACATAACTAACAAACCCCAGTATCCTCACCAATCCAGAGGTTATCCAAAGCATTGGACTCTATACATCCCGTACAGACAATCACTCAAGAGAGGCAGAATATGCTTCGACGATGAAACATTGCAGAAAAGGACTGAAGCGTTAATTGAGCATTTGATGTACCACAATAAAAACAAAGACATGATATAGAGGGCAACACAGAGCTCAAACAAACTGCAATGACCGATAAGAATCAGAGAAATGGAAAAGGTTGGTAGAATGCCATTTGTCCTGAATCTATCATCCAGACAAACCCAGCATAGATTAAATCATCCAGATACGCTGGCCCATTGTGGAATCTTTTGACACAGTAAAGAAAATCCTGTGGATAAAAAGCTTTAGTATCCGCCTGCAGAACGAAACACCTCAAAGGAAATCCTAGTCGGAGAAAAACTCATGCAAATCACAAACCAAGACCACGCTTGAGCATCTGGTCCCTGTGGTGAAAAAAGGGGTAGAACATATCAATATATTATAGAGAGTAACGTATTCTCTTGCACAGTAACGAGCCAAATATTGAACATACATTGTCCAAAGAAAACCACCAAAAACGAGAATGTAATTTTTCTCACACGTGTAACACATGCAACCATTAGTATATCAGAGAAACCGAAAACTGCACAAAAGTATCAATCTTCACAGATCTAAATTGACGACAAAGAGGTAGGACATAACTCCATTAACATAACGCTTTTTTGTCCTTGCTATATTTTCAATGACATTTTAGTAACTGAAATTGGAACAACCGCAACAGGAGTTCCGAAATCAGGAAAGAAATGGAATGTCCTGGATACGCCTTCTAATATCTCAAACACGAGATAAACTCGAGAAGACTCCCAAATGGCACACACGGCAATAAAATAAAATAAAATTACTATCAGTTTAGAGTCCATTTTCCGTACAAAAATTGGTTCAGTTAGCTTATTATTCATTCATTGCCTATAATTACTACCTTTTGTAGTTCTTAGTAATATTAGTATAATTATTGTTGTGATTATGTTGTTGGATTAATAGAAAAATAACCTACAGCCAAAACGCTTTTTATTATGAAACAGAGGTGCCCGTTAGCACCTCTGTGTGTTGGTCCAAACCATTCATACTGACTTTTTGTCAACGGAGTTCAAACAACAAAGATAAGTTTGAAAGAATGCTTCAAATAGACCTATCAAAATGTAAAATTTGTAAAATCTAGGTTCTCCTTGTGTTTATTTTCTATCACCGTTTTCTGATTGTGCATTTGACAAAGGCCCGGTGACCTTTCTTGTCATTTAAGTTGAGGTGCTTCTTGCTAAGCATGAGGACTGAGGCCATATTTATAGCAATGCTTGCCATATAATTGACCTAAGGGTTATTAGTACACAAAATGGCAGACACTTTGAACGCAGAAATTGAGTAAAGCGACTTCAACTCTTTTCAAATTGAATTGTTTGCGTAACATGCATAAAGCGCTGACCTAAAAAAAAACATTTCGTTTTTGGAATACTAGTACAAATGTCCGCTTTCTTCTACCCACAAAATCATATCAGAAGCGCTGTAAGAAATTTAAGGAAGAAATGCAGTGTGTATTAGTTGCACTGCCTATTCTCATTACAGTGTTATGCTTTGGTAATTGTGCATGATTTTTAGCAGGAAATTGTCTTTAATTTGACGTTCTATTGATTTCACATCATGTTGGAATCCAATACAATGTATCTTAAACAAAATATAAATAATATATTAATATAACTCTGCGGCATCGTCGCAAAGGAAGAGAATCTGCTCTCTGGCGATTTTTCCATCTAATCTTGGATATAATGCATACGCCAATCAACTGTGAGGTCACGTCTATGCAGAGGCGTAGCTAGGGTGGGGCAGGGGTGTACATATGTCCAAAATGAGGCATACAACGTTACATTATAATAAGTAAAAGTAAGTATATATATTTATATAAGTATTTATATAAGTAAAATAGAAAAATGTGATTAAACGGGGAGAAGGCTGAGGCGAAAATTTTATAGGTCGTCACCGGGCGCAAAATATCATAGCTACGCCTCTGCGTCTTTGTGTTAAGAACAACAAATTAGTTCCAAATACGTGGCTCCATTATTTTGTTAATTTTCATGACTTACTCAAGTCAGCCTAATACATCTCTTAGAAGTAATTTAAACTAAGCAAAATTCTTTCAAATATGTGTGTTTAATATGTGTGTTTGCAAAGCATAAAATTGCCGATGCTCAATGTAGCATTTCAGTTATCAAATCACCATTTTCGAACTTGCATAGGTTAGCATGTGTAAAGTTCGCCAACTTCGGAAGTAAGTAAATCTTGCTTGTAGTTCGCAATCAAGTGATGACTAAGTAGAAGTGATCGGTTTTCTGGAGAAATCGGAACCTATAGAGTTTGATTTTAATCGTTACTCTCCAATTTTGGCAAATACACCTGTGTGTGTATGTGTATGTGTGTGTGATTTTGGATTTTTAACGCAACTTTAACAATTGTTTAGTCATATCGCTACGATGTTTGCATTGTGGCAGTATACAGTGATGTCTTGCCAAGGACATCATATTCCAACCATATCCTGACACCAGGCCGACCAGGCCTAAGACCAACCTCTTTATGCTAAGTGCCAAGAGAGGAAGGTGTCAGTTCCATTTTTACAAGACTTTAGTATGACTCAGCCGGGGTTCGAATCCAAGACTTTTCGCATCCGTGGAGGACGCTCTAACCATTTAGGCTACGGGAGGTGTCAGCTGTTGTAGGTGTTGCCACTGACACTTTAGATGTCAAAATATCCGTATTTGTATGAATTCAGTAGACGTTGGGCCATTAATTACAATGAACGTATCAATATATTAGTGGTGTATACATCTGAAACCGATTTCTACATCGGGTACATAGATATCATCAGGATAATCGGTTTTCTGGATTATCTGAGTCTTGTGACAAAGTAGATCTGTCAATGGACGTATCTCGATTAAGTGGTAAATATAACTAGAAGACTGAGTGAATAGGTAACTAAATAAATATTCCCACTCTGTTGCCTTTTGACATGTTTGGAGACAACAAAAATTATATATTTTCTTGTTATAGTTATTCGAGAAAAACTATAGTACGTTATTGGCGAAACAAGAATATAGCGTACGATTGCGAAAACTAGTTAGTAAACTAATTAGTACACTATATCTCAAAGTAGTATTTTCAATGAAGAAACAAAAAAGTAAAATCTACACATCTTCACGCAAAAAACCTGCTTTTCTAAATCATTAGTGTACATGCACTATTAAAGAATATTTCAAAAATATGTTGTATCTCACAAGAATATATATGCTATGGAAACCGGATGATACAAGTTTTTACTGGTGATGATAAAATCCAAACATATGAATGATGAAGATCAGTGGAAGTCTAGCCAATAATCTCATCTGAAAATAATCAGTTTATAAAGATAGCAGACGAGATGTGGTATATTAATAAAGTCTTTAACCAACGATGAAATATAATGTACATTTTCCAGTGTGTTAAAAATGTACCGAAAATTGGCATGTAATAATTGGATAAATCAGAAAAGGAAGTGTGTGGTTTTGCACGGAGCAAAATGTGTGGGGTGAACCGTTGTACTGCATGGAGTGAAATGTGTGCGGATGCACTGTGGAACTGTTTACTAATAAAGAACTTTGTTTTACATCGCACACACCAATATTCAGAACTATTATAAATACCCATCGTATGAATCATCAAGTTTGATAAGCATCGTTAGTATGTTTCAAGGTCTTACTATGCTTTGTTAAATTAATTACAACAGAAAATTGAAACAATAGTAAATCAGTCAGTTGGGGTAAAGATTACGTTTTTGTGCATAATATGGAAGAAGGCAAGATAAAACGTGATTAATGCATTGTCCACTGCGTGGTCGGTACATGTAACGGATGCATACGTCTCAAAGGTTATTAGGAACAGTTTGAAGCTATTGTTAATGTTTACAGTGAAAACATGGTCATAAAACTAAAGCCCTCTATCTTCTACAAATATTTTCATATCAGCTGAGTGCAAAAACAAATATCCTTGCCATTCCTTTAAAACGTGGAGACAAGATGTCTTGTTTAAGTATTATATAAAGACGCATCCAGGCTACATCACAATTTTTGTAATATTCCTATTTAATTAAAAAAGCCTGGATATAAAGAGCCAGGTAGTAGTAATATTTTTACTTAGTGTTCGTTAGGACGAATTTTCTTGGGGGTTTTTTTACAATGAATTCATTAAGAACGTGCTTGCGATATTTTATCATTCTACTGTTTCTTAGAGATACTACTTGTTCAAGGGCATTGATAAAAACAGGGAGACTATTTAAAACTGCCTATTTCAGTTCAAAGATTTAACGGATTATTACTTTCACTGTTCTTTTCTTTCTTTGGCCAATATTAAAATGTAGACCGTCATAGAGACTTGTTACAATTGCTGGCATATTTAAATAATAATATCTTAAATTCAGTATGAGTAGCCGCTTTTTGATGTTTAATGAAATAGTGTTCTACGTTTTATAAAGATTTATAAAAGCAAACATTTTATTCATTTGAAAATAGATTACTGATACACCGTTTCTTATATTAGCAAAGTTTTCTTAAAAACTTCAACATCACATGAGGTCCCACAGATGGTCACTCCGCGGAATTGGAGTTTTTGTAAAGTATTACCAAGACTGATTTGTGATCTGACAAGCGAGTCAGCGTGGACCTATGTCTTCTGGACATGGTCTTTGAAATACATTTGGTCAGTTGCAATGCATGAAACAAACAGTTTGGTAGTTGTATTTAAGTCGAAAACATACGTAACGTGTCTATTTAATAAACATTAGCAAGACTGACACTGCCATGAAAGACTTACCGCAAATTACGTATAAGTTGTCTTTTCCGTTAGGTATAAAATCTCTATGTCGATCATTTGTAACCTAGTACAATGTAGCAGTTATGAAAAAGTACAGTGTAGCAGTTATGAAAAAGTACAATGTAGCAGTTATGAAAAAGTACAATGTAGCAGTTATGAAAAGGTACAATGTAGCAGTTATGTAAACGTAAAATGTATCAGTTATGAAAAAGTACAATGTAGCAGTTATGAAAAAGTACAATGTAGCAGTTATGAAAAGGTACAATGTAGCAGTTATGTAAACGTAAAATGTAGCAGTTATGAAAAAGTACAATGTAGCAGTTATGAAAAAGTACAATGAAGCAGTCATGAAAGAGTAAAATATATGAACAAATGTTTGATAGACCTCCTGACTACTTTGTTATTACTTGTATTTCTCACAAACAGCAACGCATGTGTTGAATTAGCATTCAACTCCCAACTTCGAATAAGTTTCATATAGTGGCATTCAGAGTAATGCGAACCAATTCAAAGTACATTAGAACCTGTTAGTTGTAAGGGATATTCTTTTTTTAAATTGGGCAATAAGATAAAATAAGATATATATATATATATATATATATATATATATATATATATATATATATATATATATATATATATATATATATATATGTGTGTGTGTGTGTGTGTGTATGTGTGTGTGTGAAAATCATTCTTTCAATATAAATTCGATGCAGAAACATTTATGTTTCCATATATTGTAAGAAAACAACGGTATGAAACTCAAAGTTTAATAATGTTTCAACGACAGTGCCATATGACGGTTACTCTTAGAGTCGATATACTCTATCTTTGCGATTCAAGGTCAACACAACCAATTTGACATTGAATGAACTGTTTGTAGGTGTACCTATTTGTGGACGTGACAATCTGAGGTCAAAGCAAGCTTGAGGTTAGGAATGGTAAATAAGAACATCCTAATGATACATTAGAAATAAATTAATTACGAGACGAAAAACGTGTCATCACTGCGAAGACTAGAGAAAGGGAAATATGTTGCCGTTATCAAAAAATCTTCAACATTTAAGAAGATTTCTCATTTTCTATTTACTTTAGTTGAGGGATTTGTTTATTGGAAGTGGATCAAAAGATATATCTTCTCAAATTATTTTGCTAATTTTCAGAAGTCAATCATATATAATGTTCGCCAAATTCCAACTGCTCATATCAATATTACAATATAATCAGTGGGATTCCAATAATATTTTTCGAGATTATAAGAGATTACTTCGGATCTAGTTTATGAAAATGAGTGCTCAAAAACATAACCTTATCTAAGATGGTGTCTAATCAATGCACCTGTAGATGCCACCCAAGAGAATTCCTAGCAGTAATAATTGTCATTATTCTTTTTGTAAGTTGGTGGGATAGACAATCAAGGACAGATGTATCTAAAGATAGTCTTATCAGTAGAACTACGTCCTTGTACGCATTACCAGAGGAAATAATGACCAACCCTTCTTTCTGAAAAATGATTCAAATATAATAACCCATTATAGTTACTGCACAATATAATAACCCATTATAATTACTTCACAATATCTCTGTGCCAATAACAGCATATAGTCTTTGTTCAAGGATTTTATCTTTCCTCCAGTGATGTATTAAAGAAATCAGGTAAATAGATACTGTGTGTATTTGATCACATTATTCCTTTTTTGGAATGGTATTATTGAGTAACATGTAAATCTTTATCAGTTAACAATGAAAATGTACTATAAAATCAGGGAGTGATTTTTCTGTGATAACCTTTACTAAGATAAGTATACATCCTTCATTAACTCTTAATTTTTCTTCTATTTAACTTCAGTATTATTATGGATCAAGAACAAAATTTATATTTGCCTAATTGTCTTCGATCATTTTCAAAACAAATAATATATAACTAACAAAGCCATGGTTTTTAATACGTCTAATTAAGCATCGTGTATAAAATAAAACCCAGAGACAATATCTTTTCTGGGACGTACTAGTTGTAATCAATATTTTGTATTTAGTACCTTATTTACAGGACCTTTAAAGGACAGAGAATGTTATTACTAATTTATCATCTACTACATTCTGTGATAAATCAGCTTGTTGACATTAAGTATAACACGTACTTGCCATTTTATTTCCATTTTATTATTCTGCTCTGTCCATCATTAAACTATGCATTTGTTTTGGGTTTATTTTATGAGTAATACTAAATAATTATTCTCATACAACTACACAAAGAACGTCCAATTATGGGTTGATCAATCCAGAGCTGATACATTATGAATGTGTTGCTGTCTATGTATGTTGTAACATGCTATTTATATATTTATCCACATAGAGACGATTACAAATATGATGCATGGTAACTCATTTTGGACACTTTTTTGTTCGAGGTTTATTTGGCAGTCGATAATTATTGTCACTCTTCGGCACGTTGTAAAACAAATATCACGGGCGGCAGGTAACATCTGCCCCATTTAACGTTTATGCCTTTAGAACCAATTGTATATTACAGTTACATCTTGAGCGGAAGGATGCTTAATATGGGCTCTGATTGGATGTGACAATGACATTTAGTGTATACGATGAATAGATGAAATAAATAGCACAAACCATCATGTATGGGGGACTTTGAATCTCTACATAGTTTCAGATTCAAATAAATGAAATCTTAAAAATATTTTTTGAAATTGCAAGGGTTTAATAAAATCAATATTAAACAATTTCCAGATAAACAAATGAAATTTTGCAAATTTACGCAAAGCTTTAAATTACAAAGTCTTGAGAAAGGTACTGTAAAAATAAAACGCAGAACGTTTATGCCAAGTAATATAAGCAAGGTTACTCAAGATACTATATCAATCATTGAAATCTAACAATTTTGTCTGAAGCATGCCTTCAACCTGTAGATATGATAAGATATTGGTCCCGGGTGTGTCTCCTCTATGGGCATTTAAAGGCTTTATGTGTTCGTGTATCCACCTCAGACATTGTATGCTATTTTCCAGTAAAGAGTGAAAAGAAATTTTGAAGCAAAATTTTATTTATATAGTCATTTTATTTGCGTGGGTTTCTCTATATTGTTAATATAATTGAGAACATTAAAATGGGCAGATGTTACTAACCCTTCTTTTTCTACTCATTGTCAACGACTTAGCCTTGTATCAAGCGCATTCTAGCACAGGTCTTTTTACTGACAAATCCACATGGCATTTATCTGGTAAATCTCTAGACTTCATCAAAAATAATCTTCAAATGATCTCACAATACATTAGTTTGGTGTCAACAAAACAAAATGCATATTGATATCTCTAAAACGCAATATATTAGAATAAGGCTGCGCCTATTTACTGGCATGGATATACATCTAACTCAAAATCGCTTAGAAGTGTTTATGGATAAAAATCAAAATCTTGGTATAAACAGTGATCAACATCTCAGCTGAAATGCACATATCGATTACAAAAGTGAATGGTATTCAAAAGAATAACTGTTAAAATTGCTTTCCAAATTTCTAACTCCAGAATCACTTGAACTTTTGGGGGGTATTTACTACCACTGATAGATCATGGCTATACCATATGGGGAAATAGTCTTAGTCTTAGTATTAGAGCCACTGCGTCGTTCAGCGCAGTGCTCTCCATCGAGATCGATCAGTCGCTATGGTTTCAGCGTCATTCAATGATATGCCCAGCGCTCTCAGATCGTCTATAAAGGTGCTTTGCCATGCAGATCTGGGTAGGTCTTGTTTTTTGTCTTCTCCGTGGCGTCTACGAGATGGCGTTTCTTGGATGCCGTGAGATTGATTGCTGAAGAATGTGGCGTGCAAAACATAGCCGGCGCTCTAGCACAATGTCGATGAGAGGTTGGGTGCCTATTCGTTGGTAGATATCTTCATTCGTGATGCGATCCTTGTATGAGATTTGCAGGATTATACGCAACCATTGCCGTTGAAAGACTGTCCCTGCCTTTCCTATTCTACAAGCCACATCGTCATAAGCGTCGCCATCGTTGGCTAGGGTGCTGCCTAGGCAGGTGAATTTTTCTACTCCTCAACTTGTTGCTGGCCAATTTTAACGTCGTTCCTTCATGTGGTATATCCGATCCTCGTGATCTTTGTCTTATTCCCGCTTATCCTGAGTCCAATTCGTGCCGCGTCGCGTTTCAGGCTCATTGTCATTTGTTGAGGTTTTTTGTTGCCAAGGAGTGCAATGTTATCCGCGAAGTCAAGTGCAGTTAGTCGGTTTGGTTTCAGCCAGAATTGATAAACTCCAGAAAAGGCAGCCCAAATAATACCGAAACTTCCTATTATGACTCCCAATTGCTACCTCTACAAAATATGATCTTTATTTTAAAGGAATCATGACACTTAAGTATTTAAACGACCTTTCTATAAATTATATATCAAATCTAGTCGAACTAAGTTCATCAAATACTAAGCGCAATCTCTGATCGACGACTAATAACGATCTCCAGATTCCGTGGTCGAAAACCATTCATTACACAAGCTTATTTACTTTATCAGCACCTACTGTATGAAATTCCTTACAATTGAGGATACGTAATTCCAATTAACCTGCTCCTTTTTATAATATCATTAAAGAAATTCTTTCTTGACCAGCTGTAATGACATATTAAAGGCTTTGAATAGATAACTTAAACATTTTATCCATGATTAATATGTATGGATCCTATTATATATATATATATATATATATATATATATATATATATATATATATATATATATATATATATATATATATATATAGTCTGCTGTAAATTTAAGCTTCAACCAAAGAAGATCCACTACTCTAGGCAAGTGGGTAAACCACACATCGATGTGAGCAAGACGTCATATCCAGAAAAGGCTGAAGAATTCACTTACGCCCTTTCCAAGGCGTTCAGTTCAGAACCTCCCTACGGCAGTGCCAAAGAGAGATGGGACAACATCAGAGATATTGTGTACAGTGCAGCCACAAGAACATTTGGTAAGAAGTAGACAAAGAACAATGACTGGTTTGACGCCAATTCCGCCACACTCATGCCAGCAATAGAAGAGCGTCGCAGTGCCCACCTGGAATTCAAGCGTTCTCCCTGCGTGAGGACACTACATGCATATAGGTCTACCAGAAGCAAAGTGCAGAGGTTAGGACGGCAATGCGCTAATGGATACTGGCTTCTACTCTATCAGAGCATCCAGTCAGCAGTAGACAACAGAAAAATCAGAGGCATGTATAATGGCATAAAGAAAGCAATGGGTCCAACGAAGAAAGTGATAGCTCCACTGAAGTCTTCTGCAGGAGATATTATTCATGACAAGGGCAAACAGATGGACCGCTGGGTGGAGTACTACTCCGAACTGTATTCCAGAGAGAATAACGTGACCAACAATGCCCTCAACGACATTGAAAACCTCCCTTGTTTGACCAAACTGGATGAGAAACCTACTGGGACAGAACTAAAGCTGGCATTAGAGAAACTGACCACAGGTAAAGCCCCAGGAAAGGATGGCATCCCAACAGAAATCATCAAATGTGGCGGCAGTGTGCTGTTCACACACCTTTATGATCTTCTCTGCCAGTGCTTGGATGAAGGTGCAGTGCCTCAGGACATGAGAGACGCCAACATCATAACCCTGTATAAGAACAAGGGCGACAGAAGTGACTGCAACAACTATAGGGGCATATCACTTATCAGCATCGTGGGTAAACTCTTCGCTAGAGTCATCTTGAACAGACTGCAAACGCTTGCCGACAGAGTGTATCCAGAGTCTCAGTGTGGGTTCCGCGCAGAGAGGTCCACAATCGACATGATCTTCTCCATCAGGCAACTGCAGGAGAAATGCAGGGAACAACACAGACCCCTCTTCCTGGCTTTTATAGACCTCACCAAAGTATTCGATCTGATCAGCAGAGACGGACTCTTCAAAATCCTGACGAAGATTGGATGCCCTCCAAAGCTGTTAAGCATGGTCCAGTCCTTCCATGAAGACATGACGGGCACAGTGCAGTATGATGGCTCATCGTCCGAACCATTCAATATCCACAGCGGAGTGAAACAAGGCTGTGTCCTTGCCCCCACACTCCTTGGCATCTCCTTCGCTGTCCTGTTTAAGTACGCCTTTTGGACGTCCACAGAAGGGATCTACCTGCACACGCGTTCAGACTTCGGACTGTTCAACCTGGCACGACTGAATGCAATGAGCAAAGTAAGGGAAGCAACCATTAGGGACATGCTCTTTGTAGATGATGCTGCTATAGTCACTCACACAGAAGCTGAACTACAAAGCCTGATGAACCGCTTTGCTAAAGCATGTGATGAATTCGGGCTGACCATCAGCCTAAAGAAAACCAACGTGATGGCTGAGGACGCAGACCCTCCCAGCATAACCATTAACAACTACAAACTAGAAGTAGTCAGTGAGTTCACTTACCTTGGCTCTACCATCACCAACAACCTCTCACTCGATGCCGAGCTCAACAAGCGGATTGGAAAGGCGTTAACAACTCTCTCTAGATTGTCGAAGAGAGTGTGGAACAACAACAAGCTGACATTAAACACTAAGATCTCCGTGTACCGTGCCTGCGTGCTTAGCACTCTTCTGTATGCCAGGGAAACTTGGACCCTGTACGCCTCTCAGGAGACACGATTAAGCGCCTTTCACATGCGTTGTCTCCGTCGCATACTTGGGATCACCTGGAGCGATCGTGTGACAAACAACGAGGTGCTTCAACAGGCCAAAATTCCCAGCATGGTCACACACCTCCGACAACGTCGCATCAGATGACTGGGCCATGTGCATCGAATGGATGATGGACGGATCCCCAAAGACCTTCTCTACTCTAAGCTTGCCTCAGGCAGAAGATCAATAGGACGGCCACATCTTCGCTTCAAGAATGTCTGCAAGCAGGATATGAAAGCTCTTGGAATAGAGGTCAACACCTGGGAAAAGCTTGCCCTCGACAAGTCCAGCTGGCGATATGCTCTGTGCACAGGTCTGAAAGCCAGCGAGGAAAAGTTACGACAGCTCGCTGATGAGAAAATATCTCAGAGGAAGAGGATGCAGTTCCAACCAAGACCTGAGTCATACTTCAAGTGTAGCAACTGCAGCAAGGATTGCCACTCCCGTGTGGGACTTTATAGTCACAGAAGACGCTGCACAGCTACAAACTAGGACACCTTTCATGGGCGCATTTCCATCGTCTCTCGAGACGAACGGAAGCCAACACACACACACACACATACATACATATATATATATATATATATATATATATATATATATATATATATATATATATATATATATATATATATATATATATATATATATATATATATATATATCACGTACGACTTACACTGAAAAGTATGTACATGTATATAGAATATTGTTCGTTTATGTTTCCTAGTACAGTTAATCATGTTAAATATGTATGAATGAGTGTACGACGAAATCTGAGCATATGTATATATGATCTTTCATTTTTTACAAACATAATGAATTACAGAAACTGAGGAGCACATTGCAGACGGGCCAGTTATAACCAAATGTGTTTGCATAATTAAAGAAAGTTTATTGTTATTATTATTATTATTATTATTATTATTATTATTATTATTATTATTATTATTATTATTATTATTATTATTGCTTTTCCAAAACATTTAAAGTCTTTTATATATTCATGTATACCCCTCAGATATGGTATATTGTTTTCCAGCAAAGAATGTAAATAAATTTTCAATTCAAAGTTTATTTACATAGTTATTTTAGGTTCAAGTGTTTCTCTATATTTTTAATTTTACCTTTGGAATGGTTGTATTCCTACGGCCTTATTAGACGCGCCTCCTGTTTCCTTCCCTTTACTCAATAATCGATAAATGTTATATGACATGAACTCCCGCCCATTGACATATCTGACTTTGACTGCTTTCCATGACATAAACCCTATTTCCAGTGATTATTGCCAACGATCTTCCTAATGCCCCATGCATGTATGCTATATGTGCGTAGAATCATGGTATGTTTGCTCTACAATTGTTTTGCTAGAACTGGCTTTTGATCCATTTCAGTTGTAGTTACTGGATAATTGTTTACTCTTACCAAAATTAAATTTATATTTTTTAAGTATTATTTTACGTTTTGTTAAATACATGTGCATAAATTGTTGCATTTAACCTAAATCTGTAACCTCAAGTGTCTTGAAAATTACTTAGGGTTTTAGCTTTCTTTTTCAGACCTTGAAGTTACAAGGGTTCATTACTATAGAAATAGAAATAAAACAACAATAAAAAAGACTAAATAAATTCAGGACATATCTATTCAATAATTTCTCATCTGTATAAAACTACACCCTTTTACCAGTTTATAGATTCAATTTTTACGTGTAAAAATATGCTAGTAGATAGAACCATAGACTATATATATATATATATATATATATATATATATATATATATATATATATATATATATATATATATATATATATATATATATATATATATATATATATATATATATATAGATTATCTAAACAAGTTCCTAATTTACTACAACTAAGCCTGAATGTTAAAATCTAATGTGGTTAAATTGTGTTGTTTGAGATAGGATGTTTTGAATTTCGGTATCAAAATTTGGGTTCCGAAATTAATGTGTAGAACATTTTGGTTACGAAACACGTGTGCAAAAAGTTTGTCTGCTTGTGAGAACTTGTAATTTAAAGCCTAAGTTCCAAATTATTCTTCAAAATTTCCTACATGAATTTTCCTTTCGCAAAAATTACCTCTCATTTTTACTGTCTTAATCATTTTTTTTCCTCAAATGTTTTTTCTAGGGCTAAATCTTCATTGATTCCTTCTTCAATCCTTTTCCTTTTTTCAGTCTGCCCCTTTAAATTTCTACCACTGTCTGTCCCCAGTTTGGAACAACGACGCTATTTATATATAAGTTGGCATCTGTAAGCATTCTGGTAAAACAAAGCATTGATAGGTAGGTACTACAATCAATCAACCAGTCCAAATCAACCAAGCTGACGCGGCATGACCTGACGACAGTAATAGACGCTCAACTCTGAGCTTCAGTTCTTCTAATTTAACGTAATATTAGACAACCTGATCAGTCATGATAAACGGCCCCAATATATGATTCTCATTTTCGTATCTAGCATTTTATTCTTTTTGAATTTAAAATCTAATCGCATTTGTTTGGGTTATTTACAAAAATACCCCACCACCACCAAGTAAAATAAATCTAGCCAAGAGTAAATGGTGTTTCATATCTGACGAATTATAGATAGTGTCGTGGATGTCCAGAAAACCTTTGTCCATATGAATGTTACTAAATGTTAAAGCTCAATCATTTGTCCATATGAATGTTATTAAACGTTGAAGCTCATCTTAATGTTTATAATCCATCCCACCCTTTACTTCAATTTACAATACTTCGAGTTAATTGGAAATCGCAGAAACCGCTATTTTTATGCACGTTGCACAAGATAAACAAATATTCCTATCTGTTACAATGTATAAGAGGATTGATAGATTGAAGATAAGATGACTTGAAAGTTTGAAACACGCCAGGCCCTGGAGTTATAAAAGCATTGTCCTACTCAAACTGAGACTCAGATCAATATTCTGGCATCTAATTAGGAGCCGTCCATAAATGTCGTCACGCACTTGGGGTTAGTGGGTCACACATTTATGACTGTGAAGAGGGTGAGGAAGTGTTTAAGAAATGTGATGTCACATCAAAATGCGCAACTTTAAATAAAAGTTCCACTTAAATTTCATTCTGAATTTGTATTGTTTACAATTTATTTAATGACGTTTGTAGCTTCACGCGTGTCGTGCATGAACTCAAATTAAAATGGACTCGTCTTCGAATTATCAAAACCCCTACTAGCCCCAATATTGGCTTATTCCAAAAAGCATTTTCCGTTTCCGGTCCGCTGGTGTCGACAAAGCGAGGTTGAAATAATCTTGTTCTCGCCAAACTTAGTTCTGCGGTTTTAGCTAGACAACGAATATTTTCAAAAGAATTTTATGCCAATTTCAGCTTTTCACTGCCTCCTTTTCAATACATGTTTTCTCCTACAATATCAGAGTGCAGTGCCACACTAAATACGTACTACAATGGCAATAAAGTGATTTGAAACACGTTAATTTTCAAAAAGGAAACACGGCTTTTTTGGAGGGGGAAGAGCTTTGTGGCGTCATATTTGAGGAGATCTGACTTTTTGTCACGACGTGGGTCAAGAGAGGATGGAGGTGTTAAAAATTGACCAAAATCCCGTGACGTCATTTATGGATTGCCCTTTAGTGTATTCCCAAGCTCTTGCCAACTAGAACCGAGTCGTAGAGTTATCATGACAATGCCTTTCTTATGACGTCCGTGCAATGCCGGTATTGTAGATGTTATGCAGTTTTATGGCTATTTTAGATCCGTCGTTACAGGTTATCTTTCTGGGACCTAACATTGTAGCCTTATGTAAGTAGGTACACACATCAGCAGTGAGCTGTCCATTTCATCCAATCTAATGATATAAGAAGATACCAAGTGCGTATGATTGACATTGTGAACCTCGTCATAATCTTTATTTTAGGTTTGATTTACACGCTTTCATGTATTAAATTACACCAGGCAAACAAACAAATGTAAAAGCAAGTGAAATCTATGCTGTTTATTAGTTCTTCACCTCAGTTTTGCTAAACCATTAGATAAGGTCGGAATGCACATTTTGAAGGAATGTATATAAGCATGACATTCCGAGATGAAGCTGAATACTTTAAAACTTGCTCATTTTGTCCTTATTACCTCTGTTAAATGTTGCTACCAACTCGCAGCTAATTTAAACTATATCTATCAAGTTATCATCTAGCCTCTAAAGAAAAGGATATCATAATATAAGCAAGAGATATACTACATGATACATAGTACACAATGCACAGATGAAAAAGGAAGTTGTGCTGGTTTTAACTGTAAAAATTAGATTCAAATGGATCTCATTGAAATCACGTGACAGTTTGTATTCTGTAGTGGACCAGAATTCCTTTTGGATTTTGTTCATTTGAAACATTAGTAATTTGTTTTGTTCAATTGTCTCAAGTCATTATTTCATGTCATATTAACATAGCTACCTGCTAGCAGTTATTGTAACAGATTTTTTTTTATTGAACAGTACTTTCTTGGGTTTGGGGAGAGTGCTCGCTCTATTCAGGTTTATGCAAGTAGTAAACAATTGATCAGAAGAGAATTTTGTTTCATTGGTATGTATATGTCTCGAATTTTGTTGAACATGTGCACGTGTTTAGTGCATCTTGCATGTTACTTTTAATGGCTTATGTGTCATGTGTCTATCTTGCATATATCACATCTTGCATAAGACCAATTTCGTGTTGTATTTTTGCATTGTATGTGGTTTAAGAGATCAAACAGGTAACACAAGACTTTTATCCTTTATGTTTCTACGTCTAGACTTTTTGAATTTATTAACATTTCAATTTCTCTAAAATTGATATTTTTTTACATCTTTCCCGAAAATATAATTTGTTGCATGATGCTTTATATCAATATATTGTGGTTGATACATTACATTTGTGGGACTTTCAGGATTTTTACAATGACTCTAGAATGTGTGTGTGTGTATGTGTGTGTGTGGTTTAAAATTAAACGTAGCTTTAAAACAGTTCTCGTCAAATCGCTAGGAAGTATGCAGTATGACAGTTTGTCATGATGTTTCACACTGGGGCATTATGCCACTGACATATAGCATGATGTCCCACCCAGTCACATTATCCTAATATCAGGCCGACCAGTCCTAACACTAACCTCTTAATGCTGGTAGCCAAGCGAGGCAGCTGCTAGTACCATTATTAAAGAGATGAGTTGTCCCCGGCTGATTCCTAATTTTACATTTTCTTCCCTTTTCTTTTACATAACGATGTATTGAATAGGTTGTTTTCACCACTAGTCGATAAATCTCTGTCTCATTACAAATGTGATTAACGTTTTTATATGCCTCTTATTCAGTCATCATTTTCACTCGGTCAACTTTTGTCAATAGTCCTTTATGCTCAAAAGTCATCATTTTCACTCGGCCAACTTTTGTCAACAGTCCTTTATGCTCAACAGACTTTCAATTACAAGTTCAAGTCGACCATAGATTAACATAGAAATATAATTTGTAAAGTCGATTTACGGCATTCGTTAACTCTACTCCTCAACAGCAAACTATTGAGATAATATCAGTATTCGACACTATTTTATTTCAAGTCTGAGTCGTCTTTGATTTATAGTCAGCCAATCTGAGGTCAGCAAGTAGAGTTATATGTAAATTTATTGAGAGAATTTATTTCGTTATCCTATGGAGAAAGGGGAGAAAACGTAAACGTAAACGCAACAAATTGGGAATTTACACAACATTTAAAGGAAGAAAAGGTTAAAGTTGCTACAATATAAATGTTGTAATCGATGACCATTTTAGGTTAGATGAGGACGATGAAGTTATCACCTGTCCACCTAACAATAACGAAATTGGGATTCAGCCATTGTTGCTGATGTAATCAACTCTTATCGTAGGACTGAAGTCTGGATCCTTGAATATACTGGAATATATATATATATATATATATATATATATATATATATATATATATATATATATATATATATATATATATATATATATATATATATACAATTCACATTTAAATATATTCTTAATAACGAAACAAATATCGGCATTGTATTTTGCTAAAAAGATTTCTATAACTAACTGACCGAACAATTCCAAAAGAAACCATAAAATGTACTGCTTGTGTCATTTAAACAAAATAAATCTGCATGCGAATGAAAATAAATCGCCTTGGCAATGTGTCATTCAGACATTATTTGTCATGATATTGTTTTGAAAATATACAAACAATCGTTCTTCTCTTATTATCTTCGACTTTTTCCTAATTTATATGATGCTGGAAAGAAATGTAATAAAGTGGAGGAGTTAACACCCACGCCCAACGCACTCCCTTATCCCTTACATGCTTTCATGGGTAACAAAAATACGTGTACACCAAGGAAAATGCTTCTGAGCAGTAATCCGTTTTAAGAAAAGAGATTTGATCTTTCAGGTATGTATAGGGTTGCAATTCGATCAAAACTGTAGATGAATGACAAGTCATCATATCAATCCATATTATAGATTCGATTTTAAACCCCTCTCAGCTATGAACCGGATTTTATTTATTTTTGCAGAGTCTAAATGTAATTTTAAAATATAGTTTTGGTTTCAGAGTTTTAAGAACGGCTCACGATTTGTGCACTTTTAACTGCACATAATTTATATATATATATATATATATATATATATATATATATATATATATATATATATATATATATATATATATATATATACATTATATAAACTAATTCTTTCGCAATGATAAGGCTAGATTAAAAAGATTAGACGTTCAACGTTTAATCAGTTTAGGAGAATAATCATGTACGGTTCCATAATATGCGTGTCAAATACACTGAATGACGTATTGGCCATGAACATGTTAGCAAGGTCCACAGTTTTCAGAAACTGTTAAAGCCTTTTCCGATTATATAATGGTTTTGCGTAATAGCGCACGTATATAGAATATCAATACCATAACGATTCAGTGTTCTTTTAGACCCTTTTTGTCAGTTTAAATATTACCTTATGATAAAAGGAGCTTAACCATGGCATATACCAGGTAAAGAGTTGACTGTGCGGCACTGAATCAGTAAGGAAATTAGTGATTAAAAAGGTACATCGGATCTCATTAAGGTAAAGGCCATTTAAATCCTTAAACGTGACGACATTATGACGTACAGAAACATTGTAATATTGCACTATTCCCACATTACAATAATGTATAGTACTATGATCTCTTGGAAATAGGCATGGAGATCTTTAATTCACAGTTAACATTTTCTTTGCTTGTAGTATATTAAATGTATCAGGTCTGAAAATTTGTGTTAGTTCTATTAACAACCGACATCATTTTATTTATTGTATTAAAGGCAATACATTTTCTTTGAACATTTAGGAGAATTGCCTATTGACACTTTTATTTCCTTTCATTTATTGTTCAGTGTATTTGCGTCTTTGTGCTAGTGCGGGATTTTAAACTTATTGCATTTATATGACACGCAAGTTGAGAAAATATCGATCAATCGTGCATTATGACCTCTCATTCAAATACAACCAATCACATGTCCTATGTAAGAGGCTTTTTTTTCGGGTGTTGTTGAACAAGTAAGAGAACTTAATAAATATATTGGATTTTTAAAATGCTACCAGTTTTCCAGTTACGTTGAAATGTATCCTCTGGTTCATACCCATTAACCGAGTAGGGAAATAACTTACCACTTACGTACATTTGGCCGATGTAACTGAATTTAAATTTATGTTCAAACCATTTAGTGATATTATCAAAACATTTTGGAATCCCTTTAATATTTTTGACTCGTCCTTTCTAAAACCAGGATTTAGACCTCGATAGCAGTTTGGTTTATCCGTTAAATTGATTTATTACGTTTTCACGTCCAGCCGGATCAGAGGTGTCACCATATTCGAAGATCACTTGCTATTTTATTTTTTTTTGGACAATTTTTCGTTGTGGAAATCGTGCTCCCGCAGACTCTTAGGCAACAGCTAAGGTGAAATTGTCACCTTCCGCTACTCAAGCAAAGTCAAACAGATTGTACTTTAATCGGAACCATATAGTGAACATATATTATTCAAGACGCCGACACGAAGTACTTTCTTTTTATACAGCTACACTTATATTTCTTAGACTTTGTTTGAGTTTTACTCCAGTTTTTTCCTCCATTTTTTATTTTATGTTACTGTTTGTTTATTTTTGAGCCATGAAGTGACCATTAAACTTAGAGTAAAACAATTTATTTATAGATGTTGAGGCAGACAAAATAAATGCAAAACATTCGCTTTTGGTTAAAGATGAGTATTCGTGCTGAAATTAAAGATTAGGTAACCAAGACTTCTAGCTGCTCGTTTTTCTCAAAAGCATGGAGAAATGTTTGTATTTTTTCTCAAAATGGATCACAACTGTTGATGATATTAGGTTTGGAAAGTGAAAAGAATATACTTCATAAAATGAAATAGTGATTTTAAGAGTGTTGTTTTGATAAACTGTATTGGTGTAACTTTATGTTCGCATATATATATATATATATATATATATATATATATATATATATATATATATATATATATATATATATATATATATATATATATATATATATATATATATATATAATTGATTGATTTGTTTGTTGCAATACAAAGTTGTAAATTTAATCTGAGACGTGCGCCAACGTTTTATTTACCATTCAAGGTAAGACGCACCCATTCACCTGCCTGACTGTCTGTTCTGTATTAATTATATAGCATACCAATAAAACGTCAGGGAATATGAGCATGATCCTTGAAAAAATATAATAATATAATATATCCATCAGATGCTAGAGTTAAAGCTAGTAATCCAAGGGTCGCTGGTTTGATCCTCGTATAGGTCAACCAGGATCAGATGCCTTGGTGTGTGCTTGGAACAGGCACTTAGCTCCCATCTCCTAGCTATGATATAGATAATAATTTACTATATCGTAAAAACTCTTAATTGTTTAATTATATCCGAGATAGCATGTTGACAAGTATTAATTGCTTTTGTACTGTCTTAAACTACCGACACACATTAGTCTAAAAACTAAGAGTTAGACTTCGTGAAATTTCTTATCAGTTACAAAATTGCACATAATGAATAATTTCTTTTGTTATTTTTTTATTTGCTTTTGTTAAACAATGACTATACCGATTCATGATGTACACAAATAGGGGATCACACAATTTAGAAATTAAAACGGAGGGTTCCTAAGGTGTGCGAGTAATTTGTAAGACAGTAGTCCACAACAATATATTGCTAATAAGTTTCAGAGTCGAACTGCATACGACCCGTTGAATTATACTTGTAATTGCTGAATGTGTGAACTCTTATTCTGACATACATGAGTGAATATTAAATTGCTACTTGTCCTTAATAACTACTCAGTTTTCATAGAAACTTTCTGTTGAAATTACGCAAAATTCAAGAGCATGTTGTGTATAGAGATATTTAATCTCTATTTATTATTGTGATTTTTTACTTGCAATAAATTTAAAACAAAACTTAATAGGTACACTGCAAAAGTCAAACTTAAACGTTTAGAGATCCACTTAGGAAACAAACAAGGAGAGATCCGATCAGGCTCATAGTAAAGAAGAAATTAAATATTGAAGAAAAGTGCCTTCAAATCAAGCAGATAAAATGCATTGAGAATATGCAGTTGTGAAACTGCATAATTACGAGAAGTTGGATATTACATGGTGTTGCAGATTGTAAGAGGACACTGCAAACAAATTGTACCGACTCCTCTTTAGAATTTCAGGTGGCGCCTTCACGGCACTTCGGTTAAGAAGATATCGTGAGAGGACAGACAATAGGACAAATATTTGAAATGGATGGAAACATTACCCAGTAAGTTTTCTAGTTTGAATTTACTTATTCCAAAAGTACAGACGATAGACTCAGAACTACCTTGCCGATTCTGAAGGACATTCCAATTTCGTATCGTTCGAAATTATTGCCATGTAGTATAATTTTTTATGGTGACCCTCCAACTCCATAAATTATTTTTATTCCCATAAAACATGACAATTACAGTATTAAGAGGAATGATTAACTTATGTTGATTCTACACATTATTTTCTGTAATTATTTTGGAAATAGGTTTCAATAAACAAATTGAATAGATTTCAAGGGGCTTCTGATAACAAGGTTTTCCTCTTTAGTCTTAAATTGTCTGAAATCCTGTTTGATATATTTTTCTATCAATGCTATAATTTAAATCTTTTTGGGGTGCTTGCTTCTGTTCCAACTATTCTGTATTCTCATGTTGATCATAACAAATCTCATAGAGATAAATATATAGAAAATGTATAATTTGAGATTTGATAAATTTTACTAATATTTATCTAAAGATTCATACATATATACTCTTTTTATTGTGTTCTTTTATGTTTATGTGAGTGTGTCACAGAGAGAGAGAGAGAGAGAGAGAGAGAGAGAGAAGAGAGAAATGAGACTCCGTTGAAAGGAAAAGATGTAATAGGCTAGAAGTTATAAAGTTTATTGCAGAAGCATATTTTTTTCTGCTGGCAGAGTTGCAATAAATCATATTGTTCAAACTGTATTTACTATGAACATATTTATAGTTGAAATATAACGATTAATTCAAAATTACTATACCTTGTTTACTCTTTACTGGGATGGGGGTGGGGCGAGAGGTCAAAGTGGTCTAGACTCGGCTAACGTAGGTACGCGAGAAAGCTTGCCAGTAGCTTTTCGTGGGTCAGTCGTTCTTCACGGGGTTTTTCAGGGTTCTTTCTCCACCAGTTATACTGCCCGCCATGTATTGCCTATCTTGTGCTGAAAATGGTGTTGAACCCTACATTAACAACGGCTATTTACAGGAAACTTTATTTCGAAGATGCATGCTGCTTTATAAAAGAAAACATCATATACAATTATATGTCTTTTTTTGTTTGCCTTTTTTATAAATCTTAACTGTACGACTTATTTTTTGGTTGCCAAAATAATTCGTTTTGTGCCCTATTTGGACGAGCAATTTGGGTGCGTGATATGCCTAGTCGTCTAAGGTGTGCTTTTTGAGAGCACTCACATCTCACATCTAAATTCGCGTCTTTGCTCGACGAATGGCGGTATATGAGAAAGCTTGCTATTAGCTATCCGTGGATCGGAGGTTCTTCTCTGGGTCTTCCCAAGCTCTTCGTCCATCAGATATACCGGTCTCCATGTATGGCCTATCATGTGCTAAAAATTCGTCTTAAACGCAAAAATCACCAAAAGGGAACATTTCCGCTGATCCTTGTCTTACATGACATCTGCTACCGTATACAAGTGAATATTTTTACAAGACACGTGCTAAAGTATACAGGTAGATATCGTACAGCACAACTGCCACTATTTACGGGTAAGGTAATATCTTATAGCACACCAGCTACTGTATACGGTAAATATCTTACAATAATATTTTACTGCACCCCAGCTACTGTATACAGGTAAATATCTTACAACACACCTGATATTGTAAAGACGATATTCTCTTCCTAACTGAATGTCACTTACCAGTGTTGCAGGGTTTCGATTAAGAATGGATAAACATACATAGACTTAGTTTTGAATACCTGGATGTATGCACCATTTTGTGTTTAGAGGAAGATTGAAATGGAATATTGATTTGGCTTAAAAGCCAAAAGCTCAGCCCGCTGTAATTTATCAATTATAGATTTGTAAAATCGTTCACTCATTTAATATGTGACAATTTGGAAACTTAGTGTACTTGGAATTATTGTGGTTGTACCAAAAAATTTATCATAACGTTTTCCTTGTGTAGGAGGCAACGGTTGCAAATGATGTATAACACACCTTGTATCCAAATGCACATTTTTGCCAATGTATTGACGATAAGGTATATTCGTTTCAGAAATACGGTTTTTACAGAGGTGATATTTCTGATATGTAAAGGCGATCACCGTAGACTAGTAACCCCTCCCCCTTTGGAAACTTATGCAATATCTAACTTGCCTAAATCTATAAAACCTAATGTCATACCACTCTCTGAGTCATTTCAGCTTTGATAACAAAATCTGGAGGAAAGATATTTCTAAAGATGTGAACGTCATTTTTGAAATATTATGTATAATTTTAATATTCTTTACTTAACAGAGGTACACCATGATGTCATAAATTAAATTAAATAATATTTGCTTATCACTAAATAAATAATGTCTTTTAAGTCCAACCTCGATGATAGACTCCTATATAAACCTCTTAACATAAAGAGAGATATGGGATCATATCACAATGATTAGTTGCGTTTCCGAATGTTATCCCAGTATATTTTTAGAGCATTTTCCCGGTCTCCTTTTGGTGGTGATTCAAAGTTAGATTTAAGTATTTTTTGTATGAATTTAAAGGTAATTGTCTATTCTTTAGAATATAAGCTTATGTGTGGTTGTCTGTGTGTGTGTGTGTGTGTGTGTGTGTGTGTGTGTTTCGGCGAGAGTGCAGAGTTGGTGATAAGGCCTTGGTGATGATCCGGAAGTGAAATATGTGTTCCATTGCACATTAATTTGTTTACAGAGAAATGCCAGTGAACATATGTCAAGAACTTCACTGTGAGTTCATCCTTGGAAGTACTTTTAAAAAAATATGATTTATTATCACTAGGAAACAAAGAAAATTCAGTACTAAAAAACAAATGTGAATAATATATAGTATAATAAATTCTGTTCTGATTCTATGCGTTTTTGATACGGATGGAATATTCTCGTATATCCTTTAATCAAGATAATTTGCATTTTTTATATCGAACACGCGGATCTCTAAATATCAAACATTTACCGCACTATTAGTTGTCACTTACAAAGTTTATTGAAGTCAAATCACCGCCTCAGGGGTATTTTGCAAAACTGTAAAAGAGACAAAAGACAACACATCATCATCAGCAGAGCCGGCATCAGGCCCATTGAACCGATTTGGCCCACGCGTTAGTAATTTATAAAAATGTATCTATTTAGAGAAAGTAATTTGAAAGTGATGGAAGAAAATTTTAATTTCAATATGATATCAAACTTTATTTCCAAATGCCGTGCTCACATGATGCCACACGCGTAAATCCAAGGTGCCCTACCAAATTGATCAAAGTCGGGCCACGCGTTTGGTAAGGTCGGGACTGGTCGTCAGGCGAACTTAACAGAACTGACATAGTCTGTATATAACTCTTGTAAAACTAGTCTAGAAATTCGGCGGAATTTGTTGTTCATGTGAATGGTATCTTCGCATCAAAAGTCTTTATTTATCCTAATTTGATAAAGACTTTAACTGCTTTTTAAAAGTGAGATGAGAATCAATGGGATCTTCACCGATTAGTATACAAATAGTACATACATATACATTCTAGTCCTGACTTCCAATAAAGGGTACACTTATTCTGAAACGTTGTTTGGCAACACACTCATCTTTTTTAAGTGCAATGGCAATGATAGATGACGCTTATATAAATCTCTAATCTCTTATAGTCAATATGATGAGTCTACTACGTAAATGGTAAAGCGTTCCCCGATTTCTCCTTCTCATTGTTGTCCAACTGTAGTTCCTCTAAGTTTAAATCTTTTGCAAAGCTTTCTGATATCAACGCTCAAAACCCTTATAAAATCAGAATTAAGAATCCATTAGCTATTACGCAAACAGTAGCATTGATAAGGTCGATCTATTCAAAATAAAACGTCTAAGACTGAAGATCAATTCATAAGTGTGTATCATAAGAACTGTTTTTTTATGAATTGGATTTTAAGGCTAGAATGTCTACTTTATTGAATCGTCATTATAAATGCTAGCTATGTATGGATTTTGAATTTTAGTTTAGAAGAGTTCCCCTTGGATACCAGAAAGCACCAAAGGATTTGAAACCAAGTAGAGTTCATGTTTGGACATTGGTGAGAAGTGGCGATCGAAATGCGAGAATATTCTGCGTGAAAATATATGCAGTTTGTTACTGTATTTTTGTGTTGGGTGGGAGTAATAGGTGTGTAGTGGGTGTGTGGTGGGTGTGTGGCGTACGTGTGCGTGTGCTTGCGTGTGTGAGTGCGCGTGTGCGTGTGTGTGTGCGTGAGAGTGTGTGTGTGTTTGTGTGTGTGTGTGTGATTGTGTGTTTGCGTGCGCGTGTGCCCGTGTTTGTGTGTGTCGGTGTGTGTACTCGTTGCAGACTTTATACAAAGATTACAAATAATATCAAAATTTGTATTCTTTGCATGTATCAATTTGCAGAAAGTTTTTAAATTAATATAATTCATATTTACTTTCCGTCCTATTATTCAGCCAAGCGGATGTTATTTCGATGGAATGAAAGAGTTGTTTTTATTGCACGCTCACAAAGTATATTAATCTATTTTCAAAACTTTTTTTCAATGTGCTATTCATTTGAGTAAAGGAAGTGAAATAAATGCTGACACATAATCCATAAAATGGCAAAATTTACTTTATCTAACTTAACATGTTAAAATCTGATTTTATGGCCAATTGCAGATGGTTAAAAACTGTATATCTTTATGTAGAACATAAAACACCGTATCAATGCCAATTACACTTTTTTGGTTGTGACTAAATTGATATATCGTCTCCGCGCACTTCTTTAATTTTAGTTGTAACCTGTTGGGGTTTATAAATTGTATTTTTATTTTCGGTTTCATAACAATTATTTTGTAATAAACAATGGTCATGGCTAAAATTCAGTCAGACTGTAAGAACGAAATAGATACTTAAAATCATAAATTTATTCAAAGGGAACAACTGGTTGCAAGCGAAATATAACTTTGGATTTAATTATTTTCCTTGTGTCTTTCGAAGAGTTCCAATTATATACGGTGCAAATTGACAATTAATTTCAAAAGATATTTATCAGCAAGCTCTAATATACTGTAATAAAATTTAGGTGATGCGCATTTGTTTTATAGCGCCCCGTTAAAGCAATGTTTAGATTAGTGTGATTACTTGTATGATTATTGGAATTCGATGCAATGGGAAATATTCTTTAACCCAAAATAATTAGCCAATTACTAGGAGCAAACGTAATGGGGAGAAAGTGTTAGTGAATTTCCATCATGTCCTAGTCAATGAGCGAATTGCGATTCGAACCGCATGACTGTCCCTGTCATAATGAAATCCTTAATAAAATATGGTGGTGTACCTTGGTGTTGTGACTGCAGTGGCAGTATTTATGGTAGGAAACCGGTATGTTACACAATGGAATAAACAAGAAGGAACTAGGCAGATACCGTTTATGTCGCAATGGTGGCAAATTTAAGGCAGTTGTATTGGAGTGACGGGCCTTGAAACTATAGACTGACTGGCCTAAGGTGGCATAGTTCAAATAGTTCCCTGTTTTAAGAGATAGCTGTAAAGATTCAACGGCGTTTACTTCTGACGGTACGGAAAGATGATGAAGCACAACTATGCAGGTGTGCGGTTGATAAATATTTATTAAGTTATGAATAATGTGGTCTTGCATTGATTAAAGTATAATTTATGTATAAACTGGACACGTCGGGTTTTCTAACTTATAAATGATGTTGTATAGAAGTCTTTGGAAATTTGTGGTAAACTTATGACTTCTAGCGAGAATCGCGCAGGGTTTTGACACCGCTCGGTCAAGCAAAGACCCCTGGCTTGTAACAATATTGTGATATATATATATATATATATATATATATATATATATATATATATATATATATATATATATATATATATATATATATATATATATATTACAAACTTCTATATAGAAAACATCATTTGGGTTGTAGATCAAAATCACGGGATACATAAGTATAAATTGTTAGATAGAAAATATTTTTAATTTAGTATAGCGTCCCCAATTTTCAGTTTCTCTTGTGGTTATAGTGTCTAAATGTTAAGCATATGAAGTTTTTTAACGTAAAATTGCCCATGTGGCAAATGGGCAATATTTTTGCAATGGCGGCATGGTGTTAAATGCCCCATGTGGCAGTAGGGTATTTTGTGCTATTGTGACCAAATTAACTACAAGCTATTAACACAAATTAATATGGATCAAACTGGTATCATGACTAATGTCATATTTGTTAAATGATACAATTGACTTTATTTTCTGCCTATATTAAGGTGTGGAAAAATAATATATTGAATAAACAAATATTTGAAGAATAAGACAATTTGAACCTCTTCAATTTAATCAGTTAGCATCGACAAGGACCCATAATTATGGTCTCTCTTTGAACGGATGATGTCACCTCATACCTGCTAATTTTTTATGTCTGAATCATTTGGACTTCAAACACATATTATATAGAGGAATTTTTGAATTTCGCCCAATCAGGTTAAGAATATAACATTTGTCATAAAGAAAGATCTTAGATTCGTATAATTTTATTTTATTGCTTTCCTGACTAAATTGATATGTGCTTTCTTTATTCAGTAAACTGAAGCTTCTGTCGAAGTTTTTCTAAATATAACCCAGATGCGGTATGAAACTGACCAATTCAATTCTTTACTGCCTGCATCTAACTTGTAGAAATCAGACCACCAATTATCAAGTGAAGAGTGTACAAGCATCGAAGTAAAGGAACAATGGACACTGTAAGTAATACTTGGAGATATCAAAAATGAAATTTTTCTTTCTTAATTTTTCAATGTTTTTATCAGTAGATTTTATGGCATACTGCTAAAGGGGATATATCGAGAAATTGACGCAAACACATATTTATGATTGGTCGGAATGTTTGCTCTTAATTCAAACAAGAATTTCAGAATTATAGAGGGTAAAAAGTGAACAAAATAATTTCTTTTTTTTCAAACGTTTACACTAATTTCCATGGAAAACACATTATTGATCCTGTCTTTATATCAGATGACCATAGTTGTACCGTCTTATACTATATCTAATATATTGTCGGGCCTAGCTTGCTTCTCTTTCAGCTCCAGAAGAATTGGATTATCAATATTGGAGTTTGAAAAATTGTCTTTTGAACGATGATATAATGGAAGGAATGACTGCCAATGTTATCCCAATTCTTGTCGCTGATATAAACCAAAATACTTCCAATACTATTCTCCTTAATCATCAAACAAAACGTACATAAATAGGTGTCACTTATAATGAAGACTCATTGAACATAAAACGATTGATCTTATTTTGCAAGGTATATCAAATACTCACACTTCAGATTTGTCTTTCTCTACAACATAAATATAAGAGATCTCCAAGTAAAAGTAGACCGTGTTTTGATGTTGTTGAAAGACACCCTCAATCTTCTATGCACATATTTGATAATGGAGATACAATAACAAGTCTCGTGGTTACTTCTTTAACTACCTGAAATAAACGTCGTTTTATTCATATTTGTTGGAGAAGAGTTTATCTACTTTCATCGGTTTTGTCATTTACTCAATGCTGAGATGTTTTATTGCACTTCAAGGATCGATACTTGCTGAATCATTTAATGTTTCCTAATAGAAGGAAAATTGTCAATATAAGAACTCTGTATTATTGAAATTTAGGCTGATTCAGCCGAAATGAATATTATGAACACAATTCTCTCTCTCTCTCTCTCTCTCTCTCTCTCTCTCTCTCTCTCTCTCTCTCTCTCTCTCTCTCTCTCTCTCTCTCTCTCTCTCTCTCTCTCCACACACACATTATATATTATTATATATTATTATTAGAATGAGAGAGAGAGATGCAATAAACTGACGACGAGCAGTACGAAACTAGTAACTAACTAGCCTAAGCGCTTTCGACTCTTAATGAGTCTTTTTCAAAGGCAAATACAAAACATATATACGACAAACAAATAAACACAAAAACGTTGTGTTTGTAAACCTCTACATGGCTGCCTCCACATGTTTAAAAACTATAAATACAACCAGCTTGTATAGACTAGTTGCGGAAACTGAAAACGGTGTATAATTCCCTAAAAGTCTACAAGCCAAAGCGACATCTATTTTTACTTTTTGTACATTTATGTAATGCAGATTATATCCCGGATATTTGATTCTATACCGGTTATTCTTATAGTAAAAAAAGAAGGATAATAAGAAGATTTAGAAAATGTTAAATTCTGCTAGTGCATAGTTTTCATTTTCTAGTCTTCTTGGTTTAGACCGCTTGGTTTCAATGTTCTAAGGCGGTGTATCCAGTATGATTCCTTTTCCTTCCTGGTTTCGGAACTCCAGCTGTGGTTGTTAGCAATAGCGATAAGTATTATATCACTGAAAGTGTGGCCAGGGGAGGGGAAGTGTTCTGCGATCGGGCTTCTGTACAGCTTTTTTGTCATCCAATCAGATCTACGAAGGTTTATCCTTTTGTGTAGCTTTTCAGTTTCTCCGACGTACTGAAGGTCACAGATCTTACATGTGATGAGATAAATCACATTCTCTGTTTTGCACATTTTGTTTGGACCATGTATGTTTAGTTTTTCTTTAGTCACTGTGCTAGTGAATGTCTTGGTCTCTATCATATGTTTACAGGTTCTGCATCTTTTATCGCCACAGGGTCCAGATTGACTAGGTTGGTTTTGACTAGCGATTGGCGTTAGCTTTGCCCAGACTAGGATGTACTTTAGGTTTTTTGGTCTCAGGTAAGCTACTACAGGTTTGTTCGGAAGTATTAGGTTTAGTATGTCTGACGATTGCACGGTTGGCCAGTGGTTTGCAATGACTTTTACCTACTTTGGGATTGTCTGGGTGATAGGTCAGAATAAATGGTATCCTATCAACCTTTTCTTTCTGTCCATATCTGAGTAGGTCATCACGGTTTGTTTGGCCCTTTGGATTGCCTCCGCAATCAGGTCTTTGTCGTAGCCTCGGTAAATTAAATATTTAGCCAGCTCCTCAGACCTTTCTAGGAATCTTTCATCGTCGGAGTAAATTCTGCGTATCCTCAGTGCCTGGCTATATGGAATGTTCCTAATGCAGTGTTTTGGATGACAGCTGGTTGGGAGGAGATACTGGTGTTTATCGGTTGGTTTCAAGTAGATGTCTGTGTGTAATTTGTTTTCCACCAGCCTGGTTGTTGTGTCCAGGAAAACATGGTTTGAGTTGGAAATTTCTGCCGTGAATTTTATTGAAGGCAAACAACTTCCATCCTAAGTACTCGCCATTGATGAGCCAGTGATCGCGAACTGTTCCATCGGTGTCAAAGGGAAAACTCGCAACCTCGGATCATAATCCTGTATGTGGCAAGGAATGTGTTGTCAGACCCATTTCGTTGCGATCTAGAGAGATTAGAAAAAGCACCGCAAATGAACCATACTCGCGGTACATCATTGGCGGCTTAGTCTATCCATCACATCGGACAACATTATAGCAAACCCCACACAAGACTTGCTCAGGAACTTGCATAGTATTTGACTGAACCACCGGGGAATCTCTGGAAGCGAATTTCAATAATTTTCTTCTCGGTTCTGGCTTGATAGTACTCTATCGTTTCACGCTGACTCCTCCACAGTAAAATTCATTTCTTCAGACAACTGTTGCGTGCGATATATCTGCATGTAACTTCGACATGGAAACTTTTTATCTAATGCTTGCTGTACCAGTAAACCATACGAGAAATCTTTTGTCCTCTAACTCTGCATAGTATATTCCGAGTCGAGAACAATATTTACTTTAAACCTGGACTTTGACAGCTACGATGTGACTGAGAACTGTAATATTGAAATGATCGAGTGACGCATATTTGAAGAAGCTTCATAGTGTCTTTTCCTGGTTTGTATTCTTGCTGTATGATTGCCTGATGATCTTTGAAATCATCAACGCATTTGTGCAACTTTAGCTTTGGGACTCAAACTTGGCTCGACACGGTAGTGACTTTGTTCATAGTGACTGCAATGGTTTTGCCTTGCCTGGCCAGTGAAAAAATTTTGAGAGGTAGCTGTGCTGCTTTTGCACGGATCTGTTTCACAGTCGCTTGTCAGGGGAAATGGCTAATATTGCAAATATATATGTCTTTGCTCCACCACTGTATAATTATATTCCACGGTTTCGCGTCAATTGTTTGAGTTGATTCATTGTAGGAATACTCTATAAGAAATCATGATCTAATTGCGTTAAATTAATCTTTTATTGTCAGGATAAGGAATCGCAATCGCTCAATCCCGGATATTATTTCGTTGACTTTTGTGTCTTTTACCTCATTATGACGGTATAGAAAACGTTTTTCTCATACACGTTGGCAAGTCCCGTGTACAGATCCGCATAGTTTGTATAACTAGGTAGTTTTTTAAGGCATGTTCGAGCGTGTGTACAAATATGCAACGTGAGCATGTGTGGCTCACTGTATTCATTACGATATCGTCTGCCGCAAGTTAATATTTTACATGGCATACCTCTCGGCCATTATAACGCACATGTTAACATTGCACTTTCTATATACATACCAGGAGTGTGTTCTTTGATATAAAATACTCTTTATTTATCCTTTGTTCCTGAATATGACTAGCGAAAAATAGGAATGTTACCAGATTATATTGCACTAGATGTTTGTTACAAAAATTAGCAGCCATAAAAGACGTTTCATCGCTGATGGTGATGTCAGAAGCAAGGTACCATCTTTCAAGCCAGATATTTAACCACACACCAATATCATTAATTTGGTGTCAAATCGCTATTTATGTACGATTAAAAGTCTCTTCAAACAGGTGTCTAACACAATCACTACAATCTAGCTGTTGTTATAATGAATTACACCAATCTGAAACTGACCATCTATTGTACATTCAGATCCAATAACTTCAAATGTGTTGTAGATCATTCTTTAGACTTGTAATTCCCTTAGATTATGATGCTGTCGTCCAAGCATTGATTGCATGCGTTCTGTATTTTTTTACTCAGAAATCTCGTATTTAGTTATTGCCAATATAGACTTCTATGTAGTTTTTTGTTAACTTTCAAATCTTGGAGTAGTTGTGTTTTTCTTTCTATTTTTATCTGATTATATTTGCATATTGTTGTTTTTTTTTCAAGGTATTATTGGTATTTGGGACTACATTACATATTTTTCTAAATTCTTTCACTGTTTCAGGTTATTTCTATTTTTTTAATGATTTTCTTTTTTTGGACACTTGACATGTTCTTAAATGAAAAATATCTCCAAACTCATATTGTTTTGATAACTACATTTTGGTACTTGTTAACTTCCAGGTGATTGTCATATATCTGTTAGCAGGAGAAGCCGACATCTGACATCCAAAGCACTGTTTGGCGCATACGTTGCAATATGCTTGGCATTTTAACAAAAAAAATGTAATAATTGACTACCCAAATGACTGACTGATTTTCAAATTAAACTACTTAATTAACTTATTTACCCACTTGCGAACCAATTAACAAAGTTACATTTTAGTCGAGTAGTAATTTCTAATTTGTCAATTTATTAAATATTTGATTTGGCATAGGACAACGATAAGAAACATTGGCAGTGGCAAGAAATCAGATGCTTCGAACATTACAAAGTAACTTATTAGATACCTTGGCATTTCAGCTCGTTAAAGATGTTGTTCTGTAATATCCAAAATGTCAATGTAAGACTTACCCGCATTTTAAATTGCAATAAGGGCCAATTATTGATAAGACATACTTGTCTGAGAGAAACACATTAAGGAGAACTTAGGTCTTAATGAATAGAATCTAATGGACAAAAAACTATTTTCTGAATTTACACTCGCAAAATAGCATTTTAACAGCAATCAATATGGATCATATCGTTATTACAGCGATAAGAATCTTTTACATTTTGTATTGGAGTTATGACCCTGTTCAATATTATGTTTCGTTGTCATTATTTAAGCACTGCAATCCAATCTGGGACAGTCCTTAACATCTGTTAAATTCACTTACCTGGAAGATCTTTAGGTGCAAAACCATTTTAGGATAAGTTAAAATTTTTTTTACAAATAGTCGTTATAATAACCAAGTGTGTCATCGTTGTAATCACTGGAAACTTTAGCCCTTCTTTTCTATACATTGCAATTGTAGTAGTACAATCTCATCTCTGCTGTGATAGCATACTTTCGTTACTATATTGAATTATTCTTCCTCTCTTATATTAAGTGATCTCTTGATATGTAACGAAAATTTCTCATGTATGCCGATAATGGTTAAAAACACTTGAAATAGTTAAAGTTGCATATCGACGTGAATTGTAGACGAAATTCCAATAAATGCTTCGATCTTTAGAAAATAAAACAGTATTGTTATTGCATCTAACAAAGAATAAAATACTCCTTTCATTCTAGTGAGATAAAAACCTTTATCCAGATGTAAAAAACACCCAGCTGTGTGAAAATAATCGCATGTATAATATTGCAATAAATATAACAATTAACATATATAGAAGTAATGCAAAACTTTGTATTGTAAAAGTTAATGTCTATTCTTTGTTTTTGTTTTTATCAGTGTGGTTTATTAACCATAGTGTATTCCTAAAACGTAAATTTGGTCTTCGTCTCTCTAAATTAGAACAATCGTATTGTACAAGACACATTTGATATGATTCAACTGTTTTCCAGTTTTCTGGTCTTGTATATAGCCATATTGCATAGATTCCATTTTTCAAGAAAGGTGCTGCTTCTGCAGTCTAAAAACAATACAAGTAGAATTTTTACTGCAAGATCACCCAATTGCCTTAGGGACATAAACTATTTGCTTAGCAGGTCTAGCTACAAGCTCTTTGTAGTGTGAGCAGGCGTTTGTGTTTATGCAAATTAATTAAATGATTATTTAGAGGACTTATAATTAGTTTTAGATTTTGAAAATGTTGATGACATTAGAAACAAGATAGTAGATTAAGTTTCTCTAAATAGCAAGAATAACTTGTATATTGTTTTAAAAGAAATAGTAATATTATACTTATGCTCTGACAATCTTTGCCAACCCTTACCTAGAAACTTCATTTATTTAAGATTTATATTTTAAGGAAGAGGATGAAAGTGACATTTGTTTTGTTTGCTTTACTAGCTGATTCCCCAAAGTAGCTGCCACCCACCACTCACACAGCTACTACAGTGTGATGTTCTAATAATTATTTGGCATTGTCATGTATTGTCTAGCCGAAACAAAATCGAAATTCAACATATTTTCATTTATCGTTCCCATTCCTTCATATGAGATTAAATGAATATGACAATGCTATTCGTTATAAATTTCCAACCTGTATAGATATCCATCATTTTTAATACAAGAACATATAACGCACAGTTTAATCGTCTCCTTCTACAAGATCATGTGTGCAATGAAGAAATCGATTTGTTTTGAAAGACAATGTTAGAACATCACGGGTATGACTTAAAAGCCTGATGAATTTCACAATATATGCGATTGTACCTTAGGGTGTATTTCTAATTTATTGCAAAGTACTAGTTTTAACTTCTCTGCTCTCAAAATTTTTCAGTATTGTTACCTCTTTCCCTGTACAGTGTAGTGGACGATGTGAATTATATTATCTAGTATATTGGACAATGTATATTGTATTAGCCAGTATATTGGATAAAGTGAATTATATTGGCTAGCATGTTGGACAATGTGAATTTTATTAGCCAGTATGTTGGACAATGTGAATTTTATTAGCAAGTATATGGAATAATGTATAATTTATTAGCCAATATATTGGATAATGCATATTTTATTAGCTAGTATATTGGACAATGTATATTTTATTAGCCAGTATATTGGATAATGTATATTTTATTAGACAGTATGTTGTAAAATGTATATTGTATTAGCCAATATATTGGATGAAACACATTTTATGAGCCAATCTGTTTGGCAATGCATATTTTACTAACCATTTTGAGGAAATTCGTCATGGCAAACAAGAAAATGACTCCAATGTTTAGCCGATAATAAATAGTATGAAGGAATTTAATCAACTCAATATATTCACTTTTTAATGTCAGCAATTCTGTCAACTTGATTAAATATTCGCATCATGTTTGACAAGAATATAAAATTATTGTGTAAATAACTGCATCTATTGTCACCTAGTCCATACACAAATGCGACTGCACCTAATACACACAAATGCGATAGCATATAATTCACCCTCAAATGCGAGAGTTCTTAATGCATAAATGCGAGGCTACCTTATATATACACAAATGCGAGAGTACCTAATGCATACAATGCGAGAGGACTAATTCACACAGGTGTCCTATTGTACCTTCATCAGTTGTGCTTTTAATGCCTATAGAGTATTGAAAAGTGATAACCAAGTCACTTGTGAACAAAATGTACAACTGTCTGGCCTTCTTGGTCATGTAACTTTATTTGACTCCAATTAATCCGTAGAATAGTTTAATTCAAAAGGCTGTTTTGCGCGAGGGGGGACATTTAGAGTAAGGTTTCTGTCAGCATTAATTAATCAAATAATTGTGTGACGTTTTATCCAGAGGGACTGGTGTGGAACTGATCTCTCTCTCTCTCTCTCTCTCTCTCTCTCTCTCTCTCTCTCTCTCTCTCTCTCTCTCTCTCTCTCTCTCTCTCTCTCTCTCTCTCTCTCTCTCTCTCTCTCTCTCTCTCTCTCTCTCTCTACGGGAAATTAATATCTTTAAAAATAGTACTAATGTAGTACTAATGACTTTTAGAAGAGGAAGCCTTACTGAACTTACATTTGTATCTGGCACTGCGGGCTCTGAGATGCATAATAGGTCAAATGCTTAATCATGACATATAGAATAGGCCCGAAGCCTAAACCTATGATATACTGCAGACCCCCATACATAATCATGAGATGCACAACAGACCACAAACATAATCATGAGATGTACAACAGACCCCAAACATAATCCTGAGATGTACAACAGACCCCAAACATAATCCTGAGATGTACAACAGACCCCATACATAATCCTGAGATGTACAACAGACCCCAAACATAATCCTGAGATATACAACAGACCCCAAACATAATCCTGAGATATACAACAGACCCCAAACATAATCATGTGATGTACAACAGACCCCATAAATAATCCTGAGATGTACAACAGACCCCATACATAATCCTGAGATGTACAACAGACCCAAAACATAATCCTGAGATGCACAACAGACCCCATACATAATCCTGAGATATACAACAGACCCCATACATAATCCTGAGATGCACAACAGACCCCATACAAAATATTGAGATGCACAACAGACCCAATACATAATCCTGAGATGTACAACAGACCCCAAACATAATCCTGAGATTACAACAGACCCCAAACATAATCCTGAGATGAACAACAGACCCCATACAAAATATTGAGATGCACAACAGACCCCATACATAATCCTGAGATGTACAACAGACCCCATACATAATCCTGAGATATACAACAGACCCCAAACATAATCCTGAGATGAACAACAGACCCCATACAAAATATTGAGATGCACAACAGACTCTATATATAATCCTAAGATGTACAACAGGCACGATGCCTAATCCTAAGATATAGAACAAGTATGATGCCTAATCCTGAGATAAACAACATGCCTGAAGCCTACTCCTGATATTTACACCGGCCCTATGCTTAATCCTGAGATATACAACATACACTATACATAATCCTGAGATGTACAACAGGCCTGAAGCCTAATCCTGAGATGTACTCAGGCCCGACGCCTAATCCTGAGATATACAACAGACCTGAATCCTAATCCTGAGATGTACAACAGACCCCATACATTATCCTGAGATATACTACAGACCTGATGCCTAATCCTAAGATGTAGAACATGTATGATGCCTAATCCTGAGATATACAACAGGCCTGAAGCCTAATCCTGAGATGTACACAGGCCCGATGCCTAAGCCTGAGATATACAACATACCCTATACATAATCCTGAGATGTACAACAGACCTGATGCCTAATCTTGAGATATACAACAGACCTGAAGCATAATCCTGAGATGTACAAAGGCCCGATGCCTAATCCTGCATTTCTTAAGAGGTTACTAATGGTGGAAACTTTTATGACCTGGAATCCGTCCCGCAGAGAAGGCATGAACTGCTTAAACGAGTTTGAATGATATAAAATAGCTGAGTTAGAATTTTGAGATATGTATTCTCTTTTGCCTTAATCTTTGTTTTGTATGCCCTTATTACGATTCATAAGCGTAGATGGCACGATATAGACACGGCTGTACTGTGTCTTTATACTCTATGCATTCTTCCTGTATTATCACCATACATATAAGCATATAGCCTTCAATACAGTTGCTTCCATTTAATGCATTTATGACAATCAAACAATGTAAAACAAGCACCTTAGTGATGACAACTTAAAACATATTACAAATGATACGTTATAGTGATTCATGCACAAACCCAAATGCAAAGAAAGATTACTTCTCGAGGCCGTTTATATAATATTTATATTTCCTGATTACCTCAAAATAACTTTTGATTGTCTAATTATCTATTTATTTAGGAACGAATGATACCGACTTAATTTAAATAATTTAATGTATTAGTTTAAACAGTTTTACAGCTGTATAAACATATATTGACTATGTCACCGATTAACAGTCTAGACGGAAAGTATCAAAATTGTATTCATATATTGCAGTTCAACGTCCCGTTAATACTCGTTTATCAGTTGACTCAAATTGTATACGACAAACATTCCTATCTGCCATAGCATAATGCATCTGCTGATCAGGGTCTATGCTGGTTTATTTTTATGCCGATTGCTCCTACCGAACTGCACAGACTCAGATCTGATGGCGCATTATGCTACGATAGATCTGCGTATGTGCTGTTTGCAGTTGTACTCATCTTATAAGAGTGTAAATACAGTATTTAAAAAGTTTCTTGTATAAAGAGAAATGTAGAGGCTTTTAAATTCTCAAATACTGATGTTATATTTAGCATTTCAGCTTCTTCTGTTTTGGAAGGGTGTAGACGATGCATTAAAATGTCATCTAAAATGAATTGTGTTATTCCACTGTCCAGATGCATTGGAGATAAGATAAGAGAATCAATACCATAACTCCATATGTACAGCCAAATTAGTCATTTCTAAGTATAGGTTATACTTGCAGTTTTTTTTCTGTCTAAGTATTGCCATACAGTCTGGTATATTTAGTAATCTTGACATATTTTATAGAAAAATGCAAATGCAGTTTGAATGCACCCTCATTTTTCAAGGTTTCATCATAGCAGCACCGAGTTGTGGTTTCTAAGTTACCGCGTGTTTGAACCTGATGGCACTCTAAAAGGAATGTTGACAAATAACCACAGTAATACACGTCTGTTTTTCACAATGCTATCAGTGCAAATGTTTCTTTTAAGACTAGTAATTGATATCGACACGTAATGAATAGGTGTAAGGGAGTAATAAGTATTATATACAGCAGATAATTAATAAGTGTAAGGGACGACTGAGCATTATATACAGAAAATAATTAATAGGTGTAGTTTAAATCGGCGATAACCTACAAAAGCGAGGGAAATTTACCAGGATTACATTGCGAAGTGTTAAGTGTAAATCAAGAAGCAATTATCCACCATTTGCTAGTTTCCAAACCCATTATTGATCTAGGGGAATATATTTTAAATAAAAGGTCCCGTTATTGTAAATTAACGTGGTATGTAATCCGTTTCTTAACTTGTCATCCATCATTGTCTATCAACATGCAAATCAGTAAGTACTATTTTACTCTCTAAATATTGACTTGCAAGCCAGTTTAGGTACGCCTAGTGCAGCTGTGAATGTGCATAAAACAAATATAAACAGACGAACATCTAATTTGCCTTTTGTTTCATGTCCAGTGATTTTTCAATGCACAAATGTGTAATGCACTTAAAAGATAAATCATAACAAAGTTTGTCAGATGTCTCTCTGCCTGCAACCTCGGCCCTTATATGGCAAGAATACTGTGGGAATAATAATAATAATAATAATAATAATAATAATAATAATAATAATAATAATAATAATAATAATAATAATAATAATAATAATAATAATAATAAAAAATAATAACAATAATAATTAATTTAGCTTATATGAAAATATGTTCAATGGAGATTAGGAGAGATGACGCCAAAGAAAATACTTCAAACAATTAAGAACACACAAACAAATGTGTGCACAGTACAGCAACCAGCAACGTACAATAACAGCAATGATTGCAAGATCACTGTTTCTACCGACATCGGAGATAATTGGGAATTTTACACGTAGCAAAGGATTTCTTAAAAACAGGTGATAATCCTGGTGTTGACACACTAGACAATAACTACTACTTCTGAGTTATTGTATTTAATACACATTTTAAGGATGAGGCATTAACTAACTTTAAGTCCAAAGACATATCAAGTAACGCCATCTTCCACTTAAACGATAAAACTTCCATTTCTCAGTTTCATCGAAAGAGAACATGAAAAATTGTATTTAGCCATAAACACGATATTTTTATTTTCTAAATATAGAATAAGTCAAAATATAAATAATCAGAAAAATTGTATTTAGCCATAAACATATTCATTGTCTGTAACTTCTGAATTGAGGGGAAAAAACAACTCATTAAATTTCTGATGCATGAGTTTTGGAAGGAAAAGGACTCTACTCACACTGCGCATGCCCATGAAAAAAAAGAAACTTTTTGAGAAAAAAAATATGTCTAAATTTAAGATTCTTATAAGCGTGTAGATAGTCTTGTTGTGATGGAATGTCTAGAAAGTCTGGAAAGACCTAAACAACTGCAATACTACGTACATCGTGCAGAGGGACGGAGAACCACACCAGTTTCACTGCGCATGAGCACGGAAAGCAAGGAACAAGCAGGTTTCAGGGAGAAACGGTCAGTGTAAACAATAATGCCTCAATGCACCATACGTCGCTAAAACTGTCAAATAATAAAAGGCAATATCTTGACCGAGAGTTCATCTCTGAAAATATTTTCGATTAAAATTTATTTTATTAAGATTTGCCATACAGGAAAGTACAATACTGAAAAACCAATGTCGGGAATATATAGGAAAATTTTTGTGACATGAGTCTTGGCTGGAGGAGAAATATAATGCACTGCTACAGATTGCACACTGATACATTATCTCGCAGTATCATGGAAACCTAAGCCACATAAAGCAGTGCAACTCCGAAGTGCGGCTAGCTTGAATCAAAATGATTACGCTTTATAAAAGATAATGTATACTTTTCAAGTCATTTAAGTATTACTTTGTTAGTTTGTCTTTTACTTTAGTTTAGATGTCTTCATATTTTCTTGATAGTTTTGATTTTCTGTACGAAAATGTAAATGTTTCTTGCTTTACGAGTGTCAGTCTGATGACGTAGGAACTCTGCTAACTCTAATTCCTGGCGCATACAATGTTGTGGAATGAAATGAATAAAAGAGATAAATGTTGAATCAGCTTGATGTAATATTACTCTGCTCTACTCTAAAAAGAAGATTTGTCTTACAGTGGTACAAACATGTTGTCAAGAATATTTTATACTATTTGACAAGATATATCAACTGCAGAAAACGAGTGTCTGAATATTTGGATAAGGACGGGTTCCAATAAAGAGGCTGGTACAATATTATTGATGCGAGAGATGAAGATATTTACTTGCTTCTCTGATTACTTTTCCAGAGGTCAGATGCCATTTCCCAACAATTCTAAAACTCCAGACAATGTTGCTCCTGATACGAACGTGATACGAATGTGACTTTGTCAAATAGTTGGTGGAGTTTTATTAAGACGGCGCGAAAGCAGTTCAATAATTAAATAATTAAATAGTAGATGACATTAGAAACTACCTGTCCGAATTCAATTTTAGAGAGAGATTACCAAAAGGAGAAACTAGGGACATTTTGGTACCATTATTCAAGCGATGCAATAAGTAGTAATAAGTTCAGAAAAGGAGTTTAACTTCTTGATGCTATTTCTGCTATGCTAAGGAGCAATTGTAGCTAAGGTTCGTACTTCGATACTTAATTCTTTTATCGATTCAGAAAATCCTGATTATAGTATTATTCTGGCCATCGGGCTTGCTGTCAACGAAGTCTGCATGTTGCTGCCCCCGAGTTCTATATTTGGATTTTGTCATGACAAGCTACCTCAAATTGCAAACAATGCAGAATTATTGTGTCGATCCTATCACATAAATCACATTAATATTGCCGCAATCAATACACAGTATAAAGCTATTTCATTCTTCTGAGCCAAGAAAAAACGGACACACGAAGTCTTAAAATATATATTTCTTGAAATGTGGTAAGGTATCCTAACACCCACAACAAACCCAAACATAAGACACGCCATCCTCTCGCAAAATCTAACGATTATTTTGTCTCTTTGATACATAGTATATTAACATTAGCTAACATAATATTAAAGCATATTATATCTTGGTCCCTAATCAATTTTAACCGAGTCAAAATCAGGATTTCAAGGCAGGTTCGCACACAAATGTTTCTTGTAAAATTTTGTTAGTCGAAAGAAAATTGAGTGCACTGTATGTGACTTATAGTTTCTATTTTTTTAATGGCGATTCAAGAAAAAAATATAGACAGATAGATAAATATATAAATAGCTAGCTAGGTCGTACAGACAAGCTTTGCGTTTCGCTTGAGGTGAGCATGTGGTAAATTATTATATGTGATTTTAAAACAAAGGGCATATGACCCAATAAATCTTCATGAATTTCACCGCATAGGCGATTCAGATTTAAAGACCAATAACCCCATTAAAAAGTACAATTTAGCCCGTCTTGCTTTAAAGTCTTCATAGTTTATTTACTTCATTTTCTTCAACCCTTATATTGGACAACGAATGTTTATTAGACTTTGGAGAAATTCGCTGGGACGAATTAGAAAGTGTGTGTGTGTGTGTATGTGTGTGTGTTTTGGATTTTTAGCGCAGACATGTAGCATCACTTCCCACCCAGTTATATTTGTTACGACCCTGTAGTTGAAGTGTATATGTGCTAAGAAATGAATTCTGTATAAATCTTTTTATTTTATTTTAATTTCATTAAATTTAATTATTATCGTGATTTTGTTAGCATCAGTCTAATATGTTGTTAAAACATCATGTTTACTTAAGTCGTAAATGTGACTCATGTGAGCACGTGCTATGTATGATGGCACATTCGTTACAAGTAAACATTCTGGAATAGCTATGAAAACAATTGACTGATACTTGGTCAGGTTTTCCTAATGTCCAGATGTATTGCGAAATTATACGTGTCCTCCCTGTGCGTGTAATTAAAACGACATATTAGCTTCGTTTATATGTTTAGGTATTTGTAAGAAAGTGTCAGAATCACAGTCAGAATAAAGAACAGAGTCGTAGCCTGTTGTAACATCTTAGCGTTACACAGCTTCTATTTCCTTAAAAACGTATTTTGTGCTACAAGTTGTCTGTTCGTATGTCTACATAGAACAACATGTGTATTGTTAATGGAGCTAATCGTACTTTTTTACGTTTTTCTAAATAATTGTTTTCCTGGAGAACAACATTACTGGTTTGGACAAAGACATTTTCTGAAAATATTCTAAATTGGAACGGAACAATACAAATTGTGTTTTACTGTGTAAATTCTGTATTTCTGTGTTAACCTTCGTCAGACGTCATCGTCCGCCATCTTGGACCGGAACTGAACATCAGACTGTGTTAATTTAGAACTGATCACAGGATTTATGTTTAATATCTTTAGAACAAACAATTTGGATCGTTTCCATAAATCGTAAGTCTTGTTTTACATATTTACATTCTTTATGTTTTATAGGAAAATAAATTATTTTTGTTAAAATTTACAAAACTTGTTGTCTTTGCTCTTTCTTTGTGTTACTTTGTCACATTATACTGACACAGGCTGACCAGTCTGAATACTAACCTCTTAATGATGGGCGCCTAGAGAGACAGTGGTTAGTACTAGTTTTATAAGTCTTTGGTATGACTCGGCCTTCGCTTTTGAACCCACAATATTCAGCATCTGAAACGGACGCTATAACCACTTAGTCCACCGGACTGGTCATAGACAAAAAGAACAAAGAACATATTCTGTTATTTATGAGATATACTGCTGATGATTAATAATATGGAAGCAATTTTACATGTCAGGGGATATTTATTTACATCGATTCTTATTTATTGATTGCTTTCTTTCAATTCAATCAATTCTTTCCACTTGATTAAACATTCCTGTTTTGTTCTGATAGTAATGGAAAGTGTTAATCACAAGCCTAATGTTTACCTATTAGAGACACAAGAGATGTCTGAAGAAGCTTTTGTATCTTTATAGTTTGTATTTCTAATGGCTGTATAGAGTAATAAAATGACAGAATCAATACTAAGCGTAGAAAATGTACAAGTACCTTGATTATATAACATTATTGACTCCAATATTGACTTGAAAATATTCTGACTCACGAAGCAGCGTTTAAATTATTAGAATAATAATAGTGACTTCATCTTTTGTAGACTCTGTACACACTGAGAAAAATACATCTGCTCTGGTGATGCCATGAAATAGCAGTGATTAAACAAATCTTTAAAAAGACACCTTAATCATGATGCAATTCCGGTTTCTTTCTTTTCCTTAAATTATAGTGACCGTTCTGGTGGCCTAGTGGTTAGAGCGTCCGCCTCTAATGCGGGAAGTGGTTGGTTCGATCCTCAGCCGAGTCATACCAAAGACTCTATTGTCCTCAGCATTAAGAGGTTAGTGTTAGGACTGGTTGCCTGGTGTCAGGATAATGTGCTTTGGTGGGACATCATGCTACATGTCTAAGGCATGATGCTCAGTGCTAGACATCACTATAAACTGCCACACTGCAAGACATTTTAGCGATATGCCTGAAACAAAATGTTAAAGCTACGCGAAAAATCCAAATCCAAATCACACACCCTTCCTTAAATTGCTTGTCGTAATTGCTATTCTAGGGTAAACATACATGCTGATAAAAGACGATTGAAGCTAAAGTTTTAGTGCACATCATTCAATTGCCTTCAACGGAATGCTATCAGGATTCTGCTCTGTCCCGCAGATTGTAAGCTATACACGTACACTTAAGACACTGTTAATAGCAAAATACACACTCAGTCATTTTTGTGTTAGAAGCCTCAAACACCGTAACAACGCATACGGTTAGTAACATGTATATATGAGTGATTGTTATGCAAGCACACTTTGAAACTATTTTAGCATCTTTTTGATGATACCAGCGTTGAAACCGAGGGTTGATACAATGAGCTTGAGTTTATTATTCATTAGTATCACTCTGACTGTACCTAACTTTTACACCAGAAAAAGAGAAGAAGATATATCAAGCACAGCAACTAATTAGGTTGTCTTAAAGAGCGATAATGATATAGCAGCATGAAGATCAACAGCGTTAGCCTCTCAGTAGTAAATGTACACCAACTAACACTTGGCTACTTGATCTAATGGTACGGGATGAGGTTAAAGTCAAGATTTCATTCTTTATGAGCAATATTGACCTAATATACATTAAGGTAGCCCCGCCCAACCCACAAAAAAAAAACGGAGAGAGGATGGGTGTGACAAAATGTCTTCAAAGTTTATACTCTATGTAAAGACAAAATTCAGTTGAAACAAAAAATTAAAACTTTGTTGCTACTACTACTAATACTACTACTACTACTACTACTACTACTACTAATAATAATAATAATAATAATAATAATAATAATAATAATAATAATAATAATAATAATGATAATAATAATAATAATAATAATAATAATAATAATAATGAGGTAAAGGATTGTGGGAGGATGGAGGGATATCTATTTGAAGATAGAGTTCTTTTAATATTTTTACATTGACTATTTTAGTTCAATATGTATCAGCTGCATCTTCATTATTAACACCTACAAAATAATCACTTTCGCTTCACAACAATAATTCTGCTGCCACTGTTTGGTAGTACTAATATCAGATGTAATAGTAGTAGTAGTTGTAGGAATACTTGTAGTTGTATAAGTAGCAATAGTAACCATTTTAGTAGCATGCGTTAGATAGATTTAGTTGTTATCTTTATCGCCGACGCCGTTGTTATGTAAATAGTTTTGTTCTTTCATTCTTCATCCTCATTTTTCTCGGATGTGGGAGGTTGTGGGTTCGATCCCCGGTCGAGTCAAACCAAAGACTTACAAAAATGGTACTAACAGCTACCTCGGTTGGCGCTCAGCATTAAGAGGTTAGTGTTATGACTGGTCGGCCTGGTGTCACTATAATGTGACTGGGTTGGACATTATGCTACATGTCTGCGGCATGATGTCCTAGTGCTAGACATCACTATAAAACTGCCACACTGCAAACATAGTAGCTATATGACTGAAAAATTTTTAAAGCTACGTTAAAAATCATAATCACATCACGTCACATAATCACATCATCCTCATTTTTACTTCTCAGTTCGTTCACAAAGGTCACGATTACTACGTTTTAACATTTCTAGTTACTGCTAATACTGCAATTACTACTTTTTAGAACCACTATTGTTGCTACTGACATTACTGCTTTTGTGACACCCCATTTGTTGTTATAGTGAAATTCTACTAAGTTTTTGATAACCATGATGTTGCTAATAGTGACATGAATACTATTTTGTTAAGAATGCTGTTCTTGCTAGTACTGACATTACTACTTTTTTAACACCCCTGTTGTTGCTATTCACATGGCAACAACTGTTTTAACATCCATGCTGTTGCTAGTACTACTTTCAATACCACCTCAAAAATCTGTTTCTACTGATAGACGCCATTAACAATCCAGATGAATGATATATGCTCGCAAATATATTGTAGGAGTTTACCTGAGGATTTGTTGTTAGGTTGTCAGCGAACTCATGGCACGCACTTGATGAATAAACAAGACTTAGCCTTGTTCTTAGGAACGCGATAAAGCATTTTTATGTCGAGTATGTGACACTAATTACAAAGCCGAGAAAATCCGCTTTAAAAACGTAGTCCAGAATAGGTATGTTTCTTGCCACACGAAGGGTTACCACGAGATCTTTGATGATTTGCCCATCATCACCTTTGTGAGAATGATAAAATGTGGATAAATGCATACATAAGATTACTTCTTCTGGCCTTTGTTTATTTCTAAATTGTTCTGACCCAGCTGAGAGACTTTGAATTTAACTTTTATACATAAACCTGCATGATATTCTACAACAGTTTATGGTCATATACTAATAAAGATCTTTGGTTTACGGACAAAGGAGAAAAGGACTGTAGTGTTGAATTTGAGGACGGTAACAAGTTTTACAATCATGAGAGAGGATTACCGGTAAACCGTCAGAGAAAATGCTCAGCCAGCCTGTGAAAAGGAATTTGTAGATTTTACTAACGTAGACTGTGAAGGACGACAATTCAAAGCGCTCAATATCTACGTTCATTTCAAGTATATGCGGTTATGGAGATTGATATTATCGAAAAGTAGATAAGATTCGTTTTATGGTAGTTAGAAACGTTCGATTGTTTTGGAACAGAGCATCTATGTTATCAATGACCTTTCTGTCCCCTTTTAAAGACACGTGGGTTTTGCTTGTACTGATGCGATGTATATGTCTCGATAAGGACAACACACAACTTCTAATCTGTGACAGTGTTTGTAAAAACAAAACAAAATCCACTTGAACAAAACGAAACAAAGCTAATCACTACTTAAAGAAACTCACTTGTTACACTCCACAACGTACGAATATAAATGAAGATATTAATACAGACAACGTTGATGATGTGACACGTACAATGACTGTACATGCAAAGTTAGTGTCCCTATAAATGACTAACAGAATGGAGTGGAAGTTAAGTTTTTCTATATATTATTTTATAAGATCCAAACACTTTTTCAATTAGACAGAAATTTGCATTCTTCTCGATGAATTGAAAAATTGCCAGTTCATAATATGGGAAATCATCATGGATGTGATAGGTCCATAGATTTTACGTTCCACAATGAGTATAGACACATCCAAGCACATTGCTAAATTGTGAGCGTGCAATTTGTTTTGAAGTATGATGAGTTGTTTTTAGTACTAAGAAATCATATAGTGTATTAGGCATTCTAAGGATAGTCAATGATTTTTTGCAATCAGTTATAGAGCAGTTCTACGTTTTGAAAATATTTGACAAAGCGAGCGAACACTTATCATAGAAACGGGTACCTTTTCATTTGAAGCCAAACATATGACATTGAGAAGTAAATATGGAGAAGTTTAGACATTCATTGCCAATGCGAGTATTAGTCATGACAAACTATTTAACGACAAAACTAAATCTTCAAATATTTTCGTAAGTTACTGTTGAGATTCCAGGAGGATTATTAATCACTAATTTTACGGTCACATTGAAACGAGAAGTGATGTATGAGATTAAGAGTGTATAGAACATTCGCTTTTAGTATATTAAAGGAAAAATTATAATAGTGTTAATGGTTGCTCTGTACCAGGTACAGCTATTTTGCCTGCTGAGTGTTCCTTGTTATTTTTTAGAACAATTGAGGACTTTCTTCTGTATACCTCCAGTTATCGGGCTTGTGTGAGGAATCAGTAATCTATATCGAATAACGGTGTTCTGTAACTGATAAAATAATCTTTAGGGTTAGTGGTCTGGTCGGTCGGCCAAATTTGTAGTAGGAAGACTCCTGTAAGTGGAGTATATAAAAGTTGTGTTGTTTTGTCTACCAGTGTGGTAGGTGGGAATTCAATGGAGTATTTTTAGCTGTGAGTCAAACGGGCTGGTTAGAGCTATTCTTGCATTGTGGCAGAATGTTAGAAGGCTATGATATAGTAACCTGAGAATCTGGCACCAATTAAGAAGGGGTGCGTCGTTAGATAATAAATATGTTGAAACTTACAATTCTAACCTGATGGTTCTTGTGATAGCTTTTAACTATTCATTGAGCACAGTTTTGGTTAGACCATGCATAGGAAATAGAAGTGTATTTCACAAGAACAATCTAAGTAGGCTGACCCAGGTTGATCTAGGCGGGTATCAAAGTCGCGACCCATTATTTGATGTTCTATCAGCTGAGCTATCGCGATTGTCCATACGAGATGGACATCTGAGACCATAATATTTGGTAAAGCAAGCGCCTATCAGAAATTTCACTTTTGACGTTGATGGCACAGTCGAAAGTTTGACAAAAGTGTAGCACCGAGCAGAAGAAGTGAAGCTTAGATGTTACTCTCTCCGTCTCTGAACATTCAAAGTTGTGATCGATATTGCTTTTTATCGTCAGGTCATTCTTCCTTTGCCATTGCGACCCAGGTCGGTCTCCACATGTAATGGGGCGGTTTGCTGATTGACGTTTGTCGTTTTCACAGGGGATCGCCACCATACTACTCCAATCCAGTATGCATTGATTATTATTGATTTATTTCCAATGTGACCAAATTTCATTTTATTGACTGGCCTTTCATGTGGATGGTACAAAAGTTGGTTTGTAGGTAGCAAATGCCAAAAATCTACATATTTTCCGGACCAGATATGAGCTGTAAATTTATATGACAATGAGGCAGTGATGTGAATGGATGTGCTTATAAGTATTATTTGTCAAGGTGCTGTATGAATGTTACATTACTATTGCCTGCTAAAGGGACGGTATCTTTGTAAGAAACTGTCAAGTAACATCCAAATGCTTTATCATGGCTTGGCATACTATATACCTTGAAGACGTGTATGCATTACTATTTTGTGTAACTGTACTGTTTGGCATCTGTGGTTTTCGTAGCTTTATTTGATGCAATTTCACTGGTCATTAGAATAGACACGACTGGACGTACGGAACTTTAGGAAATCCGTACATCAGACAACGTGCAAGTCGTGCGATTAAATGTTAATTCTATCCTTGCTGAGACCAAAAACAATAAATTGACAAGACGTTTAAAAGATAGAGGACGATAAATTTCTGGAACATTTTGTTTTCGTTTCTCTCGTGACTTATGTCACCAGTAGAATTTAAAGTAATAAACAATTTAATTGCTATAAGATAGCAAGGCAGTGTTTTCCTGACACCGATAATATGCCTGACTTAAATCTGAAATACTGCAAATGCTTTGAACATTTGTACTTGTGAAAGCAGTAGACAGGTTTGGAGGTTACAAGAATATAAAATATGTATGTATGTGTGTGTGTGTTTGAAATCAGTAATCTGGAACCTTCTATTAAAAAACGACAACTGCATGGAGATTTGGCTGCTTTAACTGCCTTTTCATTATCTTTAATACCAGTGTGACAATAGGTAGCCAAAAACATACTAGTTTTTTTTTTTCAGATTAGTGCAGCACATCATGTTTCGTGACATTGGGGATTGTTAATGGATTGCCACATTTAAAGTGCTGCAAGGATTTATGTAAAGGAAGAAAATCAGAAAAGGCGATGAATAATTTATGTTTTTGAATGGGTCAACGAAAATCAAAGATTTTAGTCTATTAGTAGTTTCTGTGGAAAACTGGACTTTTTATCCAGTAACTGGATCGAGATGGTGCCGTGTGGTAGTGTATCATTTGCAACCGTTGTTAAAAGGGATGCGTGATTACAATTTCATTAAATGTTTTGTTTGAAAACGAGACGACTGATATAGGATTATTTGAATCAGCTAAGTTAAAATATTATTGGGGTGGGTGCATACTCATGGCGGTGATTAGGAAACATAGAATCTCGACGTATTGGTACCCATGAGTTTGCTGCTTATAGATGGAAATGAATTCGCATGTTAAAAGGTGGAAATGAACTTGGCTGCTGAACGTTCAGGAGTTAGCATCTGAGTTTAAATATGGATGTATAATAATAGTTGATAGTATTATCCAAATAGTGTGAGTGCCTTAGCATAAAGGTCTTCTCTAAGGGAAGCTCTGTGTAATTGCAATTAATGTCTTAATACCATATCATTACCGGATCAAACATTTGCAGGCAATATTTGCAGTCTAATCCACGCATACACGTCTTCAAAGTATATAATATGTCTAAAGCGTACGTTCAAAAATGTAGCATTCCGAATTCCGTATCATGCACAACAGAGATAGGATTTGTTGAGACATCATGAATTATACGTAATTAGCAGTTTTCATCTGACCATACCTTAACACATTTAAACATATTTCTTACTGGCATTCAAAAGCTACATGTTCAATGGCAGATCACAAACTTCGTCAACGCATAATAAGGATCAACTGACGGATTAAGTCATTCCATTATGTTATTGATCTTTGATGCTAAAAGGGGTGACCCTACAATAACTCTGAAGATTATATCTTTCTAAATAACGAAAACTCATTGTGATAAGCGACCCACTAGATCTATATTGAATAGGTCATTTATTATGCTGTACTTCCAGGTGGCGTCAAAAGCTTTCTGTAAGTTAAACATATAGTTGCAAGATAATTTTTCTTATGAAAAGTTGTCTAATAAACGTTTCAAGTCAGACTAGAAGGTCAACTGTGTTTATCAGGTGTTTTAACAGAAAGCCAAGGCTACCTGACCTGTAAGTTGGAGAGGGAACGGTAGGATCGCTATTACGTAATCAATGCGTAGATTAGTAAAATCAAGTAATACGATGAGTACACAAGCATATCAATTAGAATATTATCCATGCCAAACTGCACTATTGCGTGAATTAAAATCAAGATAATTCATCAACATAACCGGCAGAATGGTGACCGAGCCTTAATTCAGTTAGCATGGTTGACTGGTAATGAGACCAATACGCAGGCAATGAAGAGAATGGTAACGGGGCCTCAATTCAGCCATGCAACATTTACTAGTAACTTAACTTCAGTTCAGTCAGAGATGTGTACTAGTAACTGGACCAATATGCGGACATTTACGGAAGACGCCATGCTATTAAAAATTCAGTATCTTTAAGTTTCTGAATACTCAATAAGTTGATATCAGTCTGTATAGATACATCCTTGATGCAAGTTCTTTGTGGAGAAAGCCATAAATCCCGAATCATTTTTTTTAAAAGTGTAGATGTGTAAAAGAGATGTTTCCAATTGCGTGCCTAAAGAATCATATGTTACTTTTAGTACTGTGTATTCGTAAGTCAGATCTGTGAAAAGAGAAACTGTACCAATAGAATATTAAACCTTTTTCTAGTTAAAAATAGGACCAAATAGCAAGAGATTCCTTTTTACTAAATTTAACTTTCAATTAAGTGTCAATCACGGCTCTCCAAACCCGTCTATATTCTACCTTATGTTCATACGTTTGTAGACTGATTTTATTTTTCTATGTGATTACTACTGTTAAGTCCAGAAAACAGCAATATGTACTGCTAACACCAATAATACACGATGGTAAGGCTGAACATTTGACGAAAGAAAACTGAAAGCAATAGGAATTCGTACAAATGGTAAGAAAAGAATTATACATTTATCTCTTATTCAGTTGCAAATTCGATTTAACTAAAGGTCACATTGGTCTATTTGTCCACTTCCAAACAATTTACCCTTATAAATATATGATATGTACTAGAAGGTACTATTTTATTACTGTCTCCATACATTAAAATACGTACTGACTTGACCTGTTTTGCATGAAGTTTCAGCAAACCTCTTTAGACTGAACAAAGTGGAACAATTCTGCTCAAAACCTTGCTGCGTAACAAGTTAGTTGGGTACATAATGTGTAAGACATACAGCGAAAAACTTTATACTGACAGTTCAGTGAGTCTAACATTACGTAATTTTATCCAGATAAAATTATAGGTATTGAAAATTTATCCACTATGTGATAACGCTCTTTAAACGAGAGGTGAACTTCCTGAAGCTAAGTTTGTTTCTATATTGTGCTCCATCGGCTCCAAAATGGAAGCATGATCTGCAAATTGAACGTATCAATAAATCGCTGTTACCTTTCTTACTACTTTGATAATTGCCAGCACAATACGAAGGTACTCTGGGACGTGCCGGTCATCAAGACAACGAGGTAGCAGGCTAGGCATTTTGATAAAAGCGTAGTGGCAAAGACAACTATCTTTAACGTTAATAACTCAGGGTCCGTACTGTATTTATATAATTTTCTCCAATAAGAGTAACACACAACAGTGAAGAGGACATACAGCATGCAAATTTAATTTCCAGCTCCCAAACTAGGGTAAATAAAAGAAGATACATTTTCAAAGTTAACGTTAACTGGAGAGCATGCGTCCTATCCTGAGGGCAAATGATAATGTAGTATCGTACATATAATGTGACCCGTTATCAACGTTTTCATGGTCATTCTGACCTTAAAATGGTAATGTGTTGATAAAATGATACAACACAATAAATACATGTGGCAAACTGTGCAACGTTTCCTAGCAGATAAATAAATTATCAACCGTTAATAATCTGTCATATTGTTCAAATTGAGAAATGGCAAAGTGACGATTATTCTTAACTTTATTTTATTACTGTTCGTTCTATATAGACGCATATATAATTGGTCCTTCATAGTTATATAACCTTTGTTTCCGTGGAAAAAGTAACCAAACAACTTGCAGAAGTACGAATGAATTAAGAACAAAAACTCAGAATGCAGGTACATTTGTTTAAAAGAAAATAGCTAACAAGTGCATACGTATAGTCGATGTCTGGCTATTAATGCTTCCGTAGTTTTGCTTAACAAAAAGTTTCATCCTGTACAATTCAAGCATGCCAAACCCTTAAATGAAAACAATCATTACAACATTAACCATTATTGCTGTGTATGGGATTAGTTTATGCACCATGTATTTTGAATTGAAATCGAGAAAGCCTTTAATAGTGTGGTAACGTACGATTTTTAAGTTACAATTATGTTTTAGAACATTCATCTGTTGTGTACACAAAGTCCAGCATTGTGGAAAACAAACAATGCAATAACATACCAGAGATGTAAAAACTGCATAAAATAAAATGGAATAATATGATATTAGAGTGGAAGAAGTTAACAAGAACGAGAATCCAGCATAGAAATCGCTTCTTATATATGGATCAAAAATAAAGAGTCTGAATGTATTTGTACTGTTTCTGAATTCAAATAATGGACCTCATATTGTAACAATACGCCACAAGTACCTTAAAAACAATTACAATTTTAAAAAATCAACAAAATAACCAAATTAATAAAAAAAAAACAACAAAAAGACCCCCAAAAGAGAACAAAAACAATAAAAAGACCCCCAAAACAAAAAATCAACGAAAATAAATCCAAACCAGAACCTTGTCCATGCTTTGCGATTATAGTTGATGCGGTGTATTTTTTTATCTAACATAACGATGCAAACATTAGAAATACATTTAGAAAGATACAAATACGATGCTGGAATTTTCATTTTCATATTGAACGTTTTGATAATTACTGTAAACTTTGATGAAGATGACTAAGTGAATGGATGCGTGACAGAGTTTGACGTGAAATATTTGCAGATTTAACAAAACTTGGCAGTGGAGACATCTGACATCTGTTTGAGTTCTTTGCTAATATAGAAGAATGTTCCAGAATATGATGAAGATGAAGGCATTGCAAGACTGGATCAAAGTACAAGGTCTTATGTAATTTTATATTGGGTGCACATGTGCAGAGGAATGAGTATTTAATACACATGCTGTTTTAATAATTTCAGTCAGGTTACTAGAGCTATTAATTTCATGAGAGCAAAGACATGGCATAAATGATGATATGATGGTAACGTCTTAGCAACGCAAAAAAAGATTCAGTATGAAATATTACCATGTTATTGGTGATGGCGTTTTCTTAGATATACTGAATAACATGGTCATGAATACGGGTATCATCCTTAGATAGATCAACAAAATATGGGAATTTAAAAACACTCGTCTAAACTTAGAATCAACCCTACAGTTACTAAAGGATGTATAAAAGAAGAGCAGTCACAAAGCTGTTAAATAGTATGTGACAATAGGACAACAATTGTAGTAGACAAATATATAAAAGACAGTGTGTAAATTGTACATGCAGAACAAAGACTATGACAGTGACAGTCCCAGGAAAAGGACTATGGAAGTGACAGTCCTAGAACAAGGATTACGACAGTGACTGTAACAGAACAAAAGCTATGACAGTGACAGTCCCAAAACAAGGAGTTTGGAATTGACAGTATCGGATAAAAGAACATGGTTGGGATAGTCCAAGAAAAAGGAGTATGGTAGGGATTTTTGCTGAAAAAGGACTATTGCATTAACAATCACAGAACAAGGACTGTTGCTATGACAATCACAGAACAAGGACTATTGATACGACAGTCCCAGAACAAGGAATGCGGCACTGCCAATCCTGATGTCATGCTGCAAATGTGATCAGATACCCAGACGTTTAAATGACTCGTGGAAAATATGAAACTACAAAAAAACAATATTATTTATAAGGTATTCAAATGATTGTAAATAATGTCTGTGATGGTTGCAATAGATGCATAAGTTTATTAATTGTGTATCTTATTGTATTCCTTGTTTAGAATTAAAGTACACATAACAAACTAACTAATGTCAATATAAATAAAGTGAACATTTATGTCTCTTGATGGAACTTGTTCCTACACTCCTTACTAAATCCTAGAGCTCTCATCCACAAAAGAAATTGTCAAAACATAGCATTAAAGAACGTTTACCATGTTTTATATGTTCTTTAAGCGTTACAGTATTATATAATTGCAGTTGCATCTATTGATAAATAAAGCAAAGATTTCCATTGTTCAGAACATAATCATGTGATCAGACCCCAAATGCATTTTTTCTGTATGAAGTGTACGGAAAACTACATTACTCTAACTTCTATAAATAGTGTCAAATAGTGTCAAAGTAACAAAGGTAAACACTGAACTGGGAGCCATAAAAACTGCACGCCTTTTAAACGAAATTAAAACGGTGAGCTTATATTTTATTTAGAAAGCTGAAAAAATAATGAATTAGCGGAATCAAATAACCTATTTTGACTGTTTCTGAGAATAAATAATTCTTTATTTGACCAGATCTGAAATTGGAAGAGCTGGGAAACTCAAAACCTGACAAGAACATTGGGCTACATCATTTTCACTGCAGATCATTACAAATGAATTTAAAAATATAGGTAAATGTATACAGCGATTGGGAGGAGGGGTTCAAAGATTAGCAGTATAAGAAGTTGCTTCACAGTCGTACAATGTAAGACGCCAACTTACGAAGTGGGGTGGGTTGGAGTGCTAATACAGGTTCTTTATAATTGTTAGTCTCGATATCTAGCTGTTTGACTGTTGTACACTCGTTAATATAACCATTTATCGATTGTTTTAACTTTAATTGCAAGTAACCATTTATAAGTATCATAAACTGTTCATCACGATACAGCCTTTCTATGGGTCAAGTCCTACTTGGTCAACAGGACACAAACTGTCCGCAAATGGAAAACACTACAGCCTAGTAGATCATTATCGTAGCTTTCCACTGGGGTCTGTTCTCTTCATTATATACACTCAGCTACCCTCAAGTGTCATAGATCATCATCCAGTGTCTTACCAATTGTACGCTGATGACACCCAAATAAACAAATCTAGCCAGCCCAACTGAGTTGTAGCTACCATCCAAAGCATAAAGAGGTGCATTTCCGATGTGAAATCATGTATAACATGTAACAAGCTGCAGATAAATGATGAGAAAACTGAAGCCATTCTGAGTACAACAGAAATACTTTTTATTCACACTCCTTATCTCAAACAATAAATGTCAGCAAAACCAACATCAAATTCACAGACAGTGCTAAATGTATGTGTTGCTTTCGACAGTACTCCCTCATTGCACCAACATGTCATAACATATGCAAGGCTGAATATCTTGAGCTGAGGCGCATCAACTCCATTCGCATGTATCTTTCAGTTGATAACACTAAAACACTTGTGTTCCTTAGTACTTTAAAACTAGACTATTGTAACGCAATTATGTCTTATTCGTCTCAATATCTACTCCAGAAACTTCAATAAGTCCAAAACACATCTGCTGAGATCATAATTAGAGTACCACGATCAGAGCACGTATCTCCTCCATGCTCTGTGACCTACACTGGCTATCCATTCGATCCAGAATTAAACACAAACTACGTTTTCTGTGTTACGTTTTACTGACGAGCTCCAGTCCAACATACCTGTCCCCCATGTGTACATACCAGCAAGACAATTACGCTCCTTTTCTGACACTCGTATTCTCATTATTCTCTTTATGAAAATGAAGTCATATGGACAATGTTCTTTTGCATACAAGGGCCTAGAAATGTGGAGCGAATTGCCCACTGAACTTAGACACAAAGACAAAATGTTCTCATTCAAGAGCTCTCTTAAAACTCATATTTCAACTGCAAGAACAAACTGAAAGACCTAATAATGTTTCCTTATCGTAAATATTTTCAGTATGTTTTATGTTTCCTAATTTCACGTTGTTTGTTTTTATTTTAATAATCATATTATTATGTATATTTTAGTGTTCTCAAATGTTGTAAAGCGCTTAGATCTTCTTAAAATTAGGTGCTATACAAAGGCCTTATTATTATTATTATTAGTAGTAGTAGTAGTAGTAGTAGTAGTATTAGTAACACAAAAATAGATTTAAAGACGCGAAAATTGCTTATTAACTTGTCTAGACAATAATGATTCACAAGTTATAATGAACTTATGTCAAAATTAAATCCAAGAGTCATTTGTATGTCAAACAAAACAATATATCCTTTGCTTTGAACATTGAACTTCTACTCAGAAAACATATGCAAATTTAGGTTATGATCATGCTGTAGAAGTTCAAGACCATTGATCGCCTACTATTGGTAGAATTGTTATTTGATATTGATGTACTCTTAATAATGCTCTAAACATTGTAGGAAATATCTTTTAAAAAAGAAAATAACAATAATAAATTAATAAAACTACAAATAATTGCAATTACAAACGTTTAACTTGTCTTTTGTCTGCGTTTATCGTGGTATAAACTGTCAGTTGCCCACTCACACAGCTTACATAATGCCCTACGGACCATATTTGCTGTGTGATTCGGCACAGCTTACATAACGCCCTACAGACCATATTTGCTGTGTGATTCGGCACAGCTTACATAACACCCTACGAACCATATTTGCTGTGTGATTCGGCACAGCTTACATAACGCCCTACGGACCATATTTGCTGTGTGATTCGGCACAGCTTACATAACGCCCTACGGACCATATTTGCTGTGTGATTCGGCACAGCTTATGTAACGCCCTACGGACCTCATTTGCGGTGTGATTTGGCAACTGACAGCTTATACCACGATAAAGGCAGAGAAAACGATATTAAACTCTTAATTGAAACTGCACGTTGAAGGAACATGTAATTGCTCGTCACTAAACAGCATTTACCTCAAACACATGCCTGTTTACAAACGCTACATTCCTGGCAGTAGGTGCTAAAGAAAAATGTGAACATTCTGAAAAACTCTTTCAGTATTACTCTATATTGGAGGGTATATGTCCAGGGGGAAATATGTTCTGATACCATTATGACTGCTTACGCAGAAAAAAATAACGAATTTATAAAAGTTATTGTTATATTTATCAATAAATAAATTAATAAATAACAGAATTGACATGTTTTTTATGTTCCCTTTGTTTCATAATAACCAGCAGTCTCAGAAAGCTTGCATTGTTTTAAATGAAAGGCAATTTTCCGAAAACAAAAGGTAGTCCTATTTATGAACTTCATTTAACAGGGAATGGAATATATTCCATAGAGACTATAAAACAAGGAAACTCGAACAGAAAATGACAGTCGATTTAAATAATCTGTGACTGATTTTTATGTAATGTTTCCAATTAAAAATAGTATATTTAAGAAATTTAAAAAACATAGTAATTTATAATATAGGTAATTGTTGTTAGCCATCAGTTCATATTTCAGCAAAAAGGCCAATAACTTAAATAAGGGATAGCAAGTACCTTTATAAGAAAGTTGTATTCATTTATAATTATAACGAAGGGGAGAAGGATTTCTCCATGTAACACTGTCACGGTAGAGAAGACAATTGAATATTTTAAACGAGTTGCGCAATCAGGACTCAATCAGTTGTCCTCGTGTTTCAAAGGCTAAAAGAATTCCTCTAATGAAACCTGAAGGTCAAGAAACTGGCTCTACACTCAGAATGTAAGACAAGTAAAACATTTAACTGACAGTGTAACAGTATTGGTGATCTTTGCATCATTTGGTTGGCAATTAAACAATGATAGAAAAAATTCGTTTTTCTTTAACTTTCGCATGATACAGGTCTGACTTTTGTTATCGTGTGCAGGCTGGTTTTAAAATTAGTATTTTTGTTATTAAACCGTGTATATGTTAAATGATTTTGCAATTAAGAAATAAGATGGATGAGGAATTGCAATTCAGCTTAAATTCCTATTGCGAAGTGTTTCTTTCTGCAAGAATGGGATTACAATCCAAGGTTATAGAACTTCCAATTGAGTCCATAAATTTGATTTTATAAGTGAAAAACCAAATATGAGAAGTTTATATATTCAAGTCATTAAGGATGAATAAAGACTAATGGGAAGAAAGATATCAAAAACGATGATAACGATGATAACCTTGAGGAGGTTGATAATAGTGTTTATTTTCAACTTCCAATGTCCTAAGATTATATTTTGCCCGCTACAAAGTTGTCTACTTCCAGAAATATAGCTATTTCATAAGACTTGGATTTAGGTTTTGCTATCAGCTGATACAATAAGTTGTAATAGGAAAGACATAGTCCTTCTTTTACTCCCAATTTTGCTGTAAATATAACGCAAGTGCTCAAAGTGTACTCATCGACCCCAGTCGCGATATGTCCCCTATATTAGCTTCTTATACAGACGACGTTGTGAAGACCACGTTGCTCCAGTCTTATCACTTATGAATGCAGTCAGAAATCCTTGTGATTTATTTATTAGTTCCATAGCTTATCTAGTATATTCTTCTCTATTGAGCTTAGACCACAATGATTCATTTCATAAGCCTTTTAGTTATAATGAACATGTTTTTGCACTAAACATTTAGACAGTTGGCTAAAAACACAAACCCTTCCTCCACTGAAGAATTTTAAGGCATTCTTATTTGGACAGCTTATCATATGTCTGTTCAAAGCATACTTGTTTGCACTAAACATCCTGATAGTTGAATATATTATAACCAGATGAAATTATACCACCTTGTTGCCATGAAAGGCAGTTCAATATGAAAACAAGAATGATAATTTTCATTTTATTGTGTAATAGTTTATAGCTTTTGGAACATAACGCATTCTTGCCAAAATTCAAAACATTATTTCTATGATAAAAAGCAAGTAGGATAAACAGAAGGCAAAACCAGTTTAATTTCCAAGGGAAATCCAATATCCAAAAACTGCTTCTAGGTCACATTTATATCTTTGGTTCTTTGTCTTGCTATATTTGTCTCCGCGTCATGCATTTTACATGCTCACTTTCATTTCTTTATGTTAGTAATTCCAGTACATCGGATTGATTAAATCCTTGCAAATCTATGTCGCGCCCAATGTATATATCTGAGATAGTTGCAAATATCTTTTCGTGGGTTTTGGTTCTTACCTGTGTTTTCCCGTGTTTTCACTTACATTGACCACCATGTATAGCCTATATGCAAATTAGTATGGTCGTTTAAAAGGAAGCCTCTCTCCGTTTCCCTCTATTCAAAGCTTACCACCATCTTCACATTAGTCATCCTTATCTCGTTTATGCACATTGCGCTGGATCAGCCCTGTACCTTACAAGAACTTGGCAATTACCCAACATAATGTGCATTTTAATGATGCCATGCAAGATACAAAAATGTACGGCCACATCACTGTAGCTCGATAGAAGTGCTTGTGTCTTAAAGCTCACCCCCTGGATGCATAGATCATAGCGTAATTTGTTGATATTACCACCTGTACCGTCTTGAAGATGGTATTGTATTTTCAAGCATGGTTACCGCACAGAGAGAGAGAGAGAGAGAGAGAGAGAGAGAGAGAGAGAGAGAGAGAGAGAGAGAGAGATTAAATAATGGCATGATACTCGCTGGTGACGTGATGGGGATATTTTTAAGGTCGCAAATAAAGAACACTGGGACAACGTTTACAAAGACATGTTACGTGTAGATCCATGTCGTTTGCTTTTAAGGCTCAACGGAATTTCAAAATAAGTCAAACTATGTCTATGTGTGGAGTCAACAGATTACTTCTGTATATTAACTCAGCACTGGATGTTCATGTGAGTTTATTCATGATGTTTCTGGTCTCCTGTCATATACTGACACGCCTTTTGCGTCAGACTTTATCCCAACCAGGCGTCTCAAGGGATAGCGCATGAATTTGTAAACTATGATGTCGGCTTTGTATGCCATCACTTTATCTGTTAACCCCATTGGCAAGGACTGCAGATTCATGTTCAATATCTTCAAGGCACTGAAAGGAAGATTTTTAGCAAAGAGCAACAATGTATAAACAGACTAAATAGACGAAGAGATATTACTTAGCATACTTTATGAGGTGCATGTCAAGGAATTATAGAGCAATCTCTCTTCGGAAACTTAGGAATCGGCTAAGGTGGAAAGCTCTGATTATACATTGAACAATGATGTGAAAGCATCAGAGCGTCTCTTTAGAGAAACATATATTTGCAAATTGTTGACGCAGTAAAGAAGGTTTTTAATCTATTCAAATTTCACGACAACATTATGATCTGCATATCCTCTCAGGACAGGTATCATCTCCATGCCTTTTAAGACTGTTCTTTGGAGTGGTTTACAATTTCCCAGACCCTTCTGGCGCGTGTAGTTGAAATCCGAACTATTGCAAAAGAGCTGAGCTTTTGGTATCAGCATAATTTGAGATAGTGTCAACAAATCATGAGCAAGTGATAGACTTCTAGTATCTTGTCAACCCTACTGAACCAAACGCATCAGCAGCAGTTAGATCCAACCGTACGTGGATAAACGTCGGCGCAACGCATGCTGTATACAAACAGATTCTGAATTCAAAAAAAAAACATGCTCAACTTTCCGAATAGTATTTTCTTCACACACAAAACATAACAAGAGTTATTGACTTTCCGTCTTGCGCCCTAAGTAAATTGGTGTCTGTAAGTCTATTGAGATAGTTCTTGGCACAAATAGTTTGTCCTAGCATTTATAATATGGCTATCAGACCAAAATATTGTTATTGATGACTCAATTTATTATTGCTCCACGCCTGTTTATTTGCTGTTTGAAATCATGATCATAAAATAGAGATGCCAGCTTCCCAGATATATAAATGTATTTTTTAAGGCCCAGCACATGGAAATGTCAAAAGAAACAAAAGGGTCTTTGAGTACGGTAACTAATAAGATTCTGTTTAAAATACATATCACCCAAATGTCAGGTCAAATGTTAGTTTTCAGAAAAGTATTTACAAAACAATACAGTTGTATATAATCATTTAGTTTTGACTGACCTTTATCCCACCTGACATTACACGTATGCCCAACACTAAAATCAAAGAAAATGACCCAACCCAAAGCCTTAATGTGGATGACCCAACCCTAACCCCTTGTCCGGCACTCAAAGAAATTACAGTTTTTACATTTTTGGTTGCATCCACATAGTTTTAACTTGTCAACATACGGCTCTCACGGTTCGTCTGTACATTCCCGTCTATTCTACCTCTTTATTGTTATTAATGTTTTTGTTGAATACGCTATATCTATCTACAGGGATGGTTACAGCTTACAGTACATGCATCCAATTCAACAAATCAATTTCTGATTTTTACGTATAAATTCAAGACAAATAACTGACAGCTCTTGCCAAACAGAGACGCTTCTTATAATCAGCCGTTTCTTCACCCGATTCATTAAAAATTGTTTACCTTGTGCGACCGGTAGGTAATAACACGGGAAAAGAATAAGCTGAAATTTGTAATTTTTGATCTGTTTTGTAATTGTATTTCAAAATCAGACTTGTACTACAATGGTCCCTCTCTGTAAGGATATTTTAACGTCAGCTGTTCACGGGGTCACATTCAAACAATCTTGGCATATATTGAACAATATAATTTATAATTTGATTTTGTCGAATATTTTCTTTTCATTTCGTTACAGAAATTATCAGAAATTATTCGTATGAAATAGGATAGAAGGATATTAAGTAAATAACATTTGGGATGAAACTAGTGAATGGAACATAAATGATAAATAGTGAATAAAACGTGTTACAACTAAATATTTGACATGACGGAGCTGGGAATAAAACCCGACACGTACGAGTCTAAAACGAGTCTGTATGCACCGTGTATACTCTGTCAGTTACATACAGCATTAGTAAGAGTCGGCGAGGAATTTATGATGTATATGTTAGTGGATATAGCATAGTGAATTAATCTTTGCTATAAACAGTCAGTACTTTGATGATTATGTGATCTTATTCAAAGAGTTTAATATTTTATTAATTCAATCCGATCATGTGAAACTTCGAAGATTTAAGTAACATACTTAATTGACGAGATTATATCGAAGTAATAACATTTAGATTAATATTTTTATTGAAGTCGGTGTTGTTTTCATGGTGACACATAAGCTTCGTTCAGAATACTTCAGAACAGTTTCCGGATTAATGAGAAATTGATAGCACATAATTAGGATTAAATTCTAGGAATTCATACTGTAATTTATTTTAATTCTTTCACTTTCTTAATCTTATATTTTATTTAATTTTGGAAACTTTAATTGCTCGTTGTGTGTTGCTTGATCTTGTTACTGAAGTTCAAACTCCAAGACCTAACACAAAGCCAATTGGTTTGCTTCTATATAATAGTGTTAAGCATTATAAAACATTTTGACCCTTTGACCTATAACCTCTCTGAACCTGATATGTTCCAGTTATGTTCAACTGTAAATTAATTAGTGACATCTCAAGAATAATTGCGGAAAGTTTCCAGTTTCTGTCTTTTAGAATATCATTGGTTGATTTGATGAGAAAATGCAAAATTCATTTTTAAATTAGCCAACGTTTTATCAAACAAACAAGATAATTATTGAAAGAGGTTGATTAAATACGCATCCAAGGAAGTTTAACCTAGTAGACAATATTTAATCTTGTTGTGAACAAAATATTCAACCATTTGTACTCCTTATATGTTGTAAGTAATATTTTTATCACCTAATTCAAAATACAAACGAGTGAAGGACCATTTGAAAACCTGATATAGTAATGATGAAGTTATTTTGTGTGAAAAATTGTTACGATTTCATTCTAAATGTTTCTGGAATGGTACTTTCATCATGTGCTGTTGCTTAATTTATGACCATAAAATAGTAACACCCAATACTAGCTACAAGATTGTCAAATGCCTGCATTTCCGCGTGAGCTTATAAAAATAATGACAGTGTTTGAACAAACGAGAGTAAGATAACTTCGTGTTTGTTTATATGAATAGACCCAAATTGTTTGCTTCGTTTGAAACATCCGTGAATGTTTACGTTATGTGAATAGGGCTATTGATACAGAGCATTGTGTAAATCACTGGATATCTCAAAAGACATTAGGCTTTGAAATGGGGACAAATAAGACGAAAAATTATTTACAGTTTATATGACATTCTTATCCAACCTATGACTTAACTACAAAATCGATATCCGTATGTCCAAGGCAACCGTGACATCTGTTCCTCGGCACCATACAAAAATATATTTCTAAACCGAAGTGCAGACATTAGCATACAAAATTTCTTTGGTATATTATTAAAATGTAAAATGTGTTTAATTACTGCTAAAGCAATTTTAAATTATTTGTCTTTACTATGTTTTCAGAAGTGAAATTACAAGATTCCCATCATACCGTTCGGGGTTTGATTGTGTGTGAAAAGAAAGACTACAATTGCGCAAGAAAAACGACAATTTTTTTAGTTGAAGAAATATATAGAAAATGGCATTACCTCTCGGGTAAGGGCATTATTTTTGGCGAATATATTTGAATTATCTTGTTTACAAAGTTATGTATCTTCAACAACCTCACAGCAATATACAGATATTCATGTGTGCTACATAGCTCAGTTTATGAACAGTTTGACGTACCTTTGCACTCAAATCTGGTGATGTAATTTGCAAACAATTGCATTTGTTTTCGCACTCAGATATGTTGATACACTTTATAAACAGTTGGATTCGTTTATTCCGCTCTTATTGGGTGATATAGTTTATAAATAATTTGACGTCCTTTTAGCACATCAATCGATTGATCAAATTTGTATTAAAAAAATGTTATAAAATGTCATTTATTCAAAATGCTTAGGTCCTCCTAAACCTGGTTCTCTTTCATATATATATATACGATTAAATAGACTGAATTTTGGTGCGTTTACGACAAAAGATATGGAGGGGGATGTGCTAAAGAGCATTTTTTATCTTCAAATGTTCTTTTCAGAGTCAATTTTGTACATACTAAAATAAAAGTATTACTGGCTGTTTCTTTAGGTTTCACTCTTCAAAATCTGTATTTTGCATGAAGTATAGGAATGTCTTAAACTGAAAAACTGACATTATTCTTATCATTTTTGTTCACAAACAGCTGCTCAAAAAGGATTTATTGTGGGAAATTAATTGTGTTTATTACTTTCTTTATCACCATAAAATATTGTACATCTAGTAAGTGTTCTGAATGAACTCAGACTGTAATACCCTATATCTACCGTCAACACTTACCGAGCAGACGACATATGCATCGACTGGTTGCTCCAGTTTTATTGCTTCAGCTGTATTACAATAAATGAAAACTTAAAAATCCAGCCATAAACTTGTCGATGAAATATCCCCTACGTGATAACTGTCTTCTTAAAATAAGATTTAAATAACGAATGGATTATAAAGGGACAAGGTAAACAAACGAATGTGCTTTTGTTTTTGTTTTCTGGGGGAGGGGAATGTAATGGAGACACTAACGTGTTGATTTAAATCAAGAGGCGCAGTTGAAGAGGCAAGACGTTGCCATCTTTTGTATCTTTTAACGTAAAAATTGTATTAACAACCTGGATTTGAATTTTTCATTAAACGTATGCCTAGGAAATACATGAATGCATCTCAAAGCAAACATATTTCGTCACAGTAACAAAATTAAGCATACAGAAAAAATATTTTTCACTCAAAAAATCTGTTCATTTGTTTGTTGTTTGGATACTGTTATATTTTTACGGTTTACGTAATGAAATATGTAATAAAAGTTTGCAAAAGAGACCAAAAGGAGGAAAGAGTGACCAGTTATAAATGGATTTTATGTACAAACTCTTAAGAACATATACTGTAAAAATCAATGTTAAAATAAGTGGACATTTTTAAACGAGGTCACCCTAAAAACGTGATCCAATGCAAACCAGATTGAATGTCGTCGGCTTTGATTTCACCATGAAAGCTGCACTTTCTAACAAACACTGGTACTGATCTGTTTGCAATTTTTTGAGGAATGTCTTAGGTCGCCACGAAATTAAGATTGGATGCACATAACTGCAATATGGTTGCAGGTATAAATCTCAGTATAAGTTGAATGTTTTGTCACGTTTGTCAACTATACTCGCCTTTTTCCAATACGACTAATACTAATTTTTGTTTTTCTTTATGTCCAATCTTTCAAGTCGAGATTGAGATGCTACGCCGTATTAAAATTCGTTACTCATCAAAAATCAACACGTACTCTATGACTTGTAAAAAACAAACAAGTGGTTTAAGCTAAAACGAGCTTAAACGACCTAAAATAAAATAACTACACGTCTGGATAAAAATAAACATGTTGTCTTCCTTAAACCCTTCATGAAGAAATTATCGGATATATATATATATATATATATATATATATATATATATATATATATATATATACATATATATACATACATATATATATATATATATATATATATATATATATATGTGTGTGTGTGTGTGTGTGTATGTATGTATGTATGTATGTATGTATGTATGTATGTATGTATGTATGTATGTATGTATGTATGTATGTATGTATGTATGTATGTATGTATGTATGTATGTATGTATGTATGTATGTATGTATGTATGTATGTATGTATGTATGTATGTATGTATGTATGTATGTATGTATGTATGTATGTGTTTGCAATGTTTGTGTGTGTTTGTGCCTCAGTGTGTGTGCGTGCGTGTGTGTGTGTTTTGGGGAGGCGCTCGCTCGACACTGATTGAGTAAATCAGTCTATATTTTAAAATGTCATGGTGCATGTTATGGTCACTTTGATTGTAGTATTGGGTCAAATATTCTGTGCTCGAAACGTAAAAACTTAGAACTGATTGGTTTAATGTCGCAAATCACACATTTAAATATTTTGATCCTCTTTATTGTCACTGTAGTAAGGGTATAGCTATGTATCCTCGGTAATTCACGTTAAGAAATTAAACCAATACACGGATTGTCTTTAACGTACTCACATGAACCTGAAAATAACAACAGTCTGAAACATGCCAAATACCAGCCAATGTAATTGCTAATCGCACACACATTTTTAATCACGTGCCTCTAATTTCTGTAACCGTATACAGTTTGATGGAGAGAAAGAGAAGTAAAGAGAAAACGCAGACTAGGTTATACCTTCATCAAGAAGTAGAAATATTGTTTACCTTCAAAACGTGAAGACAAGATAACAAAAGGCAGACTAGTGCCCAATGCTAGAGTAGAGATTATCCATATAACTAATACTTATCGATAGATGCAGATCTGAACAGATGAAAATATATTTCTGATCACGCGTGTATACAATATATACAGAGAGAATTACATATTTGAGAGAGAGACAGACAGACAGAGAGAGAAATATACACCAAAAAGAATGGAAACTGCTATCCTTGGATTTTACAGGAGAATCGTTATTAATACTATCATGCAGAATTAAAAATTATCTCATGTAAGATAGTATTTATTTACCGGGTTACATCTGGAAACAGTTTCGTCTGTTTGAAATACACCCACCCACTAGTCTCCAGACCCTTCTTGCGCAGAGGACTTCGACTGAATTAGCAGATATTGTGAATCTTTGTTTCCCCCACCCACACACATGCTTATATATATATATATATATATATATATATATATATATATATATATATATATATATATATATATATATATATATATATATATATATATAGGAACCGCACTTGTTACGTGGCGCTTATCTAGGAAATGATCGACCACATTGTTATTGCCAGGGCCGAGTAAATAAAAAATAATTAAATTAATGGAGGGAATAGCAGAAATCTGAGCAGAGATATACATGAACCCGCGTATATAAAATATAAAAACTAGTCAATTGCATTTTATAAAATAAATTTGAACATGGGATTTGAAGGGTACACTTTCTCTTAAAAATAGAATTAAAACATTTATAAGAAATATAATAGCCGTTTTGTGATACCGATAACGCAAATGTCATGATAGAATCGCCTACTACAGAAACTTAGACTAATTACTGTCGTGGGGGCAATTACTTGAATCCTTTAATTTCTTCTAGGAAACACAAACCCTTTATTTAGCTAAGTCAATTGGTCCGCCACTTGTAACACTGGTTCCATTTCTCCCCAGCGTCCATTACCATGACGTAACCCATTTTAGAAGGTAAAAATGGTGGACGAATATTTAACATTAATTAGATTTCATGTTAGGTGCTACTTTACCCTTGCTTTTTTAAGTTTATATCTTATAATTCCATCTATCTTGAGTATTAACTTATAACAGAGTTGTTGACATTTAAGGTTACCGTTGGTCTTGAAAATCTTTGTAATATGCTAATATTTGATATTTCCTGCTAAATTCATCCAGTCATCTCAAAGTGTCTCTCATTCTTTTAATGTAAATATTTTGTTTCAGTCGATTAATAGTTCGCAAACTCAAAAGGACCGAAAGCAATGAAATATGTGTTGCAGTCATAGTGTGATCCATAGTTTCAGTAACCGGTAGCTATATATCGCATGTTGTAGGGCAAGAGAAGTAACCTATTTATTACACTATGCGATCAACACTAGAGTTGTCAGCGAATGAATGTTTTGACTGCTTTTCATAATATTTTCACAGCTCCAAGGCTTTCATGACTTTTCTCTCGTCACCGGGGAATTTTACGATGATTTTACGGATATACTTCTAAGCTCGTGTGTTTGTTTAAATCTACAAAAATAAGGTTCTTTGGCAAGCAATGAAATCTTCCTTTCTTAATTAAATCGTATCTTTACACGTTCATTTTGGCCCCAAGGAAAGCATGTCAGATAGTTGAGATTGGCCATCATCTGGTTTCTTATAGTGTAGTGACCAAAATCAAATGGGTTTTAGTGACAAAATCCAGCCTTCGATAAAGGTGGTCCTTATTGACATCTAATTGGTATATGCATACTGAATTACTAATATGCTGCCAAAGAACAATTTGTATGCTTTTTGTATTGAAATTCCAAATATAATATCATGACTTTTTTTACCTTTCTGTTGTTCACTCAATCTATGATTTTATTAACTTTTCAAAATATTCTCGAAACTAAAGATCATCTGGACTTAGCTCAAAATTATTACATCAGAATCAGTGTCCAAATATAAACACAGTCTTTAAAGTTATATTTATATCAAAGAAATGATAAGAATAGGTGGCTCAATCATCCATAAGTTCAATGTTCTATAAATAGTTTAGAAATTCATGTTCATTAGTTATACAATATAACAAGTTGTTGAAATTTTACCTGAAATTTTAAAACATTCTACTGCAAATAAAAATGGAATTGGCCTTCAACTTTATAAACACCATCCAGGCCTCAATACCACAATACATTTTTCTCTTTTCAGCATTATTTGTATTTAAGTCTGTAGCCAAAGCATGACTAGCCCAGTTTAATCAAGCTAATACACACCTAAATTTGACAAATTGATTTCTAAATTATTTTTTTTAAACTACATTTCATAAATGTGATTTTTTTCTGATCCCAAATTCTGAAATATTTTGATATCAGTTCAAGTTTTGAAGAAGCAGTATTTCATGTCCCAACCCCTTGAATTACCAAATTACATACACGCAAGTACGTACACACAAAATATATAAATAGTTTTGTAATTACGGGGCAGATAACTCGTAAAATACTAATCGGATATGGCCGAATCTTCTATGGAACACAAACACTTTTACGATACAAATGCATGCTAAGATTTGATGAAAATATATGAAAGATTTCTGGAGACGTTAACAGGACAAGAATGAGGCACACGGACACAATTGGTAATTAAAATGTGGATAAGTTCTAATATGATTATCCGATATACATACTTTTGTAGGACACGAATCGTGATACAAATTCATTCGAATTTTTCTCAAAATATCCAAAGAGTTCAGTAGATAGTAAGTGACTAAAAAATTAGTTTAGTAAAGAATAGTACTGGACCACTAAAAAAAAGAAAAAAGAAAAATCCTTTTGCTTAGGTTAAGCCCGCGTAATATATCAATGAGTTAAATTATAATTCCAGCACTCTCCAATATTTACACAACACTGAAATGATCGTGGGTTGCTCATGTTTTTGAAAGGTCAACATTGAGTCTCTTGACCATTTGCTAAGATCTTAATTGTGCATTGATTAGCAGCTTGACAGACTAAAACACAGCCAACACAAAATTTAATAAATGACTCATCTATGTGTAAATGGTCAAAATTTATTTATTTCATTAGACTTTTTTAAAGATAGGATTTTAATGTAAAATTGTTTTGCTTAAGGAGTAATAGTGATTTATTACGACCGCAAATCTTCATGCTGCATATGTTGGTGAGGGTGCTTTGTTTTGTTGGGGATTTTTTTTCTTGTTATTTTGGGAGGCGGGGGTTATTTTGTTTTGTTTTGGACAATAAATGGAAAGCAAAATGAATGTAACTACCGTCTGTGTTCACTGCTACATTGCAATCATTATTATCAATTTAATAAAATAATTATACTGCAAGCACAACACCAGGTCAAACAACGACGAGAAATGTATAACGTTAAGAAAGGATTTTATTGTTGACCGGTTTTATACTAGAAACACTATAATATTAACATTAAAAAGTAAATGATTTAAAGTGATGAAAATTTCTGATTTATTAGTAATACTTGAATTAGAGTTCTAAATTCATTTAGGTAAAACACTTCAGATAAAGATACCTGACGTACCATCTAATAAGTTTTGTAAAAACTTTGCCAAGCTGGTAGGTGTCAATGAAGATTATTTAGACATACGTCACGTTATTCCATGTTCAGAATTTCATTTATCTGACTAAAAACAGCAGAGAGATGTGTATAATAGATATATGCAAGATCTATCACAGTAACAATGAGCCTAAAAATGCGAAAATGCCATCAAGGAAACAGAAGAGCAACAGAATGATTCGATCAGGATGGATTATATTATTATTATTGTTTGATTTCTTTTGTCAAAATACCCTTTAAAAAACCTCTTGACAATAATTGGGATTAAAGTCACAAATGCATGAATAACTATGCAACCGGTACACATTTATTTATTACATACTTTATTCTCTCTGTACTTTTATTTTACGTTGACTCCTTCATATTAGCATGGTTTTTTTTATCAAAACTGTATTCAAAACAGATGTACACAAAAGTGTCTTACATTAAGAAAAACAATTATGATGAAGAATCTAATTCGGTTCAACATCAGGAAGTTTTATTTCGGTTCATTTTGTAAACTTTTCAAGTTATCCAAGGGAAGAATATTGTTAATCATTGGTGTTACAGTTTAAATTACAACATCCAAAAATTAATTAAATATTCTAGCAGTTCAAGAATTTATATACATTCCGTACGTCTTCTTAATTCTTTTTTTTTTCATTCTTTTCCATTATTTACATTTACATTTTTATAAGTTATCACTTTACGTAATCCATCTGCATTACATATTTTCAATTCTTATTAAAATGATTTTCTTTGATATAATACAATTCATTTTTCAAAGTTGCATTGTGATCTGCTTGTGTGCCTTTTCACTCCTTGTCAAACCTCTTGGGTGGCCTAGTGGTTAGAACGTCCGCCTCAGATGCGGGATGTCGTGGGTTCGATCATACCAAAGACTTACAAAAATGGTACTAACAGCTGCCTCGCTTGACGCTCAGCATTAAGAGGTTAGTGTTAGGACTGGTCGGCCTGGTGTTAGGATAATGTGATTGGGTGGGACATCATGCTACATGTCTGCGGCATGATGCCCCAGTGCTAGTTATCACTATAAACTGCCACACTGCAGACATCGTAGCGATAGGACTGAAAAATTGTTAAAGCTACGTTAAAAATCATAATCACACACACACACACTCCTTGTCAAATTCTTCACTTTTAAAAAAAAAATGAAAAAAGATGAGGTTGGTGGAGATTTTGAAATGAAAGAATTTGAAGAACATTTATATGAATATCATGATGCTGTTACAAGACAAAGATAATATAAAATGCTGTAAGTCTTGCTGGTGATGACGTACATGTTTGTACAATGTTTGAAAAAGAACAAAAACAAATTAAATTGGACGAACCATTTTGAAACTCTGGTTATAAAGAAGTGTTCGACTTTGTACGTAAATATGCAAGAAGCCTGTATACAGATAGTAAAAATGGTGTACGTGTTTCATTCAGACAAATCCGATAGTACATATGATTCGAGGGTCAACAAAAAGTTGTACAAGACTAATAGAACCTTGTTTAAAAGAGAGCAATGAGAAAAATATTCTCATTACGGTCTTATACACTAAGCATTTTACACATTAACAAGTTCTTCTTATTTCCAACGTAGCAGATTTTTTTTCATCAATGATTGAATAGGTTTGTGGCTGGAGCTTCAACCATCCAATCGGAATCTGGCTGACAAAATTTAAATGACGTTATGTCTGTATCAATGTCCATGTGAGTTTTATCACTCCATATGTCATTCAAGATCTCGTGCATCATTTTGTACTGAAGCTATAGTGTTTCTATACGTGTTTTTTATTTTTTGTGAATTCTTGAGTTGTGCATGCTTTATCGCCTTTCTTTTCTAATGCACTGTTCTTTTTCACACAACTATCACACGCAATAGCCGTTCATTTTTCAAAACCTGATTCTTACTGCTATTTATCCACACTTTTTCATTCTTTCAATTCAGTAGATTTTTTCGTGTTCTGTTTAATTTGTTACCAAAAATGAGTGATATTTGTGAAGCAAAAAGGACATTTAGAAACATTGCAAAAATCTCTTCAATACTGTTCTTGTTTTAATAACCCCTTCAAAGGTGAGGCTTCGTTGTCTCAGACGTCGGTCATTTAAAACAAAGACAATAATTATGCTTCACGATTTATTTCATATCGTCATCAACAAGCCAGCAGGACATAGAGTCACAACAGGAACATTAATTTTCAGCGTTTTGCAACTCTACTTCAACTCATTTACACATATGAGTGACCCCACATTTATGTTAAATTCTGCTACCGATAGGGTTGAACTATTCCCTGCATAGATTTTATGTCGGGGAGTTGGAGGGGGGTAAATCGCTATAGATTATTCTTGTATATTTCTCGAGACCTCCAAGTTGCACTGTAAATTTAATCGAATGCAAATGCAAAGAGTTTTTCCACATCAAACCAGTGATTCATTTCTTCCTCGAACTCCACTGTTTTCATCATCTAACCTTGAAAACACGTTGATGCTTATTTCAAAATTATCATTATTGATTATCATATATATATATATATATATATATATATATATATATATATATATATATATATATATATATATATATATATATATATATATATATATATATATATATATATATATATATATATATATATTCTAAGTTATTGCAAAACATCTTTAGTTAAAGGTTGACATCGACAAATCAACGTTTTCATCCTCCCGGATGGTATTATGTGTTTAACAATTCTTGTGTCCAATCAAAACATGTAAACAAATAATAGAGTATCGAGTTATCCATATTGTTGTTTTATGTCCAGCACGTGGAAAAAAATATATTAACTCTCACACCACTGCTGAGTTTATCAAAATATATTTTGTGCTACTATTTTTTTTCAAAGTTTCTAAATTGTTGTGTGCTTCTTGTGATAGCTCAGCATCTATGTATAATTTACAATTAGAAAATTAGTATGCATAAGAGAGACTCGAGGGTATTTTATTTAGTTTATATCTTAATATGATTGGTTCATAAATGTTTAAGTAGATTTGGACATATAAAGTGTTCGGATTAAAATTGTCACTGTATTCGTTGATTTTATTGGGTGGGTTTGGGCTTTCCGCACCCAAAACAAGATTTTGGTAATTAAAAAAGTTAAGTAGTTAATTTTCATTACTAAACTGCCACGAGTGCGACAGACAAACCGATTTCAGTATATTTACCAAAGACCTTGACCCCAAAAGACGCGCTTCAATTCCAATGGGTAGGGTAGTAAGAGATTGTTGACGTGAGTGGCCCAAAGTATATTCCCTATTTTATCCATCTGCCTCGGCATGTTACAGCATGCTGTCGGAATTAAAAATTCATTCATTTATAGACTCCTTGATAGAACAAAGCTGTGAATGCTAGATCGCTACAGCAAAAATAAATGCTTAATATCCCTGGTTTGGAGCGAGATTGATTTTTCAAATAGAGTCCGTCGTTAACGGTGAAATAGAAGGATTAGACAAGGTGGATTTTGGGATTTAAATATCACAAAAAGATAAAGCTTAAATGATAGAGACAATTTTTGTACCAGTTTAAATAAGTGTCATGAGATGAGACTTTCTGAAATCAGATTTATTAAGATAGCGCGGAAATAGGAGGAATTGCTCTAACTTGGATAGGTGTGTGTTAATTTTCGGTGGTTAAATACATGTAATTCATCTTGGTAAATAAAGAGGTGTCACAGATGAAATTTACATTGTTTTAAGTATTCTTCCTCGAACATTGAGTCAGTCTATGATTTTTTTATGTGGAAGATGAAGGTTCTGACTCCGAGATAAGTAGGAAATAATTTCTAATTAACATTGTCTAAAGGATGGATGTCCGGAAGTTTGATGAACAGAAATTTTTTTCAGGTATATAGAGATTCTGCTACGTCGAAGGGAAAGAGTCTCGAAAAGAACAAGGTCTTTGTTTATAATTGTTTGCTTCAAGTTACTTTTTTAAAATTCATACATCAATTTTCTTTTGATTAGTTCAAAAATTACCAATTTTCATTGATTGCGTTCGAAAAATACTTGCTTACATTCATGTATCTTGAATGATATATGACTTGTTTATTCTAGGAATTTCATACATTATTTCATTTATACAAATCGTGAGAGATTTTATTGAATGTATTTTTTATATATAATGTGAATCATGTAGGCTAGAAATTACTATACCAGGAAATGTTTTGCCAATAAATTGTTAGTTAGCAAATATTGTAATTAAAACATGAAGTGAATCTCGCTAATCAATTTGTATAAGTAAGATGTGAATTTTTTGGACCGAGAATCGATGGTATTAATATTATGCTAGAATTTTTTCAATTAGTTGTTATGCAAGACTCTGCTTGCTCTGTTGGAAATTTGAGCTTGTCAGTAGTTATTTCTAACATAACCTTCTTCTCGTGTCTAGTTACGAGAAGGAAGAAAGTTCGGCATTCTTAAGAATAAGGGTCACACCTATGTTGCATCTTGTGGGGATAAGCTCGGCTGCGAAGAAGTGGGATCGCTGCAAAATACAAACAGACTATCTCTCTTGCTTTTGGACTTTACAATTCTTTTATTGATATACATATAAACTACATTCTAAAGATACAACATACAAAAACCTTTATATTGAAAAATACATAAAATACATATTACAATACATATTAAATAATTTTCATATGAGCTACAGCTTCATGAGCTTGTAAAGTTTTCTGCCTTATTGAATACCATACAAGTGATTAGATATTACTTGTACTCAGAGAGCCTAAAATTCAATAGTTGCGACTGATGCCATAAAGAAATGTATTTTCTTTCATTTAATTTAGAATAACGACCTGGAAAAGATCATTGAACATTATAGTTTATTAACTAAGGAATTTTTTTTTTATTCGTAAGTAAAGTTTAGCATGAAGCTAGTAGCAAATTCATATAAATACAAATGAATATCAAATCTTAAAAAATAATACCATATACCGTTACATTATAATAGTAAATTAAAAAGAGAACTCAAAACGAAATTACGATGACTGGTTACCACAGAAAGCTTTAACTTTTAAGGGTGAGTAACAAAACAGAAAATTCTTACCTGTAAAATATAAACAGACTATCTATCTTGCTTTTGGACTTTACAATTAAAATACACAAGGGGGTTCTGCTTTTTTATACTCTGAGTTTTAGGAATCATGCACGACCTTGCTTAAAGTCACGCCTGTCCTTGTGTAAAATTCAAGGATGCCCTTGTTTCTAGTCCAAAAAGCAGAGAGATCTAAAAGGTTTGTCTCTTAAGCGAATGACCTTTAAAGTCGTATGTTGCTTACATTTGTTGCAAGTGAGGCCATTTATCTACCATGAACTTTTAAACCAGACAGTTATAAATTTGCCGAATCAATTTGTGACAGTTATAAAGAACGTGAACTTACACGTAAATCGTTTTATTGTTCCATTCGCGCTATGAACTTTTGAACTGGGCCCATCTTTTGATCCTATCTACCAAACCTATTGCTGAAGGCAATAATGACAATATACAATAGTGTGACCGACAGGTTAATTCAGTATATATGAGCAGACTGTTTTTTTTCACTTATAGTTTCACATAGTCTAACACAACTTAGATGTTATTATTTCTTTTAAAAATTGATATCTTAATATTAATATTGTAATAGCCTGCCTGCCGACGTTTAGTCATGTTGTTGATTTATAGTCCACCGCATGGCGTAATGGTATATTAGGAGGTCTTGATTATATAATAATTGTTCAGTTATGGATGCAGATTAAATTATATTAATTTTCTGTACTAGGGTTTGCATATCAGCTGTCAAGCTGCAAAATGACACGAATTAGCCTTGGTTTCTGTTGAATTACAACATGACAATATCTGAAGTAAATAGAAAGGTGATAATGTTAGATCCCATCTAATTAAAAAAATGACACTATTTAGGTTGTCTTTCCTTAATTTTAAAAGGGAAATATCTGCGTATATTACACCAAACAGGTGGCGAATGAAGGAGACAACTAAGTTATGGTTGATAACCCGAAAAGATACTGAAGAGAGAGAGAGAGAGAGAGAGAGAGAGAGAGAGAGAGAGAGAGAGAGAGAGAGAGAGAGAGAGAGAGAGAGAGAGAGAGAGAGAGAGAGAGAGAGAGAGAGAGAGAGAGTCAGCAAGCAGCCATGACAAACAGGCATGGTGGTACTGGCGTCACTAAGGGGGGGTGCAAACCGCACTGAGTGACACCATCAGAGGGGGTGACACCAAACAAACTGTCTATAACATTTTAAATTTTTTGTGCAGTAAGTAGGTCCATGTCGATGACATCATGAGTTACCGCACATGACAATCCATAAATTGTTTGAATTTGTGTGCAGGAAGGAGGGCAATGGGGGTGACACCATGAGTTACCGCACTGGGTGACACCATGCCTACATGATGAAATTTGTCTTATCTGTATAAACAGAACTGATAGATGCATTTCTTTTATAAACATGGTTATTGTTTCTAAAAGAAATGTATTATTCAAATTTCATGTTGGTTTTTTTTTGTGGTTGTGGTGTACTACCAAAGTCTTTCAAAAATTAATTATCAGTGATACTCGTATACATACTTCTTCCCACTGATATTTACCTGTATGTCCTGTTATCAGTAGTATCATTTGATTGTTATTCAAGATACAAATTCCTCAATATTTAGGGTATGATTGAGGGTGGAGGATCTAAAACAATTAGGCTAGGGGTATGTGGGACAAAATTCCGCGAGGTGGGGGCCAAGCTAGGAAAGCTCTTTTAAACAGCTACATTTTTGGCGTTTCCATGGAACAATAAAGTCTTGTGCCTGAGGTAAAGTTCTGATCCTAAATGTGGAATGTTCCTATCCTACACCTATTATTTTGAAATATTCCATTAGTTTCTCAATTTGCGCAATGTACAAAATGCACGTTCTGTCTATTAAACTACCAATCATGTCATGCATGAATTTTTGACAATAAAATCGGTTTTAAAACGCAAAAAGAATATTGGCAGGAAGTCTAACAGATTTGCTGTTGTTTATTGGACAAAGCTGTGGAACTTGCTAAGGGCTGTTTATGCTGCATACATAATGCTGGACTGTGAAACAATAAAAGGGCATTAACTCTATTTATTTTATCATATTGTCAAGGTTTTATTTTCTATTGCGTCCCTTGTCGTATTCCCAGGATTCCCAGATCACTTCCTTTTACTTCCGGTTTCCAACATTGAGTGAGTTGAATTTTTAATACGGCTATTTCAATCACTATTCATCACGTTATTTTTGAAGAAAATAAACCTTATAAAGCAATTATCAATAAGAAATTGCATAATTGCAGTTTTTATTGAAATATTATTGGCACACTTTTCCAGATTGTCAGCAATCTTTGTAAAATATCTGCATCACGTTATTTTGCGTTAACAGTTGTTTATATTACAACCTTTATCACTGTTTCTGAAATAATACAATAACGGGAAGAAATGATGCATGGAATATTGATTAAAGAGTTTATATGTTTTACGTGATGAAATTAAATGGCAACCACAGCACCGTTTTATCCATACCCCTTGATAATTGTACATGAAATTTCGAAACTACTTAAAAAAGTTAACGTTGTGATCAAAGGGCTACGAATTTTGTCTTTGAATTTACCTATAAATAACAAATATACTTTAAAGAAAAGCACAAGGAACGAAACTTCGCAACGACCTACCTTTGTGTTCTCAATGTGACGTACATGATCAGTATGAAATAGGGGTGGGGGTAACTTGTTGCCTAGGTCTTTTATACTCATCAGATGAACTGAAGGCCATTTTTCAAAAATATCGTATAGTTTGCAGCCGATATTGACACTGTTGCACGACTTCAAGTTACAATATGGGCAGTTTTTGTCAACACAGATTGGAATTTGACCCCCAGTTTGACTGGCAACATAGTCTGAAGATACTAATCGAATTTCTTTAGTCCTACAGTGTAAGACGTCTACACCACAGCGATAACAACGTAGCTACGGGGCGTTTCAGTCAGGCTGAGTGCCACCATTTTAATAAATTTGTACAGAGGGTACCCCTCGATACAGGGTTCCCATTCTTTTAACTTTGGATAATTTTATGAATAGTTGGAAAATATTATGCATACATGCCAACCATTAGGCTTTTGGCTCGGTATGTCCCTTCCTTAAAAAAAATTAATAATTTGTTTTCTCATTTTTATTAACATCTCACTAATCGTACAGAACATATTCTCGAAAAGACTGCTTCTGAGTAACTGTGACAAAAATGTACACTTTGTAGACTAGTGGCGATTTTCCAAAGTTTTAGCAATTGCCCTATTTCCAAGAAACATGCTGGTTTGACCTCTGCTTCTATTTATAGCAGCTGTCTGGCTTAGGACAGAAGAGATTGGTTTCTAATTTTTAATCTTTGCTTACATATTTTTTATTAAAAATAATGTGAGGTACAGCACCATTCTGTAGGAATTTGACGGTAAAATTCCTTTTTATTCAAGTTGTGTGTATGTTAAAGCAAAACTGTTTCTCAAATGATTTCACAGATGGATTAGAATAGAATAACGACTCGGAGATAAATACATGAATAACACTATACAGTGCCATTTTATAGTAGCTTCACGTCCATTGCAGGCTGTGTGACAAAGATTTTAATATTGGTCATAGTATAAAAAAGACACCTTGAATTAGCTCATTTTGCTAACTACAGTACTAAGGTAATATAGCAGAACTATATTGTGGAAACAAAGTTTATAAATGCAAAGGGCGTTATTTACCGAGTTCTTAATAGAACACTGACTACAACTAGTGTAGAATGCAACTTTGGTCCTTTGTTCAAACAGATGCTTCCTGACGCCAAAATTGTGGAAAATATGTACGTGTTTTGTACATATGTGGATTGAATTTTATTGTCATGTGTGGATTACGCTTTTTCTGCTCTGATTACTCCATTTGTCCACTAGGCTTACTCGTTTTCCAGGGGTTGGCATGTATAATTATGTCGTAACCTGCATAAAGAAAACTTTGGCTTTTGCTTGAAATTATGTTATTTGTAAGAATTTGATATGGCTCAGAAATATTCTGAAAAACCCACATGCGGGAGAGGTTTTATTTATGTCTAAATGTTGAATGAGTCAAGAAATTTATGGTACTTATCTTCGTTTTGTGGGAATATTGCTGTATTACAACATATCCCCTTCCCCAATCTCATCTTTAACCCGATATGCTTGTCAGTTCTTTCCCTTGAGCAGCAGGTAGAGGTAGCAACCACAAAGTCCAATGTTTTATCAGTAAAGTACAATGAAATAAGTGACAACACAAAATCACCTTATCAGTATGATAAATATACATATATTTATAGTGCATATAAGGTGATATAATGTAAGGAATTAGACACCAAAAACATTAATTTTTTTTGGTAGCTACTGTATACTCACTGATTGTAAATATTGTTGCTAGGCAATGGCCTGCCTTGTTCACTTCCAGCAATACAGATTAACTCTAAAGATTATACCACTACATCAACTTTGGTACCACAACAGCAATTTGTGACATACATTTGCATGGCTTACAGACTAGCATCCATCACCGGTCACAGGTGCTCAACACAAGCTTTATGTTGGACACACTCCATCATACTATGTTTTTCATCAGAACAATCAAGCATTCATTGTAACAATTGATTACATATAGGTCAGTGGTGTCCATCAGTTTCTTGCAATATGGTCCTTCACATGTAATTAAGGCCAGGAAGCAGGGTAAGTATGGGAATAATTTGTCTGGTTCCCTGCTTTGTATGCTCCCTGCCTTTCTCACCCCTATAGGAATGGGGGGGAACAATGCAAGGAGTATACAAAGCAGGGAACCAGACTAGGAAATAATCTACATATGCTTTACTCTGGTTTAAGACAGAAACTATAAATCACTATAAATATAGATACAATATCCATCCTATTTTTAAAAGGTTTTTATTTAGAACAGTATGAACAGTTGTTCTTACAGGGATTGGTGGAGTTTATCATTTTTGCGATGCAGTCGTTCATAGCAGTGCCGAAGTGCATATTTTGCCAAGACATTACAGTCTCTTGTCATGTTCAGCAGGTGGTCACTCATAACATTGTTTTTATAATAAAATCAATATCTGTGCATTATGATTTTGTCGGAAATGACGTCGCTCACAGCACAGGGCACTTATGGCAGTTTTCACTGTATGTTGTTTGCACTTCCTATGAGCAAAATCCATGAAAAGGATTATATTTGCAAATTTGATATTTCTGATACTCATACCTCAAAAATGCCATATTTATTAATCTGAAATGAAATTTTAAATTTGGTCTGTTTGTACCTATACACTAATATTTATGTTTGGGTTGATTTCTTTTCTAAATAATTGGCATCTAACATGTTTTCTGGTTGACAAACTCACGAATGAGAGGCAAAAAGTTTGAGGAATAATTTATATTACTTGGCAACACAACCCATATCAACACTTTTCCACAAAATAAAGTCTACTTACTTTGGTTGGACTTTACTTTTATACATTTTTCCTAATGTTTTCAAATTCTGACAAACAAATAGATGTGTTTCAGATGCAGTGACATGCATTTCAGTTGATTAAAATAATTTCAGTTGGTAAAATTCAGTATGAGCCGATGAATGCTGAAGTAGCAGGGATTGTTGCAAATTGTGAAGAAAAAAAGTTCCTTATTGGTGATAAAATATGTCATCTAGTGATCTTTTCATGGTCAACATTTTTGGCTGTTAAAAATCCTATATACAGCCTTGAGTTTTGGTGTTGAGTAATTCAAAGGCAATATGATAGGAGTCTGCAAACTGGAATACAAAATTGCACTGTTGTTACGTAAATAAATCCTTTTGTCAACAAACCACCCTAACATGGCATTGTTATATCATAATCTGCTTATGCTGATGGCGACAACTTTTATAAAACCAACACCATGCCCGATTAGGAACTAGTTGACATGTTTCTGAAAAAACTGATTAGACGGCTTAGTTTTGTTAAAGATGGGTTGACCCAAGTGGTCTAAAGTGCCCACCAATACGGATCACTGCCATCTCACCTGTCTGTGGTGGTTTGAGACTGGGTCGGCCAATGGGGGTGTGCGAGAAACTTTGCCAGTATCTTCTCACGTGTAGGTGGTTCTTTCCAGGGGGTTTTCTGGGTTCTTCCTCCACCATTAATGCTGGCCGCCATGTATTACCAATCTTGTGCAGAGAAATGTTAAACCCTTCAACAGCATTGGTAAAGATATATTACCCCTTTATCCAATTTCAACATCCTGGCTTCCATAGCATTCCAGCCAACTGAAATGTCAATGAGTTGAAGCTTGTTAAAATAAAGGACAAATTTTAGAGCAAAAAGGGACATCTGTTTTCTGATGTTGATTATTGTGATGATAATAAATAATAGTCACTAAAACTTAAATACAGTAGTCCCCCTCTTATACGGCCATTCCTTCTGCACCGGGAAAGTGGCCTTATAAGGCGGGTGGCCTTTCCAGAGGGGGACTAAATTTTTTGTTAGAAGTATATGTACGTAGTAAAAAAGCTTCATTTTTCAAAACATTTAATATCTTCGTTTAAAAGCAACATTAAATATTGAAAGTTCTTGAGCTATAATAGTTGACTTATTTCAACTGAATATGCATTCATAGTTCTTATTCTTGGCGTGTGATATGCGAGCGGGGGTTGTCATGCACATTGCAGAACCATTCAAAAACGTCATTTGAATCTTGGTACATACGTAATTCTTTCCATTTGCTCAATTTTCCCACTGCTGCTAAATAACTTATTGTTTACGATGTTATTTATTTGAGTCTTTTCAACATAAAATTGTTTTTTACCTTTTCTACCTAAATTTGACCAGTCCACGTCACCCGATATCATAGACGATAATAACCGACGTTTTCTGAAATCATCTTCGTTTACATGATGACATGTTAATGTTTGGTAATAAGTTATTCTGATGTTGCTAACTGTAGGCGATTTAATTATGCAGACGACACATTTGTTGAGCGGTCGAAATGCTTTCTTCCTAAGGATGCGACAATTTGTGTTGTCACATGATTTTTCAGTCTTTGTCTAGTACCCTGTTTTTATTTTTAGCCAATGCTGACCGTGTGATCTTGATATTATTTTTAGCCAATGCTGACCGTGTGATCTTGATATTACATCCAGTTATAATTGTCACGGTTGCAATTACAAGACTGATAAAACAATTTTTTTCTGCATTTAAACAAGATGCCTTATATTTTTAAAGGCAGCGATTGTCACGTGATTCATTAGGCGCAGTCTGGTACCCTGTTGTTTTTACATTTTATTTTTTTTTACTCTTAAGTTTGAAAAAGGGCTTAGATATGTACACAGATTTGATCTGAACAATAGCACATGGCGGCCGTTAGGATTTATAAACTTTACAATTGTTGTCTAATAGCCACTAATTATGTAACTTGACAAGCCCAAGGGCTTGCAAAGGAAAGCCATAAAGGCTATCATATCAAACCCTTTTCTCCCCTCCCCCGATGGCTTTTGTATTGTACATCAATATTGACACTTCTCAGATGATACTACTATTAATAAGTGTAATCTTAACAATTATCAGTTGATAAACCAGATATGTTATGATAACACACAGTAAGGATATACGGATTATCTTTATGTATGGATTAAAATTTGAATCTTTCTCGGCTTTATGGAAAAAATGTGGCTTCTCGTGAGATATAAATGATATATTAACCTTAGTGGTACATAAATGTAGAACACTTTTTAAGAACAAAAACCTGACATCGGGAAACAAAAATCGGATTACTTAACACAATTAGGGAAAAAAAATTGTTCTAGATGCACATTACAAAATAAAATGCGGCCACTTGTGAGGGGTAAATTTTATGTTTTTGCAAAAGTATGCTGGTTGCGTTAGCTGGGGGGCCTTTAGTGAGGGGTAATTTTGAGCACAAATTCGTCGGTGCCTTCAGATTCTGGCCATACTGAACCCCTTTTTCACCCCCATTTGAAGCATAATTTTTGCAGACTGCATCCATTTTTGCAATGTCAGTGGTCTATGAACAGTTCTTTAAGGCTTGTACAAGTGGACGAATAAGTATGTAGCACTCTATCCATGATGGGAAATTGTCAGATATCCATGTTTTCCATGTTAGGCAACATTTATATTTGTATGCAAAGGTATATTAATGTTTATTTTTCTTTCTTTTTTTTTCATCAGACAAAATGGCACCTCGAAAGGCTAAAGAAAAGGGTGACAAGAAGAAAAATGCTATGAATGAGGTTATCACCAAGGAATGCACCATCAACCTCCATAAGCGCATTCATGGCATGTAAGTCCGGTATGAGAGGGAGAGCACTTAAAATATACTTGCAAATCAGAAACCTTGGATGAAAGGCATATAGTTTGTTTACCTCGATTGAATAGAGTTTTCCATTTGTTTTACTCACAGGCACATGACTATATTCGCCCAGGCAAGTACCTTGTTCAAGAGAGCTGTCTCTCTAGTGTGTTGACAATTGAAGACTAAGGCTGTGTTTCAGCAAAACTTTTGTTTTAAAATAAAAGAAATTCAAAAACTAAAGTCTTACTTAGTCATTGAAATTTTTGGACATACTGTACTCAAATTTGACACTTGCAATATTTGTAAGTTAAATTTGGATGTTGTGTTAAATCAATATTTTTTCCCCCAAAATAAAACTGGCATTTTATCAAGATATTGACATTATATATAATATTTGACTAGATAAATAAAATCTATGAACAAAACTTTTGAGTATAGTAGATACATTATTTGAGGCCCTAGAACTGAACAAGAATCTTGACGTCCAGTAGACAAGGATGCCACAGAGTTGCACAGCATAATAAAAATCGGGGGAGGATGAATGCAGGTCTGCAGATAAAGTTGTCAGATATCTTCAACACTGCCATCTAGTACCATTCACTTATTTTTTTAAGGTTATGGTTTATATTTATCATTTAAATGTCACCAACAAATTCCTGTATTTAAGCAGCAGTTGGACAAATTAAATCTTGTTTATTTCCTTCTAATTTTATGCCATAATTTATCTAGAGGAATAAATTTGCAGGAAATATTGTGCAGTGCTTGTAAAAATATTTGTAAATCAGCTCTACTTAGATTTGTTTTCATGCTTCCAGGGGTTTCAAGAAGAGGGCCCCAAGGGCTGTAAGGGAAATAAAGAAATTTGCTGAAAAAATGATGGGCACCCCAGATGTCAGAATTGACCAGAGACTGAACAAGCATGTTTGGTCGCAGGGAATCAGGTGAATATATGATTCATACATGTGTGAAGAGAAAATGTTTCAATTTTAGTAGCATCAAACTGAAAAATTTGAATTTGGGTCTTGTTTATACAAGCTGAATGATATATTTTTCTGACCTTAATGCAGGATAACCTAATGTGATAGACAGTTTTCCTGTTTAAACAGGTCCTGTTAAACAGCAAACAGGCTTTCAATGGCCTGAGGTTCCACAGCTTAGTTTCATAAGTTGCATTGTTCTTTGTATTTGTATATCCCGTTGGTGTGCCTTTTTTTTTTTTTTTTTTCTTCATGTGTATGCAAATGAAGTACAGTACAAATTTGATGTAAGCAAACAATATATGCAGTGCTCGTGGCAGGGTGTGATTCTAATCGCTTGTCATAGAGACACATGAATTTCAACAGATATTTATCCTTGTTACCACTATTTTCAATAGGGCATAACCAATCAGCAATTTTCTACTGCTTCCAGATTTTGGGCATGAAATTTTTCCGATTCTGGATACGATTTGAATAATCAGAAATGTCTACTACCAGGAGTTTTTTGCCTCTAGCACATCTGACCAAAATCTCACCTCAGCATCCCTGTCATCTGAATTCACATGCCAGCGTGAATTGAATTCATATCTAGCTAAGAAAATATATATATATATATATATATATATATATATATATATATATATATATATATATATACTGGAAATCCCAAGAAAAAAACATTCCAGCTTCTACCAGCTGTTGCTAAATGTTTTTCTGCAATACGGCCCTCTAGCATCAATAGTGAAAGAAGTTTTCAGCACTACAGGTGGTATTTGCAGCGACAAACGTTTGACATGTCATCCCTGTCTTATGAATTCACGTGCCAGCGCAAATTGGATTCATATCTAGCTGAGAAAAATCATATATATAAATATACTGGAAATTCCTGAGAAAAAAAAACGTTCCAGCTTATGACAGCTGTTTGCTAAACATTTTTCTTCAATATGGTCCTCTAGTGTCAATAGTGAAAGAAGTTTTAGCACCACAGGTACTATTTGCAGCAACAAACGATCAACATTTTTGCTGAAAAAAACTGAGATGCAACAATTTCTTGCAAAAAACATGGAAGTTATACGTTTTTATTATTAAATTTCTTTATTATCTATTAAACTGCATGCGTCATGCCCATGCACGTTAAAATATTTTAATAAATATAAATCTTTCAGTCTAACTTGAAGTATTATTGTTTCACCCCATTGTGTTGACCATATTGGACTTTTTTTACTTTTTATTTAACTTTATTAATACACTATCAAATGATTTGCAGTGTTAAACATGCTGCTATAGAAATTCAACTTTATTATTTTTATTATCCGAATTGGTCATTCCTGCCTTGTCTGACTCCGATTAATCGGAAGTTCATACTATCCAGTGGAATCTGATATCTGAATCAAAAGTCGATTATGCCCTGGTTTTCAACACTCGTCAACTACACGTCCTACTACAAAGCCACCAAAAAAGGCACACAATAATAGCTCAATACCAAAATGAGCCCGGACTATTAAAAGATGTTCCAGTTGGAGACAGTATAAAAACAATTCTTTAGATATTTATAAAGAGAAAAGTTTGTAACTCTGATTTGTAGTCTTGTAAATAGCCTGCAATTTTGTTAAGTTGTTTGAGGCTTTTATTTAGTAATGTTTGTGTTATTTTAATGTGGGAAAGATTTGCATTTTAGCAAACTCTCATGTCTTGTTGTTGTTGGGCTTAACGCCATTTTTCAGCACATGATAGGCTATTCATGGCGGCCAGTATTAATGATGGAGGAAGAAACCGGGAAATCACCGGAAAGAACCACGACCCACAAGAAGCTACTGGCAAGCTTTCTCACATATCCACATTCGCCGAATCCTAGACTCGAACACACACAGACAGAGGTGAGATGGCAGTGATCCGTAACGGACAGCGCTTTAGACCACTCGGCCACTCGGGGCCCCCTTCATGTCTTGTAATGAAATATGTGTGAAATAAAGGGCTAGAAGATGTCAGTGTTGATTTTTCATCAGATTAAAGTGTTGCATTTTGTACAGGTCATGTGCATTTTCAGGTCTGCACAGCAAAATGATATACATTGTCATGTTGAAACTAAGACGCCAGCATGTGATTACTTTTCACATGTTACTAGGATTTTAAAGAAGAATTCATGTCTCCCTGCAATTTTCACTAGCATACTTGACAATCCGTTTCAATCAAACCTCCATTTTTAGAAGTACAAACTTGTCAAGACAAGATAGATTATTGCAAAGGAACATTTTTCCAAATTAAGATACTGCGTATTCTACCTGAAAGTGCCAATGTAAATGCAAATATTAAGAAATTAAGAATTTTGTGTGAAACTGCAGTTGTTTTTAAAATGCTGGACCAGCAAGGTGATACAAGAAAATTGGATGAAGTTCAAAAGTCTAGTGCTAGCTGCAACTTTCTGAAGGTTTATGCAGATATTTGGCCCTTTAGAAAACAGTCTTAAAAAATGAGTTTATGTTTCAATGGACAGTTTATCTGGTGAATTTTCATCCAACAATGACCTATTGCAGAAAAATGAGAATAATTGTACACTGAAGATACAAAAATACCTAATGATTTTTGTAATAGGCATGCATGTGAGATTTTGACTGGCAGTCAGGTTAATTACTTATACAACTGGTGGCTTTTATACTGTACCAACACTGCCACCAACCTCTCTTTTACATTCATTTTTCACAGAAGAGCTATTTTGAACATTTTCCTATGACAGCTCAAAGAATCAGTGTGTACCTTATTCATCATAATAAAAGTTCATTAGATTTATAACAAATTAGAATACTTTTCATCACCCCTCAACCATCTCTATTTTTGTATATTTACCTCTGTAGCAGACACATGTACATACGTAAGCCAAGTCGGCTGCTCATTTGCAGCCCAAGTTATGCATTTGATCTCCAATCATAGTCTAAATTTGACAGGCAGTCACGAAACAAGCCAACCCATTTTCAAGCCTATCTCAAAAGCAAATGTAAACCACATTACAGATTTAGCTTCTGTGTGAATTTATAAATGCTAGGCTTATCATAATTAGGTTCATGCCTTCTACCTTAAAAATTAGGGAGGTGTCAAAATATGAAACTATCTAGTGAGACCTCACTGGTGGTGTGTATGAATCAAGTTGTTGTCATACATGATGGCAGAAGTGATGTAAGAAGATGAGTGGAGTTAAAGTCCCATATGGAATTGGCCATAATAAAAACCACAAATAAGTTTCTATTCTCAATTAGTAATGCAGTGTCAGACAATAAATGAATGCATATTATCCAAGTTGAAGTGATGTGTGATCTTTTGTCTAAGTTAAATTTGCCTTTGCAAACAGCTGATTCATTAAGCCAGAATTTTTTTAAAAATTGTTTCTAAACAGTAAAATCACATCATAGAAGTAAACTGTTTTCAATATAGGTAGAATGAATAAGAGTGATGCAGCCTTTAAGAACCATTTCTTCTCTTGGTTAAAAAATTAGATAATTATGTATTTTGTCAAAAAAGAAATAAATTTATTTCTGGATGAAATTTTTTATTGTGCTGAACTATCAGCTTTATAACTATACTACTGACTGGTTCAAAACAGACTGCTTTTGGACTACTGATTAGACAGGGAAAGGGTAAACAGGTCCATGTTGGAAGTGAAAATTGCATGCTAATAAAGACATAACCTGTGTCTTTGTTTCAACAAAAAATGTATTGTGATCACTTTACAAGTAGATGTTAGATGAGCTGATATTCATTATTTGGATTTGAGTTTACATACTCGTTTTCAGAGGATGGTAATGACAAATATTCAGGGCAGAAAAACTTGCATGCAAATGAAGGGATAAATTGAAATTCTGAGATAACAATTTTTCCAAAGATACATACCCCAAAATATGCAGTGGCAAGAAATTTCAATCATACAAATAGCCTACTGAAATTTTCAGATTTATTGTGTTGATAATCATCACAGAATTAATTGACTGACTCGGAAGGAAAGCTGTTTGGCAGTCATTGAAAACCATATCCAAATTGGCATGGGTTGGAAATGAAACCAATGTTTTTGTGAATGGAAATTCCAGATTTGATCCAGTCTCCTAGGAGTGTTTGCAGCACAGTATGCATAGGACATAAGCAGGCGTGTACAGGTCCTGAAGTGAGAGGTTCTGACACTCCACTAGAAGAGGCCTTTCTGAAATGAGAATGAAATGAATAAAAGGAATACAAGCTTGAACAGTATGAAAATTTGTTTTTAGATGTTAATGTCATAAGCATCACAGGGGATGGATGGTGGATCTTGGTGTGAGATATGAGAACAGACTCTGCAACCAGAGACTTTGTTCTGTCAGTTGATAAAGTCTCAAGTATTTGGTGAAGTATTGAATTTCACTAAAATTCCTGTCCATTCTTGCTTATAGTGGTAATTTTGCTGTAATATCACTGCAAATTAGTGTATGCAAGATAACTTTCATAAGAAAATCTGATATATTAACTCCTTGTTGGATAGAAAAGAAATCTGTTGCATATTATTTCTTTTTGTTTTTTTTTTTCTGTTAAAGAGCATACATCTTTGTGAGATCTAGAGTAGACATATAAAAATTTTAAAGTAAAAAAGTAGGTTCGAGAAGAGACTTTGATGAAATCACCTGCAGTGGACAAGTGCATGACAAAAAATCGTCAGGCCCGACAAAAATTTTAAGCAAGAGGGTGGTTACTTGTGTTCCATGAACAAAAGAACAAGTTTTGTTTTTTTTTTTTTTTGTTTTTTTTTTTTTTTTTTTTTTTGCTAATATATCCTTTATATCTTGCTCTTTTTTAAAGATCTCATCTGGGGGTCAAACTGGCACTGCAGCCCCACCCAAAATCATGGTGAGGCAGGTGAAGATGACTTGCCTACTGTTGTTTATATCTGCACAAGGCACTTCACATATTTCTTTGCATAGGAAACTAACAAATTCCAATTACAACATTGACAAACATCCACAGTATTTCTTAAAACTACACATTTTCAGTATAAATAACTAAAAGATTTTTTTTTAATTGGCACGAGAGACCAAGATTTTGGATATTGAGATCAAGTATTTTTGTAGAATTTTTACCAGAACAAGAAAATGCATGAATGCAAAATCAAAATGATGGTGCAAGGTGTTTTTCCTTTCCTAGGAGCTGTACTGTATATTCCACTTAGAGATTACTAATTGCCTTTGAAGGAAAATCAGTCGCACTTAGTTTTCCTACTCCAGTGCAGATATTTAATCTTTGCACTATTACTATGTCGACTTTGCAGTCCATACATTAATGACATTTGCAACAAGTAATGTATACATATGTTTTTGTGTGTAATAAATTACTATTTGAAAAATTAACGCAGACTTCCAGTAAAATATGCTTTATCCCTAGGAAAGCACTTTTAATATGTGGTAGTTACCCATGAAATGCAATTTTGAACTCTTATTCTTTTTGTATGAACTCTGAATAACCAGAGTAATCCTGCCTTACATTTTTAACCAAGTGTCTTAAATGGGTACTATGAATGTTTACATGGAACAGCCCTTAATTGTAATTTAATGATATCAAAAAGTTCTTCCTTTTGTATTATATAACAGCACTCATGTAAACCTCTCTGCTAGGAGAATTTTCCTCAGCAGATTGGGAGATTTGTCTCCCACCTCAACAGTTCTTTGAAATCTAATGCACATTCAGAGTTATTCCAGGACAGATTTTTTGCAAACTAATCAAGTACCTTGCATCTGTCAGATGCAGATCATTTATCATTTGAGATGCATTAGACTATTTATTTACTGCATCAAATGCCACTGCTGTAAAAAAAAAAAATTTTGTCTAGTTCAAAATGCTGTAGATAATTTTCATTAAGCAAAATTCACCTGATTGCTTGGCAAAGTCCAACATTTAGCTACTCATACATAACAGACAGGTCGATTTGTCTTGTCCTTTGTTTTGAATTCTGAGAGGAACAGATAAAATGAGATTTATCAATGAAGTTGTTTTACTCCATTTTTCCAGGAATGTCCCATACAGAGTGAGAGTCAGGCTAGCTCGAAAGCGCAACGAAGATGAAGACTCTACGCACAGACTTTTCACACTTGTAACTTATGTGCCCTGTCCTTCCTTCAAAAGTAAGTGTATGAAGTACATCTTGATATGCCTGATGTCAATGGAGATTATTTTGTTTCAGTCTTGTCCATCCATTATCAAAAACTCATTCTCCACCAGCTTTAGTTTGCAAACTTTTTGAATGGATTACACATTGAAAAAATTAATAAAAGAAACAGTAATTTTGGCATCATATTTCAAGGTCACGGACTGAACAAAGAAAATAGTTTGCAAAATGATGTTCGTTCTACATCAAAGACCTTGACAAGGCTATGTCAATGGCTTGCAACTTGGGTAAGGATAAATCAAATTGAATTTGGGTCCAAAAAATTTGTGATCGAGGTTGCTGCAAAATAGGTTCTGCACAATAACATAATTTTGCATCATAACCCTGAACTACTGAAGTGTATCGATTTTAGGTTCCAAATGTCAAGTTTTATGTAACTGAGTTTTTCAGAATAACTTTTGTTATTGAGTAAATTATTGTGTGAAGTCTTTTACATGAGGTAATAAAGAAACCTATAAGATTTAATAGGAAAATGGTTTGTACTTAAGGTTTACTTCAAACTGCATACCATAACCAAGTTCCCAATTATTAGGATCGGTTTGCTCGTACTTTTACACTGATCTGAAGTCAACCATGTCCTTCTAGTACTTGCATAAAGTAATGTTCAGGATGGGGTGGGTGTAAAATGCATCCTTTGTGGCAGTCTTGCAAACTATGTTTAGAAACAAGATTAAGAGTTAGCTCTCACTTTTAGCTTTCAGAGGTATGTTGGTGGAGGGAGTTGGGTATATTTACTGCTAGGGCAAACCTAATTTGAAAGCAGATGAACTGTTGATTATGGAGTTGTTATTGTCTTTAATGTTTTTTCAAAGCTTATAATTAAAATGAACTCAATCATTCATGAATATATTGTGCAACAGACTTGTGTAAAGATTTCAACAGGCCTACTTACAAGTGTGGACTTGATTCTACACCAAGATAATGTATGAATCTGAAAAACTCAAAACCAGATTGCTCTGTAAAAAAAAAAAAATATTTCTTGTGCTCAAGGAATCCTGAATGTAAATGTTTTCTCCTATTTTTCTTTTCAGATACACATACCATAAATGTGGATAATGAGTGAAGAATACAGTCAATAAACCATTGAAGAGGAAGCTTGATCTTTGCCATTTTTATTTCCTTTCTATACTTAAGTTTGCAATCTTTTGGTGCCAACATCATTACTCCCAAGTTGTTACAATTTTTAGCTCTCTGGTCATATACGAGAAGAGTTTACAGGATGATTTTTAATCAGTTGTCCATCCATCAAGTAGCACAAGTTATCACTATTCCTCTTAAACTATTTGAAGGATTGCCTTGAAACTACATACATTTGTTAATTGTTCAAGTTTGGCCATTATTGAAAATGGTGCTGCATGGACTTGAGTAAAAGTCTATTGCTACTTCTACATGTATTGTCATATCAACATGGAGTTTTCACTGAAAGACTTTATATGTTGGTGCTCAAGAGAAATAGTGCTGTTTGGATGTGCAACATGGCTGCCACATACGCCATTGTAAATATTTTATGGACTGGGCCCCAGATGGCCGAGGGGTCTAAGGCTCTTGCTTTTAAAGGTCTCTCGTATCTCACCAGTCCACATGTATTCATGTTTCAGCTTTGCCAATGTGCGCATTTGGAAAGCTTGTTAGCAGCTTCATGTGTGTCTGGTTCTTCCTGGTATCTTCTATAACTATATATTGGCTGCTATGTATAGTCTATCATCCTGAAAAACTGCAATAAGCCCACCTCAAAAAGATCATCACTAAGCCCTTGAATGGGATCTTCACTGAAAGGCTGTTATGATTTTGGTTGGTCCTAAATTAAACTGGTTCCAATATGACTACAATGGCAGATACTGTGAACATCTTTTCACTACTACAGAAAATCATATTAACATGGAATTTAACTGGAAAACTTGATCATGTCTAGTTTGTCCGGCATGGAAATGGAGCAGATCTGATGTCTAATATGGCTGCCACAGTTGCCATTTTGAAATTCATGCTAACAATGCTCCCCAAAATGAGTGGACATATCAGGAGGGGGTGTTCATGCAAGCTTTTGATGTCTAGTTGGTCATTAATGAAATTGGTGCTGATTTCAAGTCCAGTATGGCGGCTAAAGCAATCATGATGAAAATCTTATCATCACTATTGAACAAAAAGTCATAGACATGGGAGTTTTCATCAAGACTTCCATAGAAGGACAGCTGTTTAGAAATGAAAATGGTGTCGGTCTGACCTCCAATATGTCTACCCTAATGGCCATCTTTAAATTCTTGTCATGTCAAGATTGCACTATCACTTGATGAGTTGTGGTTTAGTTAATCTTAAATGAAAATGGTGTACATCTAATGTCCAATATGACCACCATTGCTGTGATGGGTTGTGATTTGATGTGATTATGATTTTTGATACAGCTTTAACAATTTTTCAGTCATTGTTACAATGTGATGTCTAGAATTGGGGGGCGTCATGCCGCAGACATGTAGCATGATGTCACATCCTGACACCAGGCTGACCAGTCCTAACACTAACCTCTTAATGCTAAGCATCAAACAAGGCAGCTGTTAATACCATTCTTGTAAGTCTATAAGTCTTTGGTATACTCTACAGGGAATTGAACCCATGACCTCCCGCATCCGAGGCGGACACTCTAACCACTAGGCTACTGGAGCGGTTGGCCACCATTGCAGCCATCTTGAAAATCTTGCTTCTCCTCGACAATAAAGTCATATCGACTAGGATTTTTATTGGGTCTTGTTGGTATTACATTAAAAGGTGATTTTTTAAAGTTTAGTATGTCCAACATCCACAATGTTGGCCATGTTGAAATTCTTGTTATAGCTATTCAGATTGAAAGATTGGTATAGGGGTTTTTATTGGAAGATATTTTGCAGACTCTATTTGCGTAAACTAGTAAATTGGCTCAATGGCAACAACAGTGAAAACTTTTCATATATCAAAAGTGTGTCATATAAAGGTAGTCAGTTGAAATGTTGGAAACAAACAGGAAATGATATAATAATCAAACTTTATCAAAACTGGAAGGCTCATGGGGAAAAAAATTGCATTATTTTACCAATACCTGTTGTTGCAGGCTGCAGGAAATAACTACTGGCTGTGTGTGTTTGAGACCCTTGGTCTAGTTATTCCTAAATGAAAGGGATGCAACCTGACCTTCAGTATGGTGGCCATCTTGAAAATAATGTTATATATACTGCTTCTAGATGGATGGCCATTTTAAAAAATTGTTTTCTTCTGTAGACTTTTGATGGTCTGAAATGAAAATGGTGCTAATCATACATCCAACATGTCATCCACAATGGCTGTTTTAAAAATGTCACTTTTCCAAAATTGATGGTCATTTTGACCTGGTATTTTCACCAAAAAACTTGAAATGATGTCAGCTTGGTCCTAAATAAAAATGGTGCCAGTCTGATGTCCCATATGTCCACCCTAGCAACTGATTTGGAAATGTTATTGCTAAAGAATATCTGAGATGGTTTTAACACTGCAGTTAAAAATAAATGATCTTGTATTGAATTCATTGACATTGTTTGGCCATGGCAGTTAACTTTATAGCTTCATATGGGATTTCACATGTAACAAATATAGTTCTACAACCACTGCACATGCATTTTATAGGTGAATTGTGTTACATGTAGATGTACATTTTAAAGGTTTTGGCATTTGCAGTCCAATTTGGCATGGCTCTTGTTCGATCAATATTAAATCTTGCAGCAGAAGATTCTTATAACCAGCGTGACTCAAACACATTTAAAACATTTTGATGAAATTTGGTATGCACATTGTTTAAATGTCTGCATTTTTTATGGTTCGTCTTGTAAACTGCATTTTGGAAAGAGTTATGGCCCTTGCCAAGTAACTTTAGATTTTCAAAAGGGATGTGACTTTTAACTTACGTTGCTCAAGAACCTTTTGACATATTCTGACACAGTTTAATAAAATTCTCTCATAGATTTGCTTGAGCATTGTATGGGTTTAGTCTTTTTTAGAAGAGCTGTCATACCCCACCCAACTTATTGCTCCTCGCTCTGACTTTTCAGTATAACTTTACTACAGGATTTTACTAATTAAGCAAGCTTATCTGTACCGTTAAATCAAGCTTATCTGTACCGTTAAATCAATGAGACTGTTGCATGTCCAGCACTTCACCACATTTAGAAGATTTGTGGCCCCTGAATGATAATAATCTCCAAACTTTGATTTCCCAACAGAAGTTACTTGGCTTAAAGTCCTGCAGACATAATTTTAGTATGGGTCCCAAAGTGATGTACCCTTCACTAATAAATCCAGTTGCCATTTTGAAGAGATATAGAGAAATGAACTTTGGCATTGAATGAATATGCTTGTTAATTTCCACGAATGACAGACCAAGAGCGAAATGTTCTAAATATAAGTATTTGAATTTCTGATGAAGTTGCTTAGATTGTTATGTATGCAGACAGCAAAACGACTAATGTCCAAGCTTAATAAAAAAAATTCTCATGTATCCACATCCGAGTTCATTAAAGATGCGTAGTATACCAGTAGTTCTCTAATAGGGTTGGACGTCATTAATATTTTATGGACGCTGATGTTTACTGAAGAAGCTTCTATATTAATAACATCTCATTGCAGTGTTTAAGGGTTGTTATTTGTCTCCCAAAGTAATTGTTTTTATTAATATGGACAGCAAAGATTTATGGAGCATTGTATTGATTATTGACAGTATATCACAGTTCTGAGTATCTGCTTGATCAATCTTGGTAAATTTTCCACTATTTTATTCCTGACATGAAGGGGTGCCTATAAGCACACATTTAAGTGAAATAATTTTTGAAAAAGTAAGTCGCCAGGCAACACCCACTGATCGATGCGAAATAAAATTGAGTTGAAACCAGACAGTGTCGGGGCTCTCATGTGCCTCGTTTTCTTTAAAATCTTTTAACCAAAGCTCATATTTTTCGACAAACGGAACTTAATGCAGATACAGAAATTTGCTACTTGGAAGATGTAACTTGAAGAAAAAAGAATTGTCACCCAAATTGAGCAAAATCAACCTTGCACCAAATGATTATAAATCTGTGTTTTCCGTACAGTGTAAAGATGTGAAAGCAGATACGGTAATGGAACTAGTTACTTGACAAATCTGAGAACCTGTACAGACAAAAATAATTACAAATTTGGGTGAACCAGTAATAATTGACATAGTCATTATTATGCTTGTACAAAATTGTGTTGGACAAAAAGGCAAGACATCGTGGGATACTTTTATTGTGAGGGACAAAAGGCAAGAAATGTGGAGGATACTAATTTTTGGACGGACAAAAATGCAAGACTTGTAGGATAATTTTGTTGAGAGACAGACGAAAGACTGGAGGATAATAAATTTAAATGAAGCAAAAACATGAGAGTACAAACTAATAACATTTACAGGTATTAATCAGTATAGCTGTAATTTCAAAAACTCGATTAAAACAATTTTAAAATATTAAAATTGATATGGAACAAAAACGGCAAAGAAAAAATTCTGAATCATGCGAATAAACATCTTTTAGCATAGAAAGAATTGACTTGTAATATTTTTAGAAATGACGTACCTGCATCATTAACTAAATTAAATATAGATATTAAATCTTATATTGAAATGTCAAGAAATATGCTTGTTTTGTTTTTGTTTTTTTTAATTTAAATAATTTTTTAAGAATATTTTTATTTTATTACAGGTTAAGGTTACATATTTCCTGTACATGCGTAGTTGTTTTATTTTACCTCCAACTTTCAAACCCATGCATTCAAATTCATACTGTACATATTTATTTTGTGGTATGGATTTTAACGTAGCTTTAAAAAAAAATTGTCATATCGCTACGATGTCTCCAGTGTAACAGTTTTTAGGGATAACTAGCACTGGGGCATCATGCCGCAGACATGTAGCATGATGCCCCACCCAGTCACATTATCGTGGCACCAGGCCGACCAGTCCTAACACTAACCTCATAATGCTGAGCGACAAACGAGACAGCTGTTAGTACCATTTTTGAAAGTCTTTGGTATGACTACCGGATTTTGAACCCACGACCTCCCGCATCCGAGGCGGACGCTCCAAGCACTAGGCCACCGGAGCGGTTCTGTTCATATTTACAGATGTTGATTTTTTTTTTCACACTGAATTACGAACAGCTTCGTTTATGTTTAGTATTTGCAAAATCTCGTAAGACATCCATGTTGACAAGGTTTTCGCTATAAAAGTTCCCATATTGAAATGACTTGTTTTGGTTCTTATCAGTGTTGTCCGTATGAATTTACAAAAGTAGCTAGTGCATCACCATAATGTTGAAAGCACCGCATATAAAGTTGAATGGACCACGCTTTATGTACCCTGCACTAAAAATAATGAATGTACAAGCACTGCACATAATGTGTTATTCCACCACCAAATAATGAATTATCAACCGCATGTATCGAAATGTCCACACCATATGAATATTCGTATAAAACAAACCAGTTTCACGAAACACATTGTATTCTCTACCACACATGATGGCAAATTAACCTCGCATAATGTTAACTGAACACAATAATAACGTCTACCGCATACATTTGTATTTTTAACGTAGCCTAATTTATGGGGCTTCGTTACGGATCACTGCCATCACATGTCTGCTTGGGGTTCGAGTCTAAGATTCGGTGAATGTGGATATGTGAGATAGCTTGCTAGTAGCTTTTCGTGGGGCGGTAGTTCTTTTCGCGGATTTCCCGGTTTTTTCCTCCACCATTAATACTGGCCGCCATTTATAGCCTATCGTGTGCTTAAAAAAATGGCGTTCAGCCCCAGAACAACAACAGTTTATTGTCATCGCTATGATATTTCAGTGTGGCAGTTAAGTGTGATGTCTAGTACTGGGAGTCATGCCGCGGACATCTAGCATCATGTCCCACACCAGGCCGACCAGTCCTAACGCCAAATTCTTAATGCTGAGCGCCCAGCGAGTCACAAGTTAGTACCATTATTTATAAAGTCTTAGGTATGATTACCGGAGTTCGAACCCGCGACCTCCCGCATCCGAGGCAGACGCTCTAACCACTAGGTCACCGGAGAGGTTTTACCGCAAAGATGATAATATGGTTCCATTCGTAATGTAAACAACTACTGCATATGTTGAAATATACACTGCATATCATTCCTCGAAGACACTGACAATACTACTGGATGTAGTATAAAAAACAATGCACATATGCCCTGGTTAGCTCGGTTTGTTAAGGTTATTTTTTATGTGAATGCCTGTATATTGAAATAGACGTTAAAGAAAATACCTCTCTACTGAAATAAACATTAACGACAATACCTGTATATAGAAATAAAATTTAACCGGAATATTATGTATATTGAAATAAAATTAAAATAGAATGTCTGTATACTGAATGAACTTAAGACATAAATTATTAAAGGTATTCGAAGCTGAAGTTGTAGATTGAATAGCGCAGAATCTTTGATTTTTGTAATTATATCAAATCGAACATGGAAGAAGAAAATTGGCCACATCGGGTAATTTAAATACATTTAGTCTGTTTCTATCACCGGTCACCTTCATGTATATCGGTCCATACTTCCGTGTGTTTTGCAATTTTAATTTGGATGTTTAAAAAATGAAGTATTGCGAAAATTTAAATAGATTTTGTTCTGAATCTGGATTAGCAGCTTTAATAATTTGGGCCTTGAATCTCCATTGCCCTGGAAGGAGGGGGGTGCAGATCGCATTGTCAAGCGCCTTAATCTTAACTTGCCTTGGCAATGTCGTCCACGATTTTCCTCCTCTTGATCGTGATAAGTTCTATAGGTGTATTTAGTTTATATGACGCTTTTAATAGTTATGGATCAACACCTGCTTATAGACAATCAAAACGTGGATTAGTTCAGGCTTATGTTACATGCACATTGTTTTTTCAACACCTGCTTATAGACCGGTAAAACGTGGATTAGTTCAGGCTTATGTTACCTGCACATTCTTTTTTGTCTCCATTAACATTACATGGTCAGAAGCGTCTTCCTCATTGACGTCCCAGTCTACAAGTCGGACCAAACTCAAAAATCGAAAAAAAGATGGAAATGAATGAAGCGGATTTTGGTAGAATACAAAAGTCCTCTGAGAGGTTAAGACGACGGAGTCTTACTTCCGCTGGCAAAATCAGCTGTCAAATCGCAGTGCTAATTTTCCCCATTTCACCTTTCTTGAGAAAATGTTTGGGTTTTTTTTAGTAGACCTAGCGATACAAAGGTGGCGTAAATTGCTAGGGTCCATCCAACAAAGAGCATACAAGTGACGCGACATAACTATGTCTTCCTTTGTTGATAATTAAAATGACTGTAGTTTTGACCATATACTTTTCCAGCAGAAATCATTCCCCTTACTGCACTCAAATAAGAAACAAATGTGACATTTCCTAGGAAGCAATCCTTAGAATTTAGAATTTCAATTAAAAAAATTCATATTTTTTTCCTTACTTATGATTCCAAACAATAAATGGCAGAAAAGAAACATTTGTGTAGCTGCATCAAGGTCATTCCCTAGAGTCAGAGGTACATCGTACGGAATTCGACCTAGCTAATAAACTCAGTCAATCACAAGTAGAAAAGCAGAATTTTTTTTGATCGATAGATTACATCTTTCCATTCCAGACATACCGGAAATGTTTCGATGCGCATTCATTCACAATATGATTGAAATTTCAGTTAAAAATAGACTCAAACGATATTTCTTTTGAAACGAATAACTGAGCGCCCGATATGCTACTAAGTTCATAGACGTCTGAACAATACTATGTGTGCATTAATAAGTGTGCATTCAAATGTGTATGTATTGTTAAACATACAGTTGTGTATTCATTTTGGAAGTCAACATAAATCCAATAACTTTGTTTATTAAAGTGTGTTCTTTTAATTATTCACCTTTACGTAGAAAATCAAAATGTGTATGTCATAAAAAGGTAGGTACATTTGACGAAAAAATATGAACTCGCATTTTTTATGAGTAAGACTGCATTCATTTAATGTTGTGCAGTATTGCTCAGAAAAACTGGTTCTGTTCCCATTCATATATATTAACCTAACAATACTGTGGAGAATTCTTCTTGGCCACTATTTGTATTAATTTTATATCATAGATATCATTATCTCATTACATTCATACAATTTACATACCAAGGGTCTAACCTTTTGTCTTTTTTTTTTTTGCAGTAAATGAAAATATGTATTTAATTAAAGTAAGACCTAAACTTTAGATTAATTGAGTTTTAATATGGACCCTCTACATTACCAACTGGTTTGTAAAAATAAATTTAAAGTATTTTCTTCCCAGGATGCAGAATGATAAACACTAATGTCAGTCAAGTCGGAAAAATTATGTCGAACTTGGGTTCATTACATTTATTGGTCAAAGGTATCTTGGACAAATTTAATAAATCAAAGTTAACATATGTTTGTTCTGGTTTGGTTTAGTGTTTTATGGCATTTAAACAGGTTAGTTCATTCGGACACAATTGGAGTGAAGTGTTTTTGCAGGACACAAAGGTAGCTAAACCAGGCTGATTTTACTGTAGGATTCTAGCCAGTAACAGAAAAATTTTATACGCGGTATTTCTGAACGTACCGCTATACTTACCATACTATTCCGCAGTTATATTCCGGACTGTTATGATGCTGTGCTATTAAACTGTCAGAAAGAAGCGAAACCAATAAGCTTATTAAAATTAACAAATTTGTTTCTCTGCGTTATAAAGTGAAAATTTATGAGGAACATATAATAATGTGAATTAATAATTCTAAAAGTTCTATCACACGACCAAAAGTATAGTATTCCGAATGAATTCCAAAGCTGAATGAGCTAATGTAACAAGTCTTAGTTTATCGCAATGGCATAAACCAGAATGTCTTCAAACGAATTCACAATAACCCCAAAGTAATGTTTATGTTCAAATTTTTAACGAGCACTTTGTAATTATAATGAATTATTTGTTAATAAATGATTCCTCTAAACTTTTATGTGAAGACAACAGTACGAGACTGAATTTAAAGTAGAACTGAAACAATTTTGTTTACTTCAACCTTATATAAAAATCTAAGACTAAACAATGACCAAGTTTTGGGTCAAAAGTTGACTTCCACCTCAATGAAAGTTTGTAAATAATGTTAGACCAACAACTTAATATTCTGAGTCAGAAGCATTTATAAAATTCCGTCTGTCGATAGCTGGAATAAATATCTTGCTCCGATTTATAGCAAAATAAAACCATATCATAGCTGTTATATTGTTTGGAAAACGAAATTATTCTGAGACACAGAAATATGTCGGCTCAAAAGATAGTCGGAGCCCATACACCCCACCCTCGAAAAATAAACGGTAAGTACCTTATAGTAACTGAATTTACTATCCGTTTTATAATTGCTATTGTAAGCTAAAAACTGTAACTAAAGTGGGATAATTAAGCTTACTACATTATAGCTGGCACACTGAGAAAAACACTGCACAATAAGACAGCTTGTTGATGAAAACGAAGTTTTGACACTGAAGCCCACAGTTTCTAGCTACTCTATTACTATAGAGCCTTTCACGGTTTTAATCTGCCCTTGAAAACACCAGAGGGCCTCTCGGTTAAAATCACTTCCGGATAGTTCAATCAATAAAGGTGGTAGATGCAGATCAAGAAAATGTGACAGACCTCTCACATTTCGCAAGCAAGAACGATATCTCACTATCTTAGAAAGAAATTTTATCAATATTTTTTCAACTTTTATTTTTTTCAGTAACTTGCGCTGTCCTCAGCTTTCAAATAAATGTTATCTGCCCATTTCAAAACTTCATTATCTTTCCATTACTACTTCTTGCTTTAGTTTGTATTATTTGATTGTGCGAAAGTGTATCGCTGCATAAAATGATTGTAACAGTAATTTATCTCGCTTGAAGAATAATGAAAATGTGTTTATTTTCTTTACAGCTTTAATCATTGGAGTTATTGAAGGTTGAACGACAGCGAGAGAAAAAAAACTAACTTCTTAAGGTTCTTTTATTATCGATTTAGACTGTTGCATTTCTATTAATGTTCGTTATAATTTTCATGAAATAACTTGAGTTATATCTAGGAAGGATATAGTTTTCAAAATGTACAAATATCCTCCACGCTTGAACAGACAAGCGCATGTACGAGTCTCCTTGATTATTATTTTAATTTTATTTCCTTGAACGGGTTGGAGTTTACAGTTTGGAGAAATATTGATATTATATACACTATGTATGTATATGACATTTGTGGCTCTCACCTGTCTTTCTTTCTGTCTCATTTCATCTGATGCATGGACGGAATCTGTTAAATATGGACATTGTATTTAATGTAATTATTTGATATCATTTTAGTGTGGACAGGAAATATTATTTAATTATCTGATATAATGTAAGTATGGACACCGACTCTAGTTATTTGATGTAATGAAAAATAATTATTCTCCTAGCATGAGCAAAAGATGTTAGACATATATAATTTATTCATTGATTTAACCATAATGATTTGTAGTACAGCTAAAACTGCGAAATTCTGAATTATCCGGAACTGGAAATTTTTGTGAACATGCGCATTGGAACTAAGGTAGGAATTTTTAAGCGCTACGATCAGTAACTCCACTGCAAGCGTGAAACCCTCTATAAGAGGCTAGAAAACATTGAGTGGGATGCCAACACTTGAACAAGATATTTATCAGAAATGGCCAGTAAATATATAACACACTGACTCAATAAGAGACCAAATATTGAGTGGACTTGACAAATTATGTAAAATTCACACTGTAGCAATTTCTCTCCTGAAAATCTTATTATGATTCGCAGTCTTGCATATGAATGTACATTTAACCCAATACCATACTCTAGTAAATAAGAAACCAATGACGATTTTTTTTTAAATTTCGTTTTCTTTAATCTGACATTTTTCTAATAGATGGTACTGGCCCAATTTATTTTGCTATTTCATATTTGACAACCAGGTTGGTAAAAAAATGTAAACCTGCGATAATATCATTAAATTCGTAATAGGATTACTCGGGAATTTCCGTACAATATTTACTACAGAAATACGGATATAGTGAGGTGTTAACCCTATCTACACCTTGGCGGATGGTACAGATATTTCTGAGCTTTGTCCTAGTGGCATAAATTGGATTGCATGAGTTATCTCCCTTAGAATGTAATGCCAACTAACCTATAGCGTGTAACTGCGGTGCGTTGTATATCTGCTGATAATGGTGGATGCCCTAAAAGGATGCTTTGTCAGTTTCACATTAAAGGTATGACTGTATACCAGAGATAAGCAACTACACGTGTATTTGAGAGAAAGGGTGCATTTGTACAAACACACACCTGTATATTAAAATTGCTTATTTATGAGTCCATTGCAGTTGTGCTCCACTTGTCTCGATCTTGTGGGAACAGTGTTCAAATTTGAACAGCTTGATTTTGTATGGATGTTGTGGCTTGCCGCCGCATCGAATGAAATTTATAGACCCAAAGCAACGAAATATCTGACCGATCTGTCAATGTGCAGATAGTGTTAACACATCGGAACTTTGGCTAGTGAAGATGTACCAATCAGAGGTTTGTAAATAACACTGAAGGACATCTGATGAATATTCTAGATGACTATAACTACAAATTATAACTGTACAAATTTTAACTTTACAAATTCAAATCTTGATAATTTTGCTTTGTTATATTATATTCTCTGAACATTTTTTAAAATCAATTGAAAATTTTTCTCTGACTAAAGGGTCATATTTAAGGTAGTGGTTATTCCGGCAAAGGCTATATAATCTAACGCTGTATTGACGTTGCAAACCCGATTTCCCGAATAATTTGGAACACGGGCAATATATTGGTTGCTTGCAGATGTAAAGCTATGACCAGGAAGGAGGCAAATCTGTTATAACACAATTTTCTGAAAACCGTCAATTTTTTTGGTAAGTCTACATTGAAAAACAATGGTCTCACTTTTTTGTATGGTGCTAGCAGTTCTATTGATCATCTTGAAAACTCTTATCGAACGTACAATGTCTGCATTGGTCTTGATTACGAAATGTAGTGTATCCTCCAGTGTTTGATGATTATATGTTATATGCCGATGGTGATGTACATGCCTTACATAAGTCACGCTTGGAATATCTTTCCGTGGAAGCAAATATGGACCAAAATTGACAAAACTTGCATATGATCATATTTATCGTACACACATAGGATAACAACAACAGTTCAACTTTTAAATAATTAATAATTCAACAACAACAACAACAACCATAATAATAATAATAATAATAATAATAATAATAATAATAATAATAATAATAATAATAATAATAATAATAATAATAATAATAATAGATTCTTTAATATAGCCATATTTCATTGCCTACAATACAATTAAAATTTCCCGTAAAGGTAAATATTTTTAGGTACCTTTGTTATTCACGGAATTCAACTTTATTTACATTTTTGTGTTATATTTAATCATTGTATCCTTTCATTTTAGGGAAATATTCAGCCCGAGCAAGCGCGGACATTCTTTTTTACAGATAGGTTGTCATTTATATTTATTATAACAAGTGCGTGCTACCATACCTAGGTTAGGGAACTCCCGCGTCAGTAGAGAACTGTTCTCACATAATACTTTAATTTGGTGAGCCACCATATACTGTTTTATTTACGTTTGGGAGTTTCGCTTGACAAATTTATTTATAGGAATTAATGATGGGGAAAGTCTTGCAAACTTTATAAATTGTAATCATGCGGTAATAGCAAAACGGTTTTCATATCTGCCGATAATTATACCGCTATGATACAGCGTTCCAGACTACGTCAAACTTTGATGGAAACTATACACAGACATCTGCACGGCATTCCCTTGGTTTATTTACTGTATCATTCATAATGCTCTCATAATACCTACAATAATTGTCACTGCTGCTAAATAAATGTAACTAAAGGTTAACAGTATGTACAAACATATTCCCATACAGGCATCTAAGGCCCAGGTAAGAAGCTACAAAACTGTCTCGTAACTTCGTATTTTTTTATTTTTTTTAAAAACCAAGCAACAGCTTAGAATATCTAATTCCGCATTCCATGAACAAACATCTTAATCTTTAACTGCGAAATTGAAATTAATTGATGAATGAAGACAACATATGAAGTAACTTACATCGAACGGGAAAAAATTTCATTTGGCTTAATTCTTTCATGGGATTGCTTGTTGGAGTGAAGCAGTTTATAAGTGATTAACATTCATTCCATTTGTTCTTTATGTATAGATACACTAATCTCTTTCAGTGAGACTGGTAAATTTACAAAGGAACAAGTTTATATTTTATTTATCAGTAATCTTCGAGTTTAATGGGTAACGTATATGTCTTGATAAAAAGGAAGTAGCAAAAAAATTACAAATTCTTTTAACTCTAGTACCAGAGTAACCTATCTGCAAATATTTCACAGATTAGTTTGTTTTATTGTTTGATTTTGCTTTGCTTTGTTTCCTGATTTTATTTTTGTTTATTTTAATTTGTGGGGTTTACTTTTTTTGATTTTTTTAAGTTTTCGGAGTCTTTTTTAAATTTATTTCTGCTACTGATTAGGATTAGGATTACAGTTGAAATCATACATTGAATCATTCATAGAATGTTTCGTTGTTAAAATACACACATACTACGACGGAATTGAATACTTGTAATTGGGGGGCGGGTATCTTTTACATTAGGAATACCGATTTCAGCGTTAACAGCTAGATTGATAACTTTTTAGTATATTAATTTAAAAATAAAAGATGAGCATAGAAAACCGGATGTAATTACTTGTCGATAAATCAAAACTGTATACGAACATAATTTATCCCTGAAATATTTTCTTTTATTTATTAGCACCAAACCGTCAGAAATACCTTGTAAAGCACGTGCATTTTAGAGAGAGAGTGCAGGAAGTAGAATGTCCACACATATCAGCTATGCTTTAATGTATGTACGCGTCAAATTTTGCTAAGTACCAATATACACTGGATTTTTCTACTCAAAGCGACATCAACCGTAATTATTCTTCTGGAATTTCACATATGTAAGTATTGGCTGACAGCACATTGCAGACTGGCGTTTTGCGACTTATGAAATGCCGGTAAGAAAGCATTTGCAAGAGTCAATCAGAATGTTACAATAAAGAAGTCATAACATTTGATGTGTGTGTGTGTGTGTGTGTATATATATATATATATATATATATATATATATATATATATATATATATATATATATATATATATATATATATATATATATATATTCTTCATATTGTATTATTTTCCCGCTTTCAGATTCATCACAATAAATGTTTTTGACACTGCTTTTTTTGTAATGATAGATTGTGTTTATTAGCACACCGGCGGTATGTTAAGTACAATTTAAGATACATAAATTGTAAAATGATCGATAGCTGATTTCAATACTCCAGAGAAAAATGGGACCTCGCATGAATTACAATAATCTGACAAGAAGATAAATAATTATGTCATAAAACTGATTGGGCAAAGGACCTCGGACATTTGCAGTAAAGTGTTCAAAATGAGCGAAGTGCGTTCCTTTCTAAAGCAAAGAGACAACCTAAAATTTAGCACTTTGTTAGGAATAAAACTTTCACTACCTGAAGAAACTTTACATGGAGAATTGTTTGTTAATATCACACGTGTTTTTGTGGTCAGGGAAATTCAAGGATAACTCGGTCTTCAGCTCATACGTGTATCTGTGGTCAGGGGAAATTCAAGGAAAGGAAGACTCGCTGTCCAAGTCACATGTTTATTTGTGGTCTGTGAATATTCAAGGAATGAAGACTCGCGGTATTATAATATTCCCCCACGAAGACCAAGAACATTAAACACGGTACAGGTTGTGTCGCAAATTAAATCAATACAAGCGAGGGACTTGAAGGCTGAAAATTAATTAACCATTCTAACTGGAACAGTCCCGGTCGGCTACGGTGGTGTGCCCTTGACAAGGCACTTGACTATTATATCCTTGTAATAAATACCCTACTTGTGCTTGTGTTTTTGTGTCGTAAAACATGAAGCTAAAACCAAAGTAGAACCATCATAATTTTTGGTACATACACACGGATGTTTATTATTCATAGCAATTTATTAAAGTCATTCGTGGTGCGCGAGATGATCTTAGATTGCTAAAGCCAATACATTAAAATCCACTTTGACCATGCGAAAACACCCAAGTACATCACTGCAAGCAATGAACTTCAGCGGTTTAAAAATTGAAATTCCATTATGTAGATATTTTTTTGCACAATATATGCAACATATAGATTTATTTTGCTACAAAATATAGTCAATCGAGATTAGCATGTATCAAAATGTTACGGCTTCCTTATCGAAACTTTATAACTATCTCCTGTAGTGGTAATATAATTGCGAATTTAAAGTGCTTTCAGGTGCATCGAACGTCAAATATCCGGTAGTGAAATCAAAAATGTAAAGTCACAATCTTTACAAACTTTACAATGGCGCTATTGACTCTCCCTATAATGCAGTTTCAAACAACGCATTTTTTGGCTAGTTTCCTTCGAAACTTGTCGACGGCCTTCAAAAGAATTAGAATTATTCCATTGTTTAGAATTATTTGTTATGTATATGTAATTTCATTGTTTTGTAAGTTTAAAAGTTTTTATTTTTTTATTGCATGTTATAGTAATGATAATTTAGTCCACTGGATTTCATTATTTTTAGAAATTTAATTAAGTTCTGATTGGCCTGATAATCAGTCAGCTCTTTGTTAGAAACATTGTATCTTTTACTGACCTAGATTCAGAACCAGTGTCAGTTTTGGAATAAGCATTTTTTATTATTATTCATTTCCAGTGTGGGAGTCATTGATTATAGTAAAGGCTATACTACAATACGTGATTTTGAGCATGTAATATTTTTACATTGTTCTATAGAGAGGTGATCACGTGACCCCATCTAAGAATCTGTTTTGCGTTTTAAATAGGCTTAATACTCATGTTACGATAAGAATCAAGCCAGTTGTGCTTTATACCTTTGAAGCTTGAAGATGTTTTGTTGTGACCAGTTTGAGTTCAGCTTTTATTCTTTCTGGAAATAATGATTCATTTTCCTGGAGAAATATACATATAAGTGCTCCTCATCATAATTCTTGGACAAAGGCATTTATCGCAATTTATTCAGAAATTCTAAACTGGAATATTATTCAACAAAGAACTATTGACATGACAAAACGTTTAAGGTTACGGCATACGTCATCGCCTTCCATCTTGGAATTTCATCGGGATTCGGACTGTGATTCACTTATGACTTTTATTTGATATAACTTTTTATGTTTTAATTCTTGGATTAATTTTGGATTAGATTCATCAACTATAAGTTCTTGTTCTCATTTCTTACCTTGTTTTTCCTGAGAAACAAATTATTTGTTAAATATTACAAAGCTTGTTGGCTTCACTCTTTTCTTGTTACTTTTGTACGATCCTAGACACGTAACATATTTAAATTCTAAAACTGGAACGAGATATACTTCATCACCCAGAAGATTATATAAAAAGTAATTCATTCATACTGTAACTTCTCAGATCCAAAAGTTAAGTATGGGTATCCAGATTCTCCAGTCCTGAAGCTACAAGAAAAATCTACTGACTCAAGTCATTGGAATGAAAAACAAATAGAGATTGATACAAATACGGACATACCTATTCAATATCTGTACATATTTATTTTGTCAGAATCATAATTAGAATGACGATAAATAAAAATATCCTCCTTGTAATTTCAAAACCTGGTCCTAAGATGTCTCAAATGGATTACAATTTTCCACACAATTTTTAATGTCATCTTTGTATGAATCACGTCATGACTAACCAATTGGAAAACACTTATTTACTAGGTGCAGGCCTATATATTAGCTTGCCAATTTATGCCGGGTACCAACGAAGCGTTTACAGCAGGTAATTTTAAATACGATACACAGGTAAATTTTTCTCTGTAAACAAGTATCATTGGAAAACAAAATACTCAAACATTTTTTTTAGAGTAACAATGATAATAAGATATAAATGACACCAGACTTATTAATCCTGTCCACTGTTTGTCAAATATGAATCGTATCATTTCATTCTAAACTAACAAACATGAATATGGCAATAAATGATAATGTGATTTTCAAACACTTTACCGACTAAATTAGACGCAATTTTAATACAAGCAATTAACTTTAGCAATCAAAATGAAATACAAACATTGATATATGTTATAGGTTTCCATGGAAGATCGATGAAAGACATTGACACATGCTATACTTTTCCATTACATCTCGCTGAAAGACGGACATATGCTACAGGTTTTAGTGAAACTCGTTGAAAGACATTGGCATAGGCTTTAGTATTTTTATATTGAAGCTCGTTGAAAGAAATTGACACATGCTATAGACATTCAATGAAGTTCGTTGAAAGAAATTGACACATGCTATAGACATTCAATGAAGCTCGTTGAAAGAAATTGACACATGCTATAGACATTCAATGAAGCTCGTTGAAAGAAATTGACACATGCTATAGACATTCAATGAAGCTCGTTGAAAGAAATTGACACATGCTATAGACATTCAATGAAGCTCGTTGAAAGAAATTGACACATGCTATAGACATTCAATGAAGCTCGTTGAAAGAAATTGACACATGCTATAGACATTCAATGAAGCTCGTTGAAAGAAATTGACACATGCTATAGACATTCAATGAAGCTCGTTGAAAGAAATTGACACATGCTATAGACATTCAATGAAGCTCGTTGAAAGAAATTGACACATGCTATAGACATTCAATGAAGCTCGTTGAAAGAAATTGACACATGCTATAGACATTCAATGAAGCTCGTTGAAAGAAATTGACACATGCTATAGACATTCAATGAAGCTCGTTGAAAGAAATTGACACATGCTATAGACATTCAATGGAGCTCGTTGAAAGAAATTGACACATGCTATAGACATTCAATGGAGCTCGTTGAAAGAAATTGACACATGCTATAGACATTCAATGGAGCTCGTTGAATGACTTGACACATGCTATATTTTTATTAAAGCTCGCTGAAAGACATTGACACATGCTATAGTCATTCAATGAAGCTCGTTGAAAGAAATTGACACATGCTATAGACATTCAATGAAGCTCGTTGAATGACTTGACACATGCTATAGACATTCAATGAAGCTCGTTGAATGACTTGACACATGCTATATTTTTATTAAAGCTCGCTGAAAGACATTGACACATGCTATATTTTTATTAAAGCTCGCTGAAAGACATTGATACATGCAATCATTTTCCTTGATAGTTCGTATCGTGCATTAGTGGCATGAAGTTGTGGCGAAAACTAACACGGTTAAAAAGCAAAGTGCTGGATAATGGGGATTCCAATCAATTGGCCAATTATAAAGGATACCGTATACTCTCTAAATTAATTTGGAAAAAGTTAAGAAGAAAATCAGCCAAACGACAAATTCCTTGTAGCTTTAACACACATAATTTACTATACTAGTATTAAAAAAGATCCAGTGATAAACTCATTCTATATTCACGTGTTTCATGCATCGTGAACACTGAAAGGAGCGTACACATTTTGACTTTCATAATGTTTGTTCAATAAGTACTTGAGAACTGACTGTCCTCTGTTGTGCAGTCAAAAGTAATCAGCAACGAGTTCAAACTATTCATTGCACACAAAGGAAGTTGTGCTTTGCCTGTCTTAGTCATTTTTGTATTGCATAGATGTTTAAGCCATTTCATACCTACATTTAATACGTGTTTTACATGTAATCAATTTTCAGGTCTTTTAGCATAGTTGAACACTCGAACCGTTGCATTTCCATCGCCTACCCACAGGTTACCGCCAGTATCCAACGCTATTGCGTTCGGCTTGAATAGTCCATCTTTCCTACTGAGAATAAATCCCACAAACTGAGAATCCATGTCCAAAAGGTGAACACAATGATTACCCCAGTCTGAAATCAGTATATTTCCATGTTTGTCACAGCACACCCCTAGTGGATTAAATGGTTGCTTCAGTTTAATATCCTTCGGGCCTATATATGTATCCTTGAGCCTGCCTTCCATGTCAACAAGCATCACTCTCAACTTATTGTCTTCTCGGTCTGTAACGACAAGATCCCGATTTACGTTCTCAGCCACGCGATACGGTGCTCCAAAGATCGGTTTCTGACCATCGTCATCTATTTCATCTACTGGGAATCCGTATTGTGTCATCTTCATCAAAACTCTATGAGAATGCTCTGTCCGTCTTGTCGTGTAACTATCCACAGCACACACATACAGTTCCTTTCGCCTGTTCATCGTCATTCCTCCAGGGTAAAGGTGAGGGTTTGAGAAATCTACCACATTATGATTTTTATCAATCTTTTTGATGTACTTGTCCTCGTAACTCGACACCAGAACCTCTCCATCCGGTGTAACACACATGTGATCCACCTGAATGTCCAATCCAACTGTCTTTATTTTTTGTCCTTCTCTAGAAAAGAGATGAACTTCTTTTGCACCCCAGCCACAGCAGACCCAGGCTTCCTTTTCAGAAATAGGCGCAATAGCTTGAATGGTTTCTGGAACCTCTTTACATTTAAAACCCGAAATAGATCTAATTTCAAACTGGCGAGCTACACGAAGACCCCATGGAATAGGGACTTTTGGCAAATTTAGATCTCCTTTTGTGCACTGCCCAAACATGGCGGACAAACCCAAAGCTTTAAGTCCTCCTGGAACAAAACCAACTGTTTCTATCTTTTCCTGATCTGCTGTAGGAAGTTCATCCTCGAGTTGCAAAAATCGCTTCTGAATCTTAACGCTTGTTTCTAGTATTGTGTCATTACTTGCGTAGCTAATGATTCGTTCCGCAGATACTGTAATGGAGGACATTGACTGGTAACTTTTGGCCACTTTTTTCAGATGGACATCGATCTTTTCAACTTCATTTTTATGGCGTTCTTTCACTTCAGTGATAAGCGCTTTGCTGATTTTTTCGATTTCCTTTTGTAGAAATCTTGATCTGCTCTCAATATCCTTGATGGCATTGCATAAATCCGAATCAAGCTCACCCTTTCGCTGTTTGATTTTCTTGTAGTAATCCTCAAACTCAGGGAGATATTCCTTCACCGTTCCAACAAATGGCGCCAACAAGTCTCGCATGATTTTGGATACCTCAGTTGCATCCTCAACAGGATGTTCTTTGTGAGATGATCCTTTACAAATATCACATATACCTATATTGCACGTCTTGCAATACATGCTCACTCTTTGACCATTATGCTTCGTGCAAAAGCTAAGATATGATAATTGCATCGATGGGCGGGATCCAGGAACTGCTTTTGGATCAGGAGGCATGTTTAGAAATTCCAGAAAATGATGTAAACGTTCATTTTCTGACTCTGTGTGTTTCAATTTACAACCCTCGCACATGTTCACATCACATTCCAGACACCGACACTTGGCAAAGTTGTAATTGCTGCACTTCTCGCACTCAGAAGTAAGTTTTAACTTCCCAGAAGCAAGTTTTGCTCTCACGAAGAAATCTTCTTGTATGTATTTTATTCCATCTTTTGGAATCCCAGTCTCTTTCTGGCATAGAGGACATAGCAGAGACTTCTTCCAGCTATTCTTATTCACATACCCATTCAAACACTCAAAGCAGAACACGTGAAAACAATTTAGTATTCTTGGATCTTCAAAACTTTTTGAACAAATTCCACATGAAAGCTCACTTCCCGAGTTGTTATGCGCATCGTTCTTTTTGCTAGCCATTTTCAGAGTAGATTATAGTCACTGAAAAAAGAACAATTCTACAATAACCATAAACTATAAAAGGTCACGTGGATACAATTGTGGCTAGTCTTCTCAACTGTGTAACACCTGATATATTCTACCATGATCTCTCCACGCTACTGCTGGGTGTTAATAAATACTCCAAATCTCAAGTCTTAGGCTATATGTATATTCATCTAACTTATCATGTACGTAATGAGAGGTCAAAATCAATTTTGCATATCTTAAACAAACACAGCGGCGACGTTGTTGAGTCGTGATTGTTTGGCATTGGCTTTAATGAATATGTCGATATAAGGCTATCGACCGGAATCAAAACTAATTGTGATACAAGATTCGCGGTGCAAGGCCTCCATTATGAGAAGGAACTGAACTGATAAAATTATCATATTTACCTGTTCTATGCAAACCCTCTGAGTGAATATAACCACTTATCTTTAATATCATCAATATTTGTTGTAAATAAATACAATTTACTCAGAATGTTTATTGAAATTTAAAATCATTTAAAATTAAAGAGCAACTTAGAGTAAGAAAATATAAAAACGGTCACAGTAATTGTCATTTTTTATTATAACCATGTTTAGTCCAATACTGCAAACATATACACGGAATGAAACATTCAAAAACTGTTGGGAGAAAAAAACGTAAGACATTGAGTTGTTTCTTCATTAGACAGGTTAGAAGCAGCTGCTGATGCTCCGCGCGCGTGCGTGCGTGCGTGCGTGCGTGTGTGTGTGTGTGTGTGTGTGTGTGTGTGTGTGTGTGTGTGTGTGTGTGTGTGTGTGTGTTTACGAAGCATGTCGGACAAAATGATTTTACCAAAGAGCCGTTAGTCAAAAACGAAATGCAATGCCTGAGTAAAAACAATACGCCTAAGGGAGATTAGATACAGATGGAAGGAGAGAGGACAATTATTGCTACGAATGTCAAAAACAAAATATTATCCAACAAATAGTCATCACTCAGAAACAATGTGCTAAAATTGATTTATATAAACTAAAAGAAAAAAACACAAGCCAAAGGGAGGAGTACATACATTTTAGAATCAGAACGCAAATATTGAAGTAACCAATTTTTCTCAGTTTTGAAATGATACTGTCAAATCAGTGTTCTAATTATGTTTACCGTTTAAACGTTTAGGTTTTAATAGTATATCGTAGGAACTGTACAAAGTTATTCAGATATTATTATGACATACTGATTTCGCCAAGAACTAGCCAATTTCATTTTTATTATTATTATTATTATTATTATTATTATTATTAGTAGTAGTAGTAGTAGTAGTAGTAGTAGTAGTAGTAGTAGAATATATATATATATATATATATATATATATATATATATATATATATATATATATATATATATATATATACATATATATATATATATATGTGTGTGTAGTAGTAGTAGTAGAATATATATATATATATATATATATATATATATATATATATATATATATATATATATATATATATATATATATATATATATATATATATATATATATATATATATATATATAATGGTAATTTAAAGGTTAAACTATTTACAATTAAACGTTTTATAATAATAAATCTAATCTAGACTATTACGTTACCGTAACATCGCAAGCAATTAGCTCGTGTTACAATACCCAACTCGTTTCTCGTTATTAATAAATTTGAATCATTTGTCATTATCTTCACATGCCGTATAATATGTAAGAAAAATAATGTCGACTATGAACCCTATAAAACCATTATTATTCATGTGAATCTAAATCTGTTAGTTTCAATAGAGCAAATTTCAAACGATATGCGCTAGAAGATCTGGATGTGTAAATACATGCTGGCGGTCCGTTCTTAAGGAAAACTATTACAAAATAGGTTTTAATTGTGCCATAATGCATGTACTCGTGCATGTACGTATGCACGGATAGGTTTGACCCATTCACTTCTAATAAAATACCGTGTCGTCTCTAGGTGAGTACATAAGGTAAAAATGGCAACCTGAAAAGAGCACTTATCTGACATGTGTTCTAGACTGAACTTGTTTTGGATAACGTGTCTATTTTTTGCGGATACCTTGGCCTTTTCACATCTATCTTACCAGATCAATGGACGAATTGCGTGCTGGCACGAGGCGCGAAGATAGGAGAATAAACTGGCACACCTTATCATGACAACGTTAAACTACACCCTTGGCAACCCTTACCCACTATTGATATCTGATGTCAAAGATTGTGTTACGTCTAGTTATGAATGTGTTGACTTGTTGGTCTCCAAATTTGTTTAAGAAAATTTATTGTCCTTTATTTGTTTTTTGTTTGCGGGGAGAGCAAATATGATTGAGCTTTGGTGATAGGTTAGTACTGGATCATTTGCCTCTCCTCTCCGGAGGAGGAGGAGGAGGAGGAAAAGGATAAACCTAATATTTCGGATACATCGACTACTCCCGGAATTCTCTCAAAGCAACAAATGCGCTTGAAGAACATCGGTTCAACGCTTTTCAAATGTAAGCTTTAACAACGGAAAATCTAACGCGTTTCTCTCTACTGATCACTGTCATCTCACGTCTCCACGTGGGCTCGAGTCCCTGACTCAACTAATGTGCTTATGTGAGAAAGCTTTTCAGTAGCTTCCCGTAGGGAGGTGGTTTTTCATGAGGTTTTCGCGGGTTCTTCCTCGACCTATTATTCTGGCCTCCTTGAATAGGACATTGTGTGCTAAAATTGACTCAACACAGCAACAACGTTTAAGCTATAGGCATTGTATCAGCATTGTATCCAGATGATCACTACAGAAACTCCGGTCTCAAAGACTGAGATTCTGATAAATAATATTTAGAAAGATATTCACACAATATGTCTGGTATAGGCAAGAGAATCACTCGAATTTCATGTCATCGACCTCGAACTTTATAAACATCAATAACTGTTCTGATTATTTAAAATTATAGCAGATCAGTACATATCATCATTAGCGCCTGAACATAAAGGCAGGCGGAGGCATTTGCCCGGCCGCCTTTCACCGACCCACAACCTCCGACCCCCCACCTCTCTCTCTCTCTCTCTCTCTCTCTCTCTCTCTCTCTCTCTCTCTCTCTCTCTCTCTCTCTCTCTCTCTCTCTCTCTCTCTCTCTCTCTCTCTCTCTCTCTCTCTCTCTCTCTCTCTCTCTCTCACACACACACACACGCACATGTATGCCAGTAATGATGCTATCTTTCGTAACCCTCAAACCCCCACCCACCCCTGATTTCACCTCTAAACATACTTTGCCCTACATCCGTAAAACGTAATAGCTGACCACTGCAGGTTTGCACCCCTAGCCAAAGAAAGAAAAAATGAGGGCACCCCTGAGGAGTATTTATATAATGCGCCTGCAGATATTGGGCAATGAAGTGTAATAGGAGTAATCAGTCGAACAAATAATATAGACTATGATCTGCCGTTGCAAAATACTCCATAATATCATGGTCTTTTTTAATTAAACCAGACTTATAAGCAAGTACATACAGTAAGTTCAACATATGATCAGATAGCGATTGACTGGGTATTTTTGTGCCTCAGACGATATTTAAATCTTTCAGAATCAACGATTAGCTCATTCTATCTTTTGTTGTTAATAAATGGTGTTCATTTGTAAGATCTCTTGTATATATCATACCATGGCAAAGAAATATTTATTTTGGTAGCATTCGCCGAAATGACACAAAATTCAGAGTTCTCCATAAAAGCTATTAACATGAGCAATAATTCCGACAAAGAGAACAGCAATGAAACAAAGTGGAAAAATAATAGCTATTTCGTGTTAATTAAACCACTAAGTATAAGAACTTCACGAGCAAAATGGTTCCGAATCAGTGCAATAACCAGATGGGGAAATGGAAACCAACGATCATTCCAAATTGTCAAATGTTGGGAGTCTTCTTAAAGCTGTTTTGAAACTGTCTCAAAAAGAGAAGGATTGACGTGTGTTTGTTATGAAGAGGTATATTTTCTTTCCCTCTCGAAGCAAGTCGTTATTAACTAGATTCTTGTACGCGATACAAACCATACCACGATATTTGAGTGGTGATACAATCCATTCACGGTATTTGAATGGCGATACAATACATAGCAGGATATGACTCATTCATTTAGCTGACTAAACAATACGTATTGCTAAACGGGAGTGAAGCTCCTATCTTGTCTGATTGTCTTTGCATATAACCTGCTGCTGTGTTCGCTTTGTAAATGTGTGACGCCATTTTAAGTGCATGTATGATACATAAAAATAAAGCATGACCGTTTTTCAGCTTCTGCTAATGTCTTTGCTAACAACTGTATAGTGCCTGTTAATTACAATGCACGAGTCACCTGTAAAAAAAAAGCCAGATGGAAACCTTCAACACAGCTGAGTGGTTTACCTTTGCGGGAACAGAATTTACCATTTGGTATTGAAATTTAACCTATAAATTATCTATAAATTATCTGTCGTACATGATTTTTTTTAAACCAAAATTTAAATGTTCAAATTGTTAATAATTTATAATTTTGCAAAATCATATCTAGCTGAAGGAATTGATGCGGGAGGTAGTGGGTTCGATCCCAGGTCGAGTCATACCGAAGACTTACAAAAATGGTACTAACAGCTACCTCATTTGATGCTCAGCATTAAGAGGTTAGTGTTAGGACTGGTCGGCCTGGTGTCAGAATAATGTGACTGGGTGGAACATCATGCTACATGTCTGCGGCATGATGTCCCAGTGCTAGGCATCACTTTAAACTGACAGGCTACAGACATCGTACCGATATGACTAAAAAATTGTTAAAACTACATTAAAAATCATAAAACACCACACCATCTCAAATTTAATTCACGTATACCTTCAAGCATTATTTCATCAGAATATTGTCATACACTCGATGCAGTATGTTTTTGTATCGTCGGCAATAGCATATGCAGTATTGATGCAATATATCAACCCAGAAATTATCTCGATGCCAGTTCGCTTCGTTGAATCGTTACATTTCTAGCATGTATCAAAAGTAACTGGCACTTCAGAGACAAGAATGACACTTTAGTATTACAGTGAGCTACAAAGCTTTAATAAGAAAACAATAAAATTTATACGTATGATCATTTCGCTACGTTTTCTAGATGTATTCGGCAAGTAATTAGAGTTTATTTTGCACGCACTCATTCTATGTAATGCCTATGATTATTCTCTCTCTCTCTCTCTCTCTCTCTCTCTCTCTCTCTCTCTCTCTCTCTCTCTCTCTCTCTCTCTCTCTCTCTCTCTCTCTCTCTCTCTCTCTCTCTCTCTCTCTCTCTCTCTCTCTCTCTCTCTCTCTCTCATGTATACCAGTAATGACGCTTCCTATTGTATCCCTCAAACATAGGACGTAAAAATCATGCCCTTTTACGTGGAAGGAATCAACTTTAAAAGTTATTTATATGCATTGATCCTACAGGTTAATGGAGAATATTTGATAATATTATCAGAAATTTTAAATACGCATAAATAATACTGTCACAAGTGTTAGAGAATTTTAATTCCTACTCTACGGGGATACGAACGCAGAGCAAACACACCAGCATGTCAACACAGGAATTATTTCTTATGTGGGTAAACAGTCACTCCGAATTTCTGCAACAGGTAATAAGGAATAAAGAGGCAAGGTAAGTCAAATCGACAAGGCTACATGTGCTGTAACCTATGAATCTGAGTTCAATTCTCTGTGGAGTACTAATCAAAATTCTCCAGCTCTATTGTATATTTGAAATTATTTGTGATAACCTCTACATAATTTGGTATTTGTCGTAGAAATATGTTACTTAGATGAGCATTATTTACTGTGTCAACATCTACATGTGACTGCTACGCACGAACACCTGTACTATTGACTTTGTGGCATCATTGTTAGTCATGTGTACATTATCGAGATGGTGTTGAGATGGTGATGGTGTTTGCACAGAGGCAACGTGATGGGAGCCGTAACCAACAGACCTGGGTTAGAATCTCCGTAGAGTAAGAATTAAAATCTCTAACCGGTGTATTAATAGTATTTATTTGTTTGTGTATATATGTGCATAGCATAAAGCCAAATCAGTATTTCCGAATTCTGGTGATTTTAAGGGATCGTAAACAATGTCAGGATTTTAGCCCACATTCTGGCATACTACTATCACATAGGTACACATAAATGTATGTCCCATTTTCCGATCAATAGCTGACAAGGTGAGTGGGCTCATGTGTATATACTGTCTATTCAACACAAGTACAGGAAGTATCCACAGTATAACTTGCTTATTGGGATGTTATACAGAGTCCAAATTCACCTAATAAAGAATCACATGATTGCCCATTATCAGTCCAGAATAGAATTATATATATATATATATATATATATATATATATATATATATATATATATATATATATATATATATATATATATATATATATATATATATATAGAAAAGAACCAAATTTTTTGGTCGATCTTTGTTTTGTTAGTGTTAATTGTGGTAGAACACAGTCAGTTGAACACATGTACGATTAACGAGATTTATGGGGCAATGACCGCAATGTCAGGAGTTATTGATATATAATTAAGGACCTAATTTGTTCAAACTGACCGGGAAGGAATCAAATTCTGATCGGTATGGGAACTGTCATGTCTGAAATTTACCAGAAATCAGATAATCAAGGGTTGTCCTACGAACTGCATTGTTTCAAAATTGTTCAGGCGGGAAGTGTATTTCATTTCGATTGGTTACGCTGTGAAGGGGGCGTGGTTTCTCACGGAAAACTCTTCAGTTTAAATGTGCAATTACAAAATTTAAAAATTCGTCAACGCTTTTCCCTACGATAGGAAAGTACAAAGGAAAGCTCCTAGCTGAATTAATAAGAAATCCTCTCGTAAAAAATCATTCTGGGAAAGGAACTGCGTGAGAAAATTGACAGACACGTTCTGCAAGTAAGAGTTTGGAAAAACAAGGTATTTGTAATAATTTTATGTAATTTATTGATATTAATATGATCATTTTCAAAATTTATTTCAATGTATTTGCATGAATTTTTTTGTTAAAATCGTAGATTTTGTTTCTTGATATGGTATACATGTGTTGAGTTCTTTTCTCGGAGGCCGTGCAATGATGTTTTTCTTTATACAAACATTGACGACTTGTTGAATTTAAAGTTTGGTTATTAGTGGAAATTATGTATTTAGATTTTTTGCCGTACTTTAGTTTAAATGCAAGAATCTATATGAATTATCGGACCCATATATGAATTCATGTATGATAACCACTTGACTGTTGTTAGAAGCACAGTAACAATGAATTTCATTCATCTGTATAATTGAGACTAGCATGGAACTAATGTCTCGGTAGGGGTATTGGAATAGTCATATAGTTGGCCATTAATTTTGTGAAACGAGATTGTTTACGTTCTGTCAGGGCAAGTTAGTCTATATAGCGGTAGAATCTGTTTGAAATTAGGATAGAATTTATCAGACTTATCCAGAGGGGAAAGGTATGGACTTATTCCCCAGTAAAATGTGACGGAAGATTTAGGTTGTTTATTTTTGTTATTTTGGAAGGGCCGGGATAGCTCGAAGTTCAACGCTCTACAATATAAACTCTACGTATTACGAGTCCAAAGTGGACACAAAGTTGAAAGGAGCGAAAAGGACGGGACACCTGCGAATTTGAAAAAGAAAGTCAAAGTGAAAGAGACCTAGACTTACTAGCGCAAGTGAGTTAAAACAACAGTTACGGTGGAATCCGGACTCAATCAGGACTATCAGATTACGAAAACTGTTCAAGACAATGACTTCGACATATTCAATGAGATATAAATGATGATTTAAATTCTATCACGAAACAGACCGGCTATTGGTATAATTATTTCTTGTATTCCAAAACTCTTGCATAAGTTATGGCAAAAGAAAGAAATGTATCTTTCTATCTTATGGTATTATTATTATTATTATTATTATTATTATTATTATTATTATTATTATTATTATTATTATTATTATTATTATTATTATTATTATTACTTTTGTTATGAATTGTATTGCTAGAAATTTTGATTCAAATTTGTCTTTATTTGTAAAGGGGGCTCGTTTTATTCTATTCTATATATACCTGCTCACTCCGTTATCTATTCCACCCACCATTTTCTCAAATTCATTTCATACTTGTTCCGGGTAAATTACATTGTCGGCGATCACCTTTTCTAGAGAACGAAAACCAAACTGATAACACCCACCCCAACAAAGATGGGATGGGGTGCAACACAGAGTTCTTTGCCGTCCTTTCCATTTTCTTAGTACTTTTCAGTCATTTAGTCCTGTATACGATTCTTGATATGTATCAAGTGATTCATAGTTCATAGTTTAGAATACATTAATACTATTGCCATTCATATTTTCTTTCTTGTAGCGTCTGATGGCATGGCATGGCCTGTCTTTCCTGAATAGTCTGATGGAATGGCCAATCTTTATTGAAGTATCTGATAGCATGACCAGTCTTTCTTGAGGAGACTGATGGCGTTTCTTTCCTTCTCAAAAGAGTCTGATAACATGGCCTACCTTTCTTGAATAGTCTGATAGCATGGTCTGTCTTTCTTAAATGGTCCGATAGCATGGACTGTCTTTCTTGAAGGGTCTGATGGAATTGAAGAGTCTGATAGTCTGGCCTGCCTTTCTTAAAGTATATCATGGCATGGCCTACCTTTCTTGAAAGGTCTAATGACATCGTCTTACCTTTCTTGAAGAGTCTTATGGCATGGCCAATCTTTTTCGAAGATTCTGATGACATGGTCTAACTTTCTTAAAGGGTCTGATGGCATGACCTATCTAAAATGGTCAGATGACATGGCCTAACTTTCTTAAAGATTCTGATGACATGGTCTAACTTTCTTAAAGGGTCTGATGGCATAGTCTAACTTTCTTAAAAGGTCAGATGGCATGGCCTAACTTTCTTAAAAAGTCAGATGGCATGGCCTATCTTTCTTAAAGAGTCAGATGGCATGGCCTATCTTTCTTAAAGACTCTGAAGGCATGGCCTAACTTTCTTAAAAGATCTGATGGCATCGTCTACCTTTCTTGAATAGTCTGATAGGATGGCCAATCTTTCTTAAAGAGTCGATGGCACGGTCCGTCTTTCTTGAAGGATCTGATTGCATGCAGTACTGGATTTAAGCATAAGCTAAATAAGCTACAGCTAAGTCCCCAAAATCTAAACTCAGTCTGAAGGGGCCCCTCAAATTTATTTTATACTAAATATGGCCTCTATAGCTTCCCATAACTTAGGGCCTCGCTTTGTCTAAATCTGGCATTGATTGCATAGCCCACAAGACCATGTGAACGGTTAGAGTATAGCTGTTCTCTCTCTCTCTCTCTCTCTCTCTCTCTCTCTCTCTCTCTCTCTCTCTCTCTCTCTCTCTCTCTCTCTCTCTCTCACACACACACAAACACACACACACACACACAGTCATACGTGCACACAAACACACACGCAAAATAGCGTGTGTAATATTTATCTGACGTGCTGTGTTAGCCATTGGAGTAGCACGCGCTAACAGACACTTAATCCTGACCGACAGCGGCTCTTATAGTGGGCAGAACCATACAGCTCCGCTGTCAGGATGAGAAACAATCACTGACCTTTGCTGATGTGAGTACACACTTGAGTTGTGAAATATGATATTGGCCGACCGTAATTAGATGTCACTATCTATATTTCATAGCTCAATAAATCAATGCTTGTGAGAGAAACAAAAAAAAATCCTTAATGAACTTGTTACTTAAATACCGTATTCTAAACACAAAAATCCTTTCACAATCATAATGTTTTGTTTTGTAAATAAACCCAAACGTCCCAAATGTTGTGTTCGACTGTGTGTGACCGATTCAGCCAACCAAGATTCTCAATATTTACTTTATAAAACTGATTACAGGTAAATCAAATATTCAAAGTGTTCCGTTCGAATATCCATTGAGTGAATACGAGTAAGATTCGAATATATGTCGATATTAATGAATGTATCAAATCAATCCTGCTTTCTTTGTCTTTTGCAATTCGTTTTTGTTATTGGTGGTGGTGTTGTTGGGTTTTGTTTTGCATTCCCTATTCAAAGTCGAACCGTAATGGTTAAATGCAGGGACGATTTTAAACATTTTGTTTGGGAACTAAAATGTTTACAATTAAAGTCTTGTTGCCAGTTTAATTTAACTGGGAAACGCAGATTGCAGGTCTCTGGAATACGCCTGATTTATCAGACGGGATTGATATTTTGATTGGTTATAAAATGCCCAAAACGGACAGTGTAATCTTCTGTTTAGTCATAAAAAGTAGCATTCAAAAGCGATAAATAATTATTTTAGATGAAACAATTTTACGGGTAGTGACCTCGTCTTGTACTACATTGAAATAGGTGTAAAATGGCCTTAGGGCTTCTGCAAACGGTAACATCTACAATGGCCATGTAATTGGAAACTATTTCACTGCCTTTATAAGTTTGGGATCACACCGTTCGGTTTCATGAGCAAGAAGGAAAAATCCCAACAAACAGTTTAGTCATTTTGGAAACGACATAGGAATGAAAAGTGAAATGATCCCTGCAAATGACTGGGATATGCGTCATATACTCACGGCTTTGTGTTAATGCACAGCAAAACCAGTGGCAAGTTTTTTTTTTTTTTGTAACAGCAAACTGGGGACTCCACAACTTAAATGATTCTTTTAAAAAGCTATTCACTCTGACACATACATATTGATATGAATTTTATATATATATATATATATATATATATATATATATATATATATATATATATATATATATATATATATATATATATATACATACATACATACATACATACATACATACATACATACATACATACATACATATCACTACTTTTTAAGAAAATATTGAAAATATTATTGTCTGATTTTAAGCATACTAAAAATTCTCCTGCGGTGTAATGACTTAAAAACTTGAATAAAAGACCAAGTGCGGAACAATAGGCTACTGGAGTTAACTTTCCGAGGTAAGATTATCGGGGTTGGGGATAGGTAATGGTTGGCTGGATTATCTACAATTACTCCTGACCGAACGGATGCGCGACAACAGTTTACCTATTTTTCCGAGCGCAGGTTGACTGACACGTAAAACCTATATTGAATTTGATCTGACCGCTCCCCTATACCTCAAGCTCTTCGCCTGCTTGCCGTATTACACAAGTAATGAATAGCAATTGGGACGGAGCGAGAAATGTGACGATTCACAATATTTACATTTAATAAACCTGTGAGTCGAAATTTTAATTGAATATGATTTATCGGGTTTTAAGCTGCTCGGTTATAAACTTATTAATTCAGCTTTACATAGTTTACATTTCGACTTCATTGCTTCTTTTACAAAACGCTGCTAAACTAGCTTGTTAAAGAAATGAATACTTTGAATACTTGAAAGAAAGAAGTGTTGTAACTAATATCATGAGCTCCAAGAATAACGATATATATATATATATATATATATATATATATATATATATATATATATATATATATATATATATATATATATATATATATATATATATATATAAACTTTTATTGAGTTCAATGTATTCTTTAATTGAACTGAAATATATTACCTGACACTGATGTTAGCAAATGCGAAGCGTAGGTTAATATCCATGTATCACGGATCAAATAACACAGTATATTAAATTCAACAAAATGCCCATAACGGACACCTGCCTAGAAAGTATAACACAATTAGCCAGTGTTATGACTGTCGACATAATGTATTTTAAGATTATACTGTTCTTTCGTGATAGATGGACGGACGGACGAACAGGACAATATTATATGTCTCTTCTTTATGCAGGGTGGGACGTAATAGCGGGACATGGTACTATACAATCGATTTCATGCATTTACTTGCTTTGAACTGACTCAAGATTGCATATTTGTACATAAAATTCACAATCCTCTTGAACGAAGTTTGAGTTTGTTTTCACAGGTGACATTTGCCGTTGTTTGCACAGCAGAATTTCATATTCATGATCAAACGGCTGCAAAAACCAATAGAAATATCCGAAAGTGGCTATTCATACCTTAACAATGATTTCTTTTTCAAATGTGAATCCCGCAGAAAAATTACTTCTAAAGGCACAGAAAAAAACTCGAGCAAGTGCTCTGCGGTTACTTTTCTTTATGAACAAATGCAAAGCAAAAACTGTACGTTGCGGCAGTGACTTAGTTGAAATCTGTTTTGTTTCAATCAGACTCAGCCAAGGCCAATATTCTGATACCGTGTATACTCGCTTACAAGTCGAGTCAAGCTACAAACAATAAAGATCCTCATCAGCGGTAGCATAATGTGCCTGCAGATCAGAGTCACTCTTGTTGTTCTACTGATTACTCCTAAAAAACTGCAGAGAATCGGGACCAGTTTCACGACACAATGTAAGTTTATGCATATGACCTCTGTGCGTTTTAAATGTAAGAAATTCTTACGCTACTTCTTGAGTGTGTTTCACAAATATATCCGTAGGAACATTTCGTACGTCAAAGGACAAATTTTGTGCAAGTTACTCTTTTGTACGTGAAGTAGATAATAATTTGGTAAAATAAAATAGGGCACCTGCAATAAACCTATAAAAGGAAAGCGACGGAGATAATGATTATAACAATACAATGACCCCAAAAATATCGGACAAAACATGCCTTGACCTATTGGTCATAATGAATGATATATAATCTCTCTCTCTCTCTCTCTCTCTCTCTCTCTCTCTCTCTCTCTCTCTCTCTCTCTCTCTCTCTCTCTCTCTCTCTCTCTCTCTCTCTCTCTCTCTCTCTCTCTCTCTCTCTCTCTCTCTCTCTCTCTCTCTCTCTCTCTCTCTCTCTCTCTCTCTCTCTCTCTCTCTCTCTGGCTCAGAGTTGCCACTATCAAAGTTGCTGCACACCTTCTCCTGCCAAATCTAAAGCCTTAAATTAAAACCAGGTCCTTTAAAGACCTTCACCTCTTTAAAGTCATATACAGAATTTAACATTTTTATACAGATTCCAGACTGTTATGCTTTTAAACTTGCTGCTGATTTTTTTCTGCCCTACTATTTAGTTGCCTTATCTGCCTAATTGGAAAACAGTAACTATGTGTGTGTGTGTGTGTGTGTGTGTGTGTGTGTGTGTGAGAGAGAGAGAGAGAGAGAGAGAGAGAGAGAGAAAGTTGATGAATGATTTGACTTACTTTTGAAGGAGACGATAAAACAATACTTCTTTAGTTATCTGTCAAAATGGTTATCTAATCCTTTAACTATGCTTATCTACTTTTTGTTCCTTGCATTACATGAGTGTAATTGAAAGTCCTCATGCTATTGTTTCAAAAGACTAGTCCACTATTGTAGATGACCTTTGATGCAGTTCTTTGTGTCACCTACTTCATTTCACACACTTGCTTAATATTTATTACAATACTCCGAATAGATCTGCATTTCTTTTTAAATTTTAAGTTCAATCTTTTGCGATGTTAGATCAAAATACGAAGAAAACAATAATTCATGGTGTAACACCCCCTTCTTGTTTAAGGCTCGATAAACCTTGTAATAAAATTACAATGTATATAGTGGGACGCGAAATAGATCAGTTTCGTTAAATCGCCTTTTTAACTTTTTATCTGAACAAAACCGAGACAATAGATGTATAATAAGCAAAAGTAGCAAAGATACTCTTCACAAATCTCGAAAAATAATATATGTTCCGTTGGAAAGATGAATGATTTCAGTCTTCTGTTTTGAACAGCATCTGTTTTGATTTATTTCAATTTAATTTTTATATCATGCACTGTGCACCCTATGGTCACAATTTACCTTATGAATATACTTTAGACTCAAGTTTATAATTTATTAGCAATAATTGTTTTGCTCATGTTTGCATAGACGCAACAATGTTTCTTAATCAAAATATTTGTATATCTTAAGAATCATGGTACAAATATGCAATTTCAATGTAAATATGAACATAGAAAAGTGAGAATAGTATATTCTTTTCACTATAGGATCATAAGAAACCAGTGTGAATCGGTATCTCCCTACAATATTTGTGTCGAAATGAAATTTAATGTAATATCCAACTAAAAATAAATACTGTAAAATGTTGTAGTTAATAGCAACCAAGATTTTTCTAATTTACCATTGTAAATTATATTCAATAATACTGAAGTCCCTTTTATAAATATTAGTTTATTGTTTTACCTGACACATAATTACTTTATCTAAGGACCACATAGTTTGTAACAAAGAATTTCTATTATTCGGAGTTATTTAAATATTTATTAATCCCAGTTTCAGAAGGATACGAAAATGTAAATATGTTCATAACGAAGCTGTTGACGACGATACTCATCATTTACAGTAACGACTCTTTTTTTATTTTTATTCTATTTGCTTATTAATGATTTTTGTAGAAAACATACATGTGAGAATTTAATTGAAGCAATCAGGTTAATTCTTTATACAACATGTGTCTTTTATACTGAACCAACCCTGCCAAAAAAACCTCTATTTTACATTCATTTTTGACAAGATAGAGCTATTTTCAATAATTTTCTGTGACAAGGCGGCTTAAAGAATCAGTATGTGCCTTATTCATGAATAAAGTTCACTATTACTATAATAAATTAGCATACATTTCAACTCAACTATGTCGATTTTTATATATTTACCTCTGTAGCAAATATATGTAAATACGTAAGCAAAGTCAGCTGTTCATATGCAGCCCAAGCTAATCGTTTGATTTCCAATGGTTGTCTAACTGCGACATGCAGCCACCAAACAAGTCAACCCATTTTCAAGCATAACTCAAATTAAATCTAAGCCAGATTACAGATTTAGCTTATGTGTAAATTTATATATTCTAGGCTTATCATAATTAGGTTCATGCCTTCTACCTTAAAAAATTAGGGAAGTGTCAAAATACGAAACTATCCAATGAGACATTAAGAAATTTTGGCTGACAATCTTACATTTTAAATGATGCGAGATCATTTTCCCACGATACTGCTCGACATAGCCAAGATTGCGCTTTCTTAATATGCAAGAATAACGCTCTGAATAAAATACTGCGTTCTCATTGGCCAACTTAAAATAAGTTATAAATAAATGTAGGACGTTATTTTCTTTCAACTAGTTAGAGGACATTATTGCATTCAGTGGGATTTCTCTTGCATATTAAGCGGGCGTGATCACGGCCATGTCGAGAAGTAGCGTGGGAAAATGGTCTCGCGTTCCTTAAAGGTATGATATTAAGCAAAACGTTGGATAAGCATATAATGTCGAATGCCTGAGCTAAACATCGGTTCCAAATATATAACACTTCGCGAGATGTAACTGAAAATATCGGCGTTGATTCTTAAATAGGCCCTCCCTTGTATTATTTTATGCTATATATACGGATGATAATTATATTGTGAACAGTAACACGAACCCGTGTGGAAGACAGTGGGGCACCGTGGGCCGAGTGATCTAATGCGCTCGTCTTCAAGGCTCACTGCTATCTCACCTCTGTCCTCGTGGGTTCGTCTCGAGCTCGGCCAATGTCAATCTGATTAAAATCAGATCTCCGTTGTCCTACGCGAAAAGTGGAGTTCTGATTTTAACCAGCTTCGGACAATTTATGAGTGTGACAAAGCTTCCCAATAGCTCCAGTGGGTTGGTTTCTCGCGCGGTTTTTATGGATTCTTCTTCCGCTAGTTATTCTGACCGCCATGTATCATGCACTGACAAAATGGTGTCAAACCCCAAACAACAACATGGAAAGGCGGCTGAATTTTACCATACGGATAGTCCTACAATGTAAACCCTCGACCATGATTTTGTAGAGGAAAACTCCCTCGGCTATACTTCTTTGAGTCTCACTATCTCGGGTTCTTTATGATAGGTCTTGTATTAGGAGTGATACCCCGCTGAATCCGTCTGATGACTGGCACTCCAGAGTGTGACAGATTTCTGCCTCAGCGGGATACCGTCCTATTCCTGGCTTGGCTTTCTCCTGTCCAACGAATACGACCAAGTGTGCTTGCTCTGTAGGGGTGGTTTCCTCATTACAATATTTATGTTTTGGTCTCCAATGTTTTACTGCCCAAATAACCGCGCTGAATAACCTGTTAGGAAGTCGTTTAACATTGGAACAATAAGTCAAATTTTCAGGAATATCTCACACACTTGGCAGACAGTATCGGCGCTTTTCTACAAATAAAAGTTTTAATGTTTAAGTCAGACTGATGTCTTTTTCGTAATAAATTCAAATTCCCACACAAGCAAGTGGACATGTTTTAAAGTTCCGTTGGCCTACATTTCAGTTCGCTGGTATGCGTTGGAAACTGGGAACACCGAAATTGGTAAAATGGATAAAAAGAACGAAACGAAGCTATCTAATACTTTCTTCAATATTAATATATCTTTATTTTTTAATTAAATAAATGGTCATCAACTTAACCCGCGGGCTCAAGTCATGCCAAAAAGACAAAAATGATACTAGCAGCTGCATCAGCATTGTTAGGATAGTGTTAGGAGTTGTCGGCATTGTGTCGGGACGATGTGGCTTGCTGCAAAGGCAGATCTGGGTCCGTGCAGTTTGTTGTCGGACTTATCTTGCAATCTAGTACATATGGTAGAAATATTTTTCAAATCCTATTCGAACAATGTATACATATGATTCAGTCAGACACTACACACGTGCTAGCTGTGCTCACTGCCAAAACGGTCTCATAAGTTTTCTCCTGTTAGCATAAAGATTCAAAATTAATTCTCACTCATGCTCAAAGGAAAGGATTTTCCATCCATCAATTATCTCAAACTTTTTGAACCTGTGGACCCCGTTGCATATCGTGGTCAGATGGAGGACCCTTATCAGCCTATCTAATAAATTTGGCAGATCGTCATTATTAATATTTTATGTAATCCTTGTGAGACATTAGTAAGTAATAACCATATAATAGAATAGAGTCAGTACAGAATAGACAGCTCAGTACTCAGTTGTTTTTATAACTATAGATGATTATGAAAACTTTGCAAATGTACTATTTTTATTCTTTTTTGGGGGGACCTGCTTGCGGACCCTTGGCAACATGCGACGTACCCCAAGATGTCCACGGACCACAGTTTGAAATCCCCTGAACTAGACAAAAGCTTTTTTCCAAACAATACCCCCCCCCTTATGTATCGGTCCATTTCATCCATCGTAATCACCATAATACTAAATGGCACTTAAGAAATTCCAAAATCCAGACCCAAATAAAGATATTTACTAAGTCTTGATCACCTGAATAATAATACTGATACTGAGCTCAAACGTATAGAGAATAATTTATCTATGTATTAGTTGTTGACACAATATGAATTCAAAAAATTAATAAGTCAAGCAGGGCAAGCAGAAACGAACTCAGTTTTAGACATGGTCAAGTCCAGCATACAATATTGCATTACAATATCGTGTAATGAAAAACAATTATTTTGTTAAGTTAACAAACAAACAATTAAATTATATATATATAACACTTCCCCTTGCTGGAAAATTACAGACATAATATTTTACCCATGATCAAATTTGACAGGTTTAGGAAGCTCAAACTAAGTAAACTACTTTATTGAAGCTTTTACTGTTGTTTTAGTTTTAAAATTCCTCAAAAGAATTGACTTTGAGAATCTTGTTGATGCATACATCATGGTCAAAAAGTATCGTTTGCCTGACCTGGTTTTAGGTAAAGGACCGACACCGTCTACCATTATTCTGTTAAATGCAGGAATAGGTTGCAGATCAGCCTTAGATATCTTCTGATTGGGTTTTCCTACCATCTGACAAGTGTGACACGATCTACAGTATTTACAAACGTCACTCTTAACTTTTAGCCAATAGAAGTGATTCAAGATAAGCCTTATTGATCCCTAAGGTGGCGCTCACCATTTATTATGTACTTTTGAGAGAGTGATGTTTGTAAGGTAAAATTGTTTGCCTTTAAAACAAACACAGTGGCATACCTCTGTACTACTTTTACGTAATGATGCTGACATTTCTTTGGATATTGTACTTTTGGAAATTGTAAATGATCCTTGCACAATGCTAACTAAAATGACTTCTCCCTTTTGCTCCAAAAATCAACCTGAATTTGTCTAAAATACACTATCCTTGTCAGCTATTAAAATAGGGGAAAAAGAAGTTTTACCCGATTAGACAATACCAGCTTTTGATTTTGACGAAATAGCAAACAGGTAATTCTGTGATTTCAGTTTCACGAATGGACCTTTGAAACAAATAGGAGATATTAGGATCTCATTACTGTTCACAACAGGTGATTGTCGTTTCTCACCCTGATTAGAATAAAGAGAATGAGTGATTAAAAGAGGATCATTATGATCCATACCGCTTTTTTGATCCAAACAAGGAGTGAAAGTAACCTCATCACAAAAAAACTATAAATGTGTCAGCTAAAGGAATACTGTTTTGATCAAAATCATTTTCCACACCTTTCTTTGCCGTAGTGCTAGTAACTGCACAAGCTGGATATAAATCAGGGATTTCTTTTTTGATAGGATCTACTTTCTGATCCAAACAATGCCTGTCAGTTACAGGTGGATTAACCACAACCTTATCTCTAGCTAGGTCATTGCCTAGTAATAAATGAACGCCCTCAATGGTTAAAAGCTGTTCCAGCTGTCACGAGTCCTGAGACTACGTCTGAGGACAATTTTACACAACGGAGAGGAACATTAACAACGCCGCATTCTATTCGTTAAAGAAGCTTTTTTTCATCAGAAAGATCATATTTTCTGGCAAGCGGAAGAAATTCATCCTTTTATTTAATGGAACTTAACAGTTCCTGCGTTGGTCTTAGAAAAAGATTTCCACTTTAAGTGGCATTGGAAAAAGCTTGTTAATATTACTAAACATTTCTAGAATGTGAAATTATACCTGGGATTTTAAAAATTCCGAAACTAGGGGAATATAATTTCAAAATCTAAGTTTTCTGAAATATTTAGTGAAATTCGTATATCAAGGACGTGCACACAATTTTCTGATACGAGTCTATGCTCTTAAAATAAGTAACAAGAAGGAGAGAAAGACAACAACTTTGTAAAACTTAATAAGTAATTTATTTCACTAGAATGCAAAGAGAAGATGAGAAGAAAAGAACCTGCTGTACTGCAAAATTAGATCACCAAATAATCCAAGAATTACAGACACATGTCATAATAATATAACGTCCTGAAAAAAACTCAGTACAAGTCCCGAAGAGAGCCAAACCTGAAGGCAATGACGTGTATGTTATATCATATGGAGTGCTGATGTGTAAGCAGTCATTTGATGAATCACAGTAATACAATTCTAGGTTTGAATGTACTATAATTCCATTTAATGTTTAATACAAGAATTTTATCAGAGCACTTTTGTATTTCCAGAGGAAAAAAAATCGAATTTAATAAATTCAAGAAAATAAAATTCAGTCCAAACTCGTCACAAAACAATTCAGCTGGAAAAGATGTTAAAGCACGAATGGTAAAATACTTACATTTGTAATATATATATATATATATATATATATATATATATATATATATATATATATATATATATATATATATATATATATATATATATATATATATATATATATATATACATACACATATATATATACACATATATATATACACATATATATACATATATATATATATATATATATATATATATATATATATATATATATATATATATATATATATATATATATATTGATATATATATATATATATAGTTCTCTACTTAATCTTGAGTCACAATTAACATTTTCTAAACAAAATATTACCTAATGATAAATGATTTTTCGTAATGATCTAATGATCCCTGTTTACTCACAACTCAATAACCTGTAAAATTCACTTAGGAAATTACAAAATTCCGACCCAAATCAACATATTTACTCCTTCCTGTTCACCTGAATAATAATCTTGTTATTGAGCTCAAACACATACCAAGAAATTTAGCTATTTATTAGTTGCTGATACAAATAAAATAAAACTTTTAATTTACAAAAATGCAGAAAATGAACTCAGTTTTGGACAAGGTCAAGTCTAGAATACAGTGTTACATTACAATAGCATGTAATGCTTTTTCAAAAAGTAAAGCTAACAAACACTTAAATTAAATGTACAAAACAATTAATATAAATAATGTTTTACATCTCGTTCAAAACTTGTTAAGGCCTTCAAACTAGTGTATCCCATGTTTCTATACTGGTTTTGGCAATACTATAATTCAAGACTTTTAGAAAACCAGTTGGATTCTTTATATCTAAAAAAAAAAAACGACAATCAGCTAAAAGGGTAGTAACTATGCACGAACTATTTGTTTTGTCACAAAGATTTACTTCTCTGAATACGAAAAGCAATGTTTGCCTTGCCAGCATCGTGAACTTTTTCGCCAAGTTAGTATCACTATGGTTTAGGCGAAATTGTGTTTAGTTATGACTGTAAGCATCCAATACGTTTCCCGAATTTAACTTTCGATGTGATAGCAGGTCAAAAAAAAACGAGTGATCCAATTTGACATCGACGTCGACAAGCTAATTATTACCAACAAATTTAAACAAATAAAGATCAAAGAAATGAAAGATAGCAAGAAATTATTAAAGTAACCCAAGATATTATATATGTTAGGATAGGGAACACATAATTTCAAGTCAATGAATGGGTGAGAGGCACTTGGGGGACAATGAAAATTTAATATGGTAATGCTATTTGAGGAACAACGGAAATGTGACATGGGTGACGTCATTGTACTGGACACTACGAAAAAAATGACAAGTTTTATAATTGGCTGACCTCAATCATTCAGTGAATTGCATGTGTTCGAGTTTACCTCGATACTCGCTAATGTAGACACGTATGGAAAGGCTATGTGAAAAGCTTAAAGTGATCAAGAATTTATAGAGACGGAAGGGTTTATATGGACGAAAGGGGTTTATAGTAACGAAAGGGTTTTATAGGGACATGACTGCTTATGGAAATAAACAAAATACACAAAAAATACGTATACAACACCAAGGAAAACATTTTGTCAAGAGTATAAGAGTATAACATTTTAAGGCATGACAGAAACGTTATAAAACAAAAACACAAAAACAAACAGAACCTAAACACCAAAACCCCAAACACGAGCACCGAAAAATCAAACACGAGACATAACACCATATCCAAAACAAGCATACACAATGGCAACCAAAGACACCAGCAACAACATTTTAAAGATAAAATATACACTAGCAAAGGCAGGCAAATGAACAATCTGCATAAAGCAATACACTATCAACGGTCGACGAATACACAAGCAACATGAGACAAAGACACAAAACAATACACTAGTAACAAGAGGCAAAGACACGGACAAGGGCAGACAAAGACACTAGCAAAGCAGTGAAAGATACAAGTAACGACAAACAAAGCTACAGGGAATACACAAGGAACGACATACAAAAAACATGAACAACAACAAAGATATGATCCACACATGTTGGCCACTTATAGTTTTGTCCGTAAGGGTGAACAAACTAAATCCAAAAGCCAAACACAAAAACCAAAATACTAAAACCAGGAACAACAAACAAAGAACAAACACAGACGCAGAAACTATAAACAAAAATAGAAAAAATAAATCCGAAAAACAAACACCAAAACCTAAATCCAACAAAAACCAAACATAGGTACCAATTCTAAAATCCAAACAGGGACCAAAACCAAACCAGCAGAGAAAATAAACTACAAACACCAACACGGAAAACAAAAACCAAAAACAAACACAGAAGCATAACACCAAAACCCTCCCAAACAAACACCGAGAACAAACACTAAACACAGATACTGAAACTAAATATATATATAGGAAAAACAAAAGCCAAAACACTAACATCGAAAACAACAAATGAAACCTCCAAACACAATGGCAGCCAAAAGCGCAATGGGCAGGACACAATACACTAGGAACAACAGACAAAGACACAATGTGGTTGCAACAAAGGCACATGACAATACATTAGCAACGACAGACAAAACACACAAAAACCAAATCCGAAAACCAAACACAAACACACAAAAACAATCCGAAACGCAGACACAAAGTCAAGAAAAACCAAATCCCAAAAGCAAACACAAAAGCCAAATCTAGCAACACCGAACACAAATTACCATCACAGAAACCAAAAGCGAAAGACAAACCCTAACAACCAAATAAAGAATCCAAACAAAATCTAAACACAGTGTGCATAACCAGTACAATAGCAATGACAGGCAAAGACACAAGACAATACACTACGTAAGCAAGATATTAGCACTGGCAACAGCACACAAAGGCACAAGGCAATACACTTAGTGATTTGTGTTTTTGGTCTGCAGTTGCCTGTGCCTTTGTCTGCCGTTGTTTAGAGTTTTTGTCTGGCGTTACATGTGCCATTGTCTAACATTGCTTTGCGTTTTTGTCGACCCCCGTTGCTAGTGTAAAATGTATCATTCGACCGCTGTTGCTGGTGTCTTTGGCAACCATTATGCTTGGTTTTCGATATTTTTTATTGTTTTTTGTTTGTTCTTCTGTGTTTTGTTCGTGTTTGTCTTTTGGAATTTTTTTCTGATTATTTTTTTGGATTTGTTTTTTATGTTTGTTTTTTGTGTGTTTGTTTTTGGATTTGTTTTGTGTTTGGTTGGGGGGGGTATTTTTGTGTTTGGTTTGAGGGTGCTTTTCGGTGTCTGTACTTGGTTTGAGGTGTTTATGTTTGGTTAGTGCACTCGAGTTTGGTTTTATGTTTTCGGTGTTTCTGGGTTTGGCTTTTCAGATTAAGTTTTTGATTTGGTTTTTGTAACTGGTTTGGGGGGGGGGTCTTTTTCGGCAGCTGGTGTTCCGTTCGTTTATTGATGTTTGTGGCTGGTTTGCTTTCAAAGGACTCCACTTTTGAGTATAACAAAAATGCACAAAACAATGTGCTATTGAACAAAAATTGGAAAATAAATGCAATATATTGCTGACTGACCGGCAGTTTCATAATTACTTTAAAAAAATCAAGTTAACGAATTTCGTGTCTCATTTTCATTTAAACATTTTTCCGTATCATAATGTAAAATCTATGACATTCAGCAGTGAAACGGACTTAACCATGGTACATGCCATCGCTTTAATACTTGTGTATACTCAGTGTTTAGTGTCATTAGCATATCACTTGGTGTAGCGATCTATTAAGAGAACGGTCATCGAATTATTTAGAGAACGATTATCAACAGAAACAGATAATCATAACTTGCTTTAATTAGGGACAATATTTATTTCAGTTGCAATAACACTACCTCAAACTGTAAAACGCGCCGTGCTACTTAATATTTCCCTTGAAATCCGGTGTACTGTGTCATTTGTAAAAAAAAAAAAAAAAAAAAACTGGCATTTAAAAAGGTTGGACAACTCATTTAGGACATATAATGACTGACCTTCACCTTTCATATTTATCGTACAATCTATGTTCATACTGCATTCGTAGTTTGCTTTTTTCTAGTAGGATCATTCTACTCTCATTAATCAGAAACAGAATAGTCATGTGCTGGTAGTAATAACGACGAAAGAAACAAGAGTGTCTTACTTCTAAATTTGTCATACAGAAACGCCTAAATTCCTCAGAAATATCGCAAGGTAGAAATGTGTCTGCCCTTGGGTTATAGTCGTGCTGATTTCGAAGTGTGTTCACTTCAAACTGTTTCAGGTACAATTATATAATCAAAATAGCATTAAATAACATAAGTACTTTTTAATTGGTCTTGATTGCTTTTTAATTTTGCCACTTAACCTTCATCAGACATTATATCTATACAATTAACTACATTGTATCAGAGGTTATGTGTTCTTCTAAAAATAAATTATCGTTTGCTTCAAATATTCCGGCACCTATTACAGCTGGTATTCTCGAATCTTGCCTGTTGATTAGTGATAATACCATTCGATACAAAAAAGATTTCAAAGCAATTATACCTTCAATCTTTCTAGTGACTGGGATTTCTGCAATGAAATACGATTAGTACCTCATCTTGCATTTCCCTTTATGTCTATTCCAGTTATTACAAGGAGATTGATGTAGTTGCAATCAGCATTACTTATTACCTCCTTTGAATGTTACCCTTGACACCGCTCTGCTCTCGCGTCCTTCTAACAGTTTGCACACACACACACACACACGTATATACACACATCTTTTTTTGTTGTTGTTTTTGGTTTATGGTTTAACGCCATTTTCAGCACAAGATAGACCATAAATGGCGGCCAGTATAACTGGTGAAGAAAGAACTGTCTTAAACCCAGGGACTCACGAGAAGCTACTGGCATGCTGTCTCACGTATAGATAAACAAGTTTTTACTGTTTCATTGAGCAGTTAATACCTGCTTACTTACAATCTTAAATATGTATTCTTGTCAAACAGGAGCCTTAGGTTGAGAAGCCAAGTGGTCTAAAGCGCCTGCCTTTACACATCAATGCCATCTCACATGTTGGGTTCTAGTCTTGGGCTCGTCCAATGTGGATAATGTTTGACAAAGTTTGCCAGTAGATTCCCTTGGGTGGGTGATTCTTACCGGAGTATTCGGAAGTTCTTCCTCCACCAGTAATACAGACAGGCATGTGTAGCCTAACTTGCACTGAGAAATGGTGTTAAACCCAAATCAACACCAACAACACGCCAAATATCCGTATTGTAAATTCGCTTTTTTCATCTGAAAATTTTATGTTAACATGTTTAATAAACGTTCCAATACATTATCCACTTCTGTTCAGTTTATTGTATTTAGGTCCAGGGTTCTGTCGTGAAATATGATGCACTGAGTAAGACATTAAACAAGTCTTGTCGTTTAGCGTAACTGAGCTTTTACTGAATCAAAATGTTATAATTTTTCAATTGATGATTGTTTTGAAGTATGGTTCAATATCATTGGATCATTCCAACTGATGTAGATTGCTGATATACCCTAAGATCTATATTCATTTCTCTTAAACGTCGCTCCACGCTGTTTCCTTTTGATTCTTTTACGATTCTATGTATTCGTTCCTCTTTCTTTTCTGGTATAAAGCCTATTAAAAGAGGTGGAAGTTTCTTCTTATATTGGCATTGGTACATGGTGAATCTAACTGTTCTTTTTCATTAATTTAACTGGAAACATTACAACATAATTTTAATTGCTAATTAAATACAATTTAGCATAAATATAGCCTGGTGATCAGGTGCCAGCCTCTCATAACCTCTAGTTCCTCGGCATTCAAAGAACATAATTAGTTATCAAAATCGCCATTTTTCGCACCCATAAGCAAATTTACATATATTGCACTTGTTCTATAAAGGGATTGAAGTCATAAAAGCATGATAAAGCTCAATACAGATTGTTCTCCCTTTGGACAGAGCAGTTAACTTTATAATTTATAAAATAGTCAAGTCTGAATGTCGTAGCAGCGTCTGCAATATGTGAAATTCTCAAGTCTGATCCAGTAACTATTATAGTCGTGTATACATGAGTACATACGTATGTTCTTACGTATTGAGTTTAGAAGAAAATTAATAATAAAATTACATTTTTTTTTTGTTCAAACACTTAACTGAGTACTGCTCCAATTATGGTTAAAGACAATAATCTACTAACTGGTCCAGATCAACTAATATTGCCCCAAGTGGAAATTAGCAAGTTTCTTGTTCTTGTTCCAAAGGTGACTAAAGCTACAGAAGCAATTAACATACTGTCATTATACCCAAACAGCGCAAGGATACGTCGATCGTCCACTTGTACAAGCGGAAACGCAACCATACAATGCTGCGACAACCATCGGGAAATCTCATTTGGTCTACTTCAAATACACTGGCAACCCTTCACACCAGATGGAATACACGAAGGTTTGTATTGTTACTTACAATTTACCTGTCATTCATGTACTGTATAATAACTAGTAGTAGTTTTTATATAGTACACGTGTGACAGGTAAATTTTAATTAACGATACGAGCCTTTGTGATGGAGTATAACGTTTTAGATGAATTTAAAAGAGAGAAATATTTCTTGTAAATGTATGTATCACGCAAACTTGCCAGGAAACCATAGCAAGATACTTATTTGACGAAATTATAGCATCTATAATGAAAATGATAAAATGTCCGACATTCTCCGACTATTCATTTCACTACTCCTTTAAACCCATCTGACCAATCAGTTGAACAAATGCCATATAATCTGATCGACTGGAGCATTATGCTAGGGCAGATCTAGATATTTGTTATTTGCAGTGTGACTCGACTTATGCGCAAGTATCAACGGTCTGGTATAAGTTTTCCTTCATTCGCTGTAAATTTTGCAAAAGTATGTGAATACATATTTCATGATTTTCATGGCATATATTGATTACTAAAAAGTTTCATTAAAGTCTGCTGTATATACTCGCTTATAAGTCTTTTCAAACTGCTAACAACAAAGATCTTGATCTGCCTATATCACAATGTGCATAAAGGTCTATATTGTTTGTACTACTTATTATTACTCCTATCAAACTACACAGACGCAGATTTGCCGGCGCATTATGCTCCGGCAGAGTTGGATTTGTGCAGTATTCAGTTGGACTTATAAGCGAGTAGAGACGGTATGTGAAATTGCATGGTGCTCACAAAATAACTAAATGATCTGTTAAAAGAAGACAGTTACCGAATAGAAAGAAATAGATCTTTTCACAAGTAACGATCATCAGTAAATTTTACTTCTCAAGCATGCGTTCCCTTTTATTTATTTTGAAAAAGAAAAGAAAAAGAAATAAAAAGCAAGTGTTTTGCCTCATTAGAACCTATGATTTTAAGAAAATAATGACGACCGAGACATGTTTGATTTTTGAAGGAAGGAAACTCCATCTGGGTGAACATAACATGTCAGCATTATTATGATGGTGCTATTGGCACTGGACTACATTTTACTTGCAACTCTCCACCATGGGATTAACGGAAAACTTCCTATCAATCCATTAGCTGTCGTTAAATTCTGCACAAGAGGGAAAGTGGCCAACTGTATTTTTTTATGAAAGTCGTACATCATTTATTTGGCGAAGCAACAATGGCAAATACCGCAAGCTCAGCGTTTACTAATGAGGCTCTGCTAAACAGTCTATTGAACCGGGCGCCATTCGTTCTATTGATTCAAATTCCACTGAATGAAGACCTTTGGTTATTGCTCTCTCTCTCTCTCTCTCTCTCTCTCTCTCTCTCTCTCTCTCTCTCTCTCTCTCTCTCTCTCTCTCTCTCTCTCTCTCTCTCTCTCTCTCTCTCTCTCTCTCTCTCTCTCTATATATATATATATATATATATATATATATATATATATATATATATATATATATATATATAGTGAAATTATCCAAGTTTCAGGTTTGTAATGTATTGGGATCGAATGAATAAAAGGTCGATATTTTTTTTTTTAATATAAGTTATCATGACTTACATTATTAAATGTGTAATGGTATAGATGCACGTTTTTTTTTTACTGTGTTGTTTTTATACATTTCTGAATATTAGATAAACAGAGAAAGTGTATTATTCCCAATTTGTTTTGCGAAATAAACATTTCTCTTGGATGTACTATGTCAGTATCCCTTGATTGATTTTTTCTTTTCAAGAAACACGTCAATATCAGAATAGGTTACAACGAACTTAAAATTTACGATCATGACACTTTTCCCGCCTGGATACATATCTACTTACTTTTACGATCACCCATCCTTAGTGCCAATCAACATACATACTTACTTATTACATTTTTGTTTTATTTACTTACATACCAAACATTTTATGAAAAAAAAATTGCGATTCCATTGTGATTAGCTGGTAATTTGAAAATTCAGATGAAATAATATACTCAATCTTGGCAGATTACAATCAAATGGAGAATTTAACATCTATTTAGATATATAAAAGCCATTTAGAATTAAGCTACTCCTGTGTTAACTGTTTCTCCATTGTTGTGGCAAGGATCTAGTAAAAGCAAACTTCAAGTATGGAGATGCCAAATTGAGAGTGTAGTCCTTGCAATAACACACACACACACACACACACACACACACACACACACACAAAGTATGATATGCGCGGATTAGATTCTTTTGTTTATCATTGTCTCTCAGTATTACAAAATGAGATAATAAAAATCAAATCCAAAAAGTTCAGTTATTGGAATTTATATCTCACTCTTCTTTCGCCGTGCTTGGCTCCTCTTGGACACAGTCCTGTCTTCTATCCATCAGTGCGGTTTATATATCATCCATTTTTAACAAACTTTATCATGTCACTCAGTATTGTTAGTAATACTAATATTGGTCATTTACTATGAACACTTTGCTTGGTAAAAACAACACCATATTATTGACTGCAATGGCTATGGTGTTTGGCCAGATTTGATCCTTAGGAGGTTTGCTTAATTTTATTTCCTGGCAGTGGGTAGGTTCGGGGTGGAGTTTTTGCATTTGGTTTTCTGAAAAGGTCATTAAATATAGATTCACCAGTTGGATAATGAAAACTGTAGCACTCTCTTTTTTCATTTCAGCCAAATTTGTTACACATTTGTTACGAGTTTTCTTAGTAGAATTGAAGGGAAAACAGTATATAGGTACCATTACACGTACCAGACAGTATTCTTTCTTTTTTTCCCTTCCATAATGTTTTTGTAAACCCGTTGTGTTTTATATTATGTTTGAAAACAAATTTTGAATTAATAATTAGAAGGCATCATAATACATATACTGTCAGTGTAAATTTTCTGAAGAAAAAAAAGACAAATACATTTTTTTAAATAAACTTTGCAGGGTTTTCCAATTTTCTAAATGAAGAGCGTCTTTTACAATACCAAAGCAAACGTATTTTTAGATTTTGAAGCAACAGATGTAGTTTCTCTTCATAATATGTTAGATTATAAATCCATTTTATAACAACCATATCTGCATTAACCAAAATGTTATGTTGTAGTCATTCATTCATGATTTTCTTTCCTTTCACTTCACAAATGCAGGGCTTTTTACTGACTGAACTTTGACATAACTATTAGGTGATGTACATATGGCGATGCAATTTAATCTTTTTATGCATAATGCATTATTAAATTACGGTATGTCATGACCATGTTTGCCATAAATGTGACCTCTGACCTTACAGGGTCGGTAAATCAGTTTTTACATCCATTACATTTTAAAGTGGCACATAACCCAGAATATTGCCGAACTAAATGCATAGCAAAAACGTTTCTCCAGAATTTAACAAGTTCACATACCACGATTTATTTCGCTCTTGTGCAATATTACAATTATTTTGGGAGACCTTAAAAAATGATACTAACAGCTCCCTCGCTTGACGCTCAGCATTAAGAGGTTAGTGTTAGGACTGGTCGGCCTGGTGCCAGGATAATGTGACTTGGTGGGACATCATGCTATATGTCTGCGGCATGATTCCCCAGTACTAGACAACACAACAATCTGTCACACTGCAGACAACGTAGCGATATGACTGAAAAATTGTTAAAGCTACGTTAAAAATCTAAATCAAACACACACGCACACACACACACACACACACACACACACACACACACACACACAAATGTTTTGGGTATATTTCTTTGCATTCGTGTTAACATCTGGTGGGTGTGACGATTAGAAGAAAAAAAAAGCCATTTCTGATTAAGCTTAGTTGAAATGTGATTAGAGAGCACGATATGTCAGGTCTGCGTCCTTTGTCCGATGCTGCTTCACTAGCAACAACTTTGTGGCCATGGAAGTTAGGTCTTTCCTCCAGTTATATTTATAGATTGCACAGTTTGCAAAAATGTGTAGCTCGCTTAATCGTCCATTTATGGAATTAATACTACTCAGCTACTGTTCTCTTTCTAAAAGCTAATTACCTTTTCCAATACATTAAGTTGAATGAATTGTAATAAATGTATATAAAATTATGAGGTATAACAAGCATACTGAGATCATTTAAAGTGTAATGTGTTCTTAGCAGATGGAGATAACAGCTTCTTAGATTAATCTAAATCAATTTCCTTGTTTAGGAGGTTTACATAAATAACACAAATACACACTTATACAAAAACAACATAAGTTATGTATAATTAACTTGCGTTGTTATTTTTGCTTTTCTTCATTATATGCTTTGGGCTATGTAAAATGGTCTTTCTCTATTTGCCCTTGTCCAAAATCAATTTCATTGTGTAAATGACATTTATATTTCACTAAGTGAAGAATAAATATTAGGATCATTATCTTTAGCCGGGTCAAGGACGTTGGCATAATTCATATGGGTAGAACTTCTCACTCGTTTCTATTACTTATTCTAATACCATAGAGTCGTAATACATAGAAGGCAAAGTTTACTAAAATTATGTATAACTTGTATCAGGCCCGTCTTTGAATATACCAAGTAGACTAGGATAAATATTCGTTCATCGATTCAAAAAAACTGGAAAAACTACAGCTTGAAGCGGCAAGAATATATACAGGATTTCCACAGTACACTAGAAGGCAATCTCTGTATTTAGAAGCAGGGTGGGAAAGTCTGCAGTCTAGACGAAAGAGACAAAAGTTATTAACTCTACAATATTACAACGAGCCAAATGCCTGACTAACTCATTGAATTTTTCTCTCCCCAGTATCCGAACAAGCAAATTATAACCTTTGACGTTCAAATAATATAGTCATCTGCAATTTCAGGGTAAATTCGACCAAGTCATTTTTAAAACCTTCAATACCTAGAACACTCTCAAACAGGATACTCAATGACATATGTCTAACATAATTTATGGCCAAATATTGTATCTAGAAAAATGCATTGTGTTATTAACTGAATCCTAATTATTATTGTTCTCGATTCATTAAAATGATCTTTACCGTATTCAACTTTTTGACACTCCATTTTGTTCATTTGGTGGGATTGAAACCACACTGCATTTCTGCATGTTCTATCCCAAGTGTAGTAGACAACGCAATGAACTGATGAGAAATTACTCTCATTGCCATATGTGACTGTTAGTTTGTTTCCTGCATTGGGGAAAAGGTGATGCAAAGGAAAGATATACAATTCGGCAACATGTAAGCAAATATATAACCGATAATGGACGATTTCAGTAACTTAATAAAATCGTTTTTACTGTCACTGTGCCCCCAACTCTTGCTTTCTGCAATCATTTTTCATTATTAGTCACTGTTGTCTTATTGAATATGTTGTAATACTATGTAAGAAGAGGGATAATTAAAATTGTTAGAACTTGTATCCAATGTCACTGTTTCGTAATGCGACAATAAAATATGGTTCAACCAACACAAACATTGCAGATTCGTTTCTCGGAAATAAAAATTAGTATCTTTGGTACGCAATTTTGTATTCATTATGTCATTTATTCCTCTCTTTCATGTTTCCAACTTTGAACAGTCTACTTAATTCATATAACAAATCGTACTGTCAAGCCCTACTGCATTTAAATGGCGAGATGCAAAGGAGGATAAAAGACTACACTAGTTGTACACGCCCTATATAAATCATATGTTCATCATACATACATTCAAAGATGATTTCACGGTGAAGTTCTTGTCAAAGGTTCACCTGCATTCTTTGGAGAGGCTAGATTTAAAACAAAACACCATGCAATGGAACACAGATTTCACTTCCGAATCATCACCAATGCCTTATTACTCACTGTGCACTAACGCCAAAATAAACAGAGAAAATCACACCATAAGCTCATATTCTCATGAATAAACAATTGCCTTTAAATCCCTACCAAACATGTACCAATAAAACTCTTCTATCACCACCAAAATGAGAGAGGAAAACAATTCTGAAAAAAAGACTTGAACTACATTCATGGGTACTGAACGGGAAGTACTAATTGTGACCCGATGCCTTCTGCCTAGCAGATTGCCATAGAACACAATTAATTTTACTATATAGTCTCTACATTTGTTTCTCAGTACTGAACCTTCCACTGTGTGACAATCAATACAATTCATATGTTAATCTAAATAAAATACCTTCAAAGATGACTTTACGGTGAAGTTCTTGTCAAGGGTTGACCTGCATTTTTTTGCATTTGAATTATAAACAAATCACCATGCAACGGAACAAAGATGTCACTTCCGAATCATCACCATGGCCTTATTACTAACTGTGCACTGTCGCCGAAATACACACAGACAACCACACCACAAGCTCATAGTCTAAAGAATAAACAATTGCCTTTAAATCCTTACCAAGAATGCCAAAATCTAACTCTTGTATAACCACCAAACGGAGACAGGAAAAAAATGATCTAAAAATAGACTGGGGCTATATTCGTGGGTACTTAACCGGGTTTTATTACTTGTGTACTGACTGATTCCTGACGGTGCCTAAATTGTTGGGTGGAGAGATTAAGTTAATTCTCTTTGATAGACTCCGCATTATTCAATGAGGATAAAGGATATCAGGGGATCTATCAAGGGAGACAATTAATCACACACTCTTAGACTAATGAACACACAAAACATAAACAATCAAAACGAATAAATAAATTGAACTTAGTATTTCGCAGAGAGTAAGGTCCTTTCTAATGCTTCTTAATGTCTTGATTTTGAATGATGCAAATATATATAACAACGAAAGGAGAGGTTTACATGGGAAACAACGAAAGGAGAGGTTTACATTGGCATTAGTGTCTTTCCGTTTCTTTATTTCTTTCTTCATAAATTTGTTTATTTTACTCATATATATATATATATATATATATATATATATATATATATATATATATATATATATATATATATATATATATATATATATATATATATTAACGTCCGCTTCCACTAAATAACATCTGTAATAGAAATTTAGTTAATCTGCATAATTATTTATTTGTCTATTTTGATTGGGGATTTTGTATGGGTGGATGAGTAGGTTTGCTTCAAAAGTTCATTAACTAACAAAATACATAAAATGCCGTTTCAAAAGTTATATTTTAATTTTCCAAACAAATGTCTTTTGAGATAAAATCTATCATGTCTACTTACATAAGGAAATTTTCCAACATTAAGGCCGTTCTGCACCATTGTCGCTAAGTGAGCTGTTACAACGTACCTGCGTTTGGATATTATCATTACGAAGATCAGTTTGATGGGCGTATTTGTATATTAGCATCGTAATAACGCGGTTCTAAACACTTGACACCTTTATTTTTTATTTTGTAGTGATGTCTTATCAAGTTCAATTAAACATATATCTTGATGGTAATTTAAACAAGTAAAATCCTTTTTAACAATTTGTTAACGTGTGTTTTGCCAAACGAAAACTTACCGAGGCTTGCGATCTGGTTTTAGCGTTTAGCAGCATGTAGGGTGAACAGACCATTTTTTAGGAGGGTCCGTTCGCGAAAATACAGCTTCCTACGAAAAACAAAAATACAAGGTCAATAAGGTCAAATCAAAGACTCTAACCGAACGAGATTTCTCTAATTGGGTTATCTTTTTGTTGTTGCATTTTTACGTTCATGTTTTCAAATATGTATGCGTGTTCGTTTATCCACCCAGACACTCAATGTTGGGCGTCACTCTACCTGCGAATCAAGGGTGGTGTAATTAAACCATTATTACATCATTAATGGAATCTCACACAGATAGATTAGCTCGAGAGAGAGACTAGAGGCAAATATCTCCCCGTCCATGATTCTGTCAAACAACAAGTGAAAGCTCGTCAGGAGCTTTAGATGGAACTTGCAGAAGGTGCTGGCCGTCTTCAAGCAGATCATCCACCGACTGTGCAACTTCCTCAACCACCACCTCGGGAACCTCCTCAACCAAAACCTGAACATCAGTTACGACCTCCTCCAAAAGTTTGAACTAGCATCATAAATAAATTCACTCCTGACAGTGTTGCCGCTATCAAAGATCAAGACTAAATACTTGATATTGCCGCGTTTGAATATCATGATAAACATAAATTTGTAAAACCCGAATATGCTGAAACTCTAAAATCTGCCAATTGGATTAAGGATGTATATCGTATCGCTACTGATACTCCGTAAATCAGATCTGATGAAGATGTTAATAATTTTAATATTTTTAGCCAGGCAGTAAAGAAATATATATTTCATGAGTTTGGGAGTTTTCAGTCATTATGGCTTAATTTTGTTGAATTCAGCTCAATCGGATCTCTTCTTAGTATTTCTTTTTCGGTGCAGTCCGTTTTAGACTAATGTCATGACAAATTTAGTTTTTTCCCAGTGTTTACTGGTGACGTCCAGACCATGCTAGGTGTAAAATTTCTTCCAAAAACGTATATAATCAACATGCTGGCAATTCTTTTAAAAAATGAAAAGAAAAAGATTTGTCAGATCTGTATCTGTACCGAAACTAATTAGGGAGAAACACGAACTTAACAGCGCTAAAATTGCAACACGCTTGTAAATTTAAATACAAACGGGCTATAATGAACGAGCAAAGTATTATTAGTAGACCCTTGAGATTAATAAATAATGTGGAAACAAAATTTTACAATTTCTAATATCGTATTATATTGTATTGTAGAATTTCACCTTCCTATGGGAAAAATATCAATTTCACAAATCTGTAAAATGTTTGTGCATATTTTTACCGAAACATCATTGCCATACATATTCAAATTAGACGTTACTTGAAAGGGAAACGTGCCATTTCAGCAACAGAACCATAACTCGGAAATAAAACTTTTCTCATGCGTAGAGAACTACCGTATTGCATAAGCGTTGGTCCCTATGCATTGAGAATTATTGTACTTCATGAACATTGGTCATCATGCATAGAGAAATATTGTACTCCATAGGTGTTTGTCTTCATGCATAGGGAAATACTGTACTCCATAAGTGTTGGTCTTCATGCATAGAGAAATACTGTACTCCATAAGTGTTGGTCATCATGCAAAGAGAAATACTGTACTCCATAAATGTTGGTCTTCATGCATAGAGAACTACTGTACTCCATAAGTGTTGGTCTTCATGCATAGAGAACTACTGAACTCCATAAGTGTTTGTATTCATACATAGAGAACTACTGTACTCCATAAGTGTTGGTCTTCATGCATAGAGAAATACAGTTCTCCATAAGTGTTGGTCATCATGCAAAGAGAAATACTGTACTCCATAAATGTTGGTCTTCATGCATAGAGAACTACTGTACTCCATAAGTGTTGGTCTTCATGCATAGAGAACTACTGAACTCCATAAGTGTTTGTATTCATACATAGAGAACTACTGTACTCCATAAGTGTTGGTCTTCATGCATAGAGAAATACTGTACTCCATAAGTGTTGGTCTTCATGCATAGGGAAATACAGTTCTCCATAAGTGTTGGTCATCATGCAAAGAGAAATACTGTACTCCATAAGTGTTGGTCTTCATGCATAGAGAACTACTGTACTCCATAAGTGTTGGTCTTCATGCATAGAGAACTACTGTACTCCATAAGTGTTGGTCTTCATGCATAGAGAACTACTGTACTCCATAAGTGTTGGTCTTCATGCATAGGGAAATACAGTTCTCCATAAGTGTTGGTCATCATGCAAAGAGAAATACTGTACTCCATAAGTGTTTATCTTCATGCATAGAGAACTACTGTACTCCATAAGTGTTGGTCTTCATGCATAGGGAAATACTGTACTCCATAAGTGTTGGTCTTCATGCATAGAGAACTACTGTTCTCCATAAGTGTTGGTCTTCTTGTATATGGATCTACTTCACTCATTCAACGTTGATCCTACTGCGTAGATAATCTCACTGTTCTCTATGAGTGATGTACAGTTTTGGTAGGATTAATGCAACGACTAAATGCTGTAACTATTACTTGTTATCTACAGAAAAAATCCGATGTGATATTTAAAATTTGTGATCTCCTTGTCTGATGCATTACAAACATAACAACATAAACATATGAAACCTTGCATTCAAATAAAAAGAAACCTATGAAAATGCATATCGAAAAAAAAACGAAATCTCTTAAAACCGAATCAGTTTTGTGGTCACGATTTTTTGTTACTAATTTCAGTAAACTGTACCCCATTAAATCAGTTTTGTACGCCAGTGTGTTGGCGTGGAGTAGAAGGATACCTTGCGTACAGGTGTTCAAACATGATCGTTTGCTAGTGTGCCATAACACTTGACAACACTGTGAAGGCCCAACAATATATAATGACGCTGGCAACGCCAGGCACAGGCACAGGGACGACCGGAACTTTTTACATCAAAATATGATGGCCATACAACTCTCTTGGCTCAGTCAGACTACTTAGAGCTATTTGTGGTTCATTCCGAACCAAATTTTATAATTTTCCTCTTAAATTGGATTAACAAACGAAAATACACCTTTCATTACCTGTGACAATATTAATAAGACGTATCTGATCAATATTCACTAACCATTTAGCAGAATAATGGTAGTCTGTGTCTATCTCTTCACTAGGAGCAATGCAGGCAACCAATATTTGTTGACCATAATGTCTTCGTCCGCAATATTTCCAGATGTAATTCATTTAAGGAATATGAAAACTAAAACCATGCTTAAAGTTTTGATCAAATTTTGTACAGAAATTTTCAAATATGATGTCCTTAATATGCTAACAAATCATGTATCTAAAAGTTTAAATCTTCAGCCTATCACCCTGTAAGTCGAGGGACGTTAGAAAGACGTCATCAGCCTCTAAAATGTATGATTCGGCCATATTGCTTAAATACATTAAAAAATTGTGCTGCTCATTTACTGTTGTTTGCTTTTAGGGAAGCAGTTCAAGAATCATTAGGTTGTATTTCTTTTGAACAAGTTTATGAATATACTGTCTATGGACCATTGAAGTTATGAAATGAGAAACTTTTTTCAACCGACGATTAAGAAATTAATCTTTTTTTACTATATCTCTGCTTTCAAATTCAAGTTGTCGACGGTTTGTGAAGTAACAAGAACTAATCTTCATTCTGTTCAATCAAACCTGAAATGAAAGTATGACGCAAATAGTTTTCATTCTCGTGATAAAGTTCTGGCTCTCTTGCACAAATCTCAGAATTCTCTTCTGGCTAAGTATTTCTGTCCTTATAGAATTGAAAAAAAGTAAGTGAGAGGAGACATAAACAACTGTGTCATATCAATATACTAAAGGAGTATGTTGATTAAGATAACAATATTAGTCATTCAGTCAATAGTGATGTACCTGTCCACACAGTGGTGATTCAAGTAATGGGATACAATGCTACTGTAGAGGTTTCGGTTTAACCAATCTTTGTATTTCAGACATATAAAACAATCTCGTCCAGAAACTTTCACATCTACAGCAACAAGAAAAGAGTGAGGTAAATCAACTATTATGTGAACTTAAGGGCTTCCAGATTTTCAAACACGAACAAATACAAACTACCAAAGTTGACAATTAATTTAGGTAAAAACTAGCTACGAATTTTGGACATGTTGTGAGACACGGTCAGTGCAAATTTGTATAAGTTAAGGTCATTGATATCTCTGAAGACACAGTGACTATCTGTAAAAAGCAACTGATACGATTTTATCGGAAATTTTGTTGAATTTTTTCCATAGGTGCTTAACCTCGGATACATTTACTGAGTACGAAATCAAAGTTTCATTCGTCTGAAAAATATCTGAAGGCTCTTGATTTGTTAGAGGCACACGGGTCTTTTTTTTCAACTCCAGGTTGTAGTCAATCATTTGGAATGTCTGTTGAAGCAAATGATGTTGGGGTTGGTGGAGTATTGATTCAAGAAGACAAGAACGGTGTAGATCATCACTTTTGTTAGTTTTTTACAAAATTAAGCAAGCACCACAGAAATTATTCCACAATGGAGAAGGAAAGTTCGGCTTCGACATAAAGCTTTGCAATACTTAATTATTATATGGTACTATCTGGAATATTGAATAGCTGCAATTTAATTTTTCTAAACACAATTCAAATGCACAAATTGTAGTAGATTTTGAACTTCAATATCCGCTAATAGTTTGTCATTTGACAAGAATGCAATTAATGTGGAATAAAAAAGTAAGTTTTGTCGGAACAAGGCTTTTATCTTTCCTTTTAGGAGAGAAGATAATTATCATTTTTATACGTAACTCTTCGAGATCGATTTAGATATTTATCGTTTTCTGGTGCTAGTAGAAATTTTGTTGCGAGATTAATATTTTCTGATCCCAACGCACAATTTCCAGTCAAGCAATACAAGTTTCTTGCTAAGATTTTATTTCGGCCCTGACATTTTGGAATATAAGAATAAAATATGCAGTATTCCTAGATAATGTATTTATTCCCAATTCATGCTTTTTTCCTAATAAAAGGTTTCAGCATCAAGATATTATTTTGTACCTCCTCATCCGCTTTCATCATCATCATCATCATCATCATCATCATCATCATCATCATCATCATCATCTTCTTCTTCTTCTTCTTCTTCTTCTTCTTCTTCTTCTTCTTCTTCTTCTTCTTCTTCTTCTTCTTCTTCTTCTTCTTCTTCTTCTTCTTCTTCTACGGTCAGCTTATAATAACATATTGTGTTCCATCGTGGAGAGAAATATGCGACGTATACAAAGTCCACATCCATATCCGCAAAAATGGATGAATGTAACACATGGATAAATTATGCACGTAGGTGTCGTGTCCAATTAATGTCAGAGATAATGACTGTTTTATGAAGAGATTTGTGGAGATGTTTATGTCGAAATTGCTAAATTTATTTCGACTAAACTGTTTGCATAACGCTGACGGTTACCAAACCGTTACGAAAAATGTCTTTCTCATTTATTGACATGAGTTATTGCTTACAACATGACTTTCATATGATCATATATTTCAAACCTTTGATACCGGAGAAAGGTTTAATTGAAAATAAATTTATCGAGACAGATTGCAGACAAAAGTTGTCGATAGCATTGTTCAGATATTTGGGGTTATTTTTGTATTTTATTTCAGCCTAATATACGTGTGCTTTTTCTCGCAGCAGAAAAAATGATTTATTGACATAGTGCGCAGACGTTGACGAATAGTGGTTATTTATATACTACCATTTTTTGTAGACAACTGGATAAAATATTGTGAGATCAAAATGCATATCAATCAAATGTTTTCTTGTGTGGCAGCTGAAAGGTTAAATCAAAGAGACTGAAAATTTAAATTCAATAATTTTTTCAGGAAGTTAGGTAGCAAATTTTATCGGAACACGTATTGGTATTTTCGTATAAAACACACAATAATCAATGTTAGGTAAAACGAAATAAGACTGAAATAAGATGCTCTGTAGTTTATTAACTTGTTTTGAATTTAAAACAATCCGGTAATTGTAAAAAAAAGAAAGAATACATGTTTTCTATACCGTAATAATGCAAGTAGGATACATATAGTGATATCAGACATAATTTCAGTTTGAGTATGACTGTACAGCCACCAGACAAGAATCTGACATCATGAAGAAAACTACAAAATATTTGCCTTTATCCGGCCACCTACCCCTCCAAAAATAATTAATAGTTGAAACAATACCCATCCCCAATAATAAATAAAACCCGATATGAAAATCTTGGCCTCTTTCTTGACATAACAAGCTCTATAAATTAGATCTGAAGTGGTCATATTAAATGACTGTTCTAACGGTGAGTCTTAATGCGTCACTAATACGACCAAAAGTTTTTATCTCTTTGTTTCTAGTTCTTTTATTCATTTACGACTCAGAAATGTAGAATCTGGAAATTTCAAATTCAATTACTTTGTATTAACCAGAGAATTATCCAAGAATAAATCATGTCAAAATTTCAGTTCATTCGGCGCCATGTTAAGTTTTTTCAGAAGATCGGTGTTTCGTTTTTTATTTCAAATGCAGTTGCATTTATTAGCTTACCGCTTTTGATTCAGATATCACCATGGTATCTAAAGGCACTTTTTTCAAATATAGATAACAATCTCGTAAGATGTTTTGTTATATCGATATCTTCTTTGTGGAGAATTTGAGATCTGTTGAAAATAATTTTCAAGCAGTTGTTTTCACCAACATGTGCATTAAAAATATATTTTCTCTATTTCCGAACTTTGACACGCCTAGAACTAAACGAAATGAACTGTAAATAGTTGTGTAATGAAAGAGTAAATTTATTTCAATATCTACAAAGACTGTCATAGGATATTCATCAGGGTATTTTCCATTTTGACAAGGCTTTTGTATTTTTTCAGTCTTGTAGTTTCTATGAATTGTATAGAAGTCAGCAAATAAATATTCTTGCTCTTTATATATATTTAATACAGGATATTTTATAATTAAAATAGACTGAAGGTCCCTGGCAGAATTATAGTACTCTAATTAATGCAAAACCATTGGACGAATTTTAAAAATTGCAAAAACTTATCCTCTCTCTCTCTCTCTCTCTCTCTCTCTCTCTCTCTCTCTCTCTCTCTCTCTCTCTCTCTCTCTCTCTCTCTCTCTCTCTCTCTCTCTCTCTCTCTCTCTCTCTCTCTCTCTCTCTCTGATTTTGAGTTTTGAGGTATCGAATAGTTAGAAGTTAAAGCCTATGACAACACAAAGTGATGCCTTTGATGGCATTGTCGGTACCACTTCTCCGCCAAATAATAGCTCTCGGTTGTTTGAACATCATTTTATATGCAATACAATGGTGCATGCAATATAATTCATCTACATCCTGAACCATGGTACGTTCCCTCTTTTTACTAATCAATACTTCTCTATTGCAATTAATCTTTGAATCAATTCGAGATAAATAATTGGTTGGAGATGTCGTCCATGAAGTTTCAAAGGAAAATTGAGACATTGCGGGCAAAACTCGAAGGAACATAATCCAACTAATTAAGATCAACTTTCGCGCAAGAACAATCAGTCGTTATTGTTGTACAATAAAAAACGGGGGTAGATTGGAAAGTGGATGGAGGATGGTTGCCCGCGCCCCTTGAATATAAAACGTCCTCAACTATATTTCTGGTTCCATCCAATAAACAACAATCTCTCTCTCTCTCTCTCTCTCTCTCTCTCTCTCTCTCTCTCTCTCTCTCTCTCTCTCTCTCTCTCTCTCTCTCTCTCTCTCTCTCTCTCTCTCTCTCTCTCTCTCTCTCTCTCTCTCTCTCTCTCTCTCTCTCTCTCTCTCTCTCTCTCTCTCTCTGCTAGTGATAAAAAAGCTCTCTTATAGGGTAACAGATTCGGGAGATATAGTAAATCTTTAAAATTGTATAATTTCTAGAAAAAAGTTACTTTAAATACGTTCAATTTAAGTTGCACAAGCCGAATGTGATAAGTAGTAGAAGCAGTAATGGCGGTAGTAGTAGTAGCAGCAGTAATAGTAGTAGTAGCAGCAGCAATATCAGTAGTAGTAGTAGCAGTAGTAGTAGTCAGGCGAGTGGCTGCCTATACGCAGATACGCAGCTGCGTGGGAAAAGTTTGACAAGAAAAGAAATAATGCATTTCAAACCAATTATTTTAATGATTTGTTAGTTTTGCAATCATCCCTGATACTAGATATACACCAGGAAATTTGGAAAAAGAAGAGTTTATCGAATCGGGTTCGGGTTCGAGGTTCGAAACGATCAAGGAAATTTTATTTCACACAATAAAATATAACGTATTACGTGGCAGTTCGTAAATTGAACTGTCACAAAAAATGAATTAAAAAATGCTGTATAAATGTCAAAAACCTCGATGACATGTTTCCGATGGGTCGTTCTTTCCGCATTATTTCCAGCAGAAAAACAAGCTGATCGCGTTGAGAAATATATTAGTCACGTGTCAAGATTGAATTATGCTGGTATTAACTTTCCAGTGGCAGAAAATCAAATACAAAGGTTTGAAAAGCAAAATAATGTTTCGATAAACGTTTTCGGTCTAGATAAGAAAGAAGACGTCTGTCCGAGATATATATATATCACGAAAAGCTTCACAATCGAAGATAAACTTACAGTTTTATAAAAATCATTACGTTTGGATTAAAAACTTTAGTGGACTTGTTGGCAAACAGCATTATAAACGAAAAAAGAAAATGTTCTGTTATTGCTGCTTGCACGGTTGTACAGACAACGAAACATTACAAAAGCATTTGCAGTACTGTGGTGACGTACAGCGAATAACGATGCCGTCCAAAGAAAATAGTTTATTGCAGTTTGTCCATCACTATCACAAACTAAAACTTCCTTTCGTTATATACGCCGATTTTTAATGTTTACTTCAACGTGTGCTTGGCGCAGAAAAATAATCTTGACAAATCGAGTACAAAAAAGAACCTCAAAACCATGTTCCATGTAAGATAGTTTACTTTGCTGATCCGAGATTATCCAAACCAATCCAATTATATCGTGGAAAAATTTCGACTGTTTGGCTTCTCGAGCAGTTAATCGACGAAGTCTATGATATATTTAGTCGCTTAAAAAGAGTAACTCCAATGATAAAACTGACACCTCAAGAAGAATCTGATTACGAGCAAACTTTATTTTGTCATAATTGTGGAAAAGCTTTTGACGACAATAAAAAAATACGTGACCATTGCCATCTCACAGCACATTGCCGTGAAGCGGTTCACAATCAGATTTTATTCCGGTTGTTCTTCACAACTTCCAAGGATACGATAGCCACATTATCCCAGAGGCTTTTTGTGAACCTGACATAGAATCTCGTTTAAAATTTGATAACGCGATTAAATGCATTCCAAATAATTTGAAAATTACATGTCGGTTACGCTAGGTAAGTTGCGTTTTATTGACAGTCTGCAGTTCATTGCAGCGTAGTTAGATGAGCTGGTAAAAGGCTGTAGCGAATTTGATAACCAACGAGACTGTTTTGGAGATAAATATAATCTACTGACTAAAAAGATGAATATTCCGTATGAGTATCTTGACGATTAGAGCACATTTGATGAAACCTCGCTACCTGACAAGGACAAATTTTACTCGCAACTAAAAAATGAAAATATCACCGATGACGAATATAAATATGCACAAGATATTTGGGATAAATTTAACTGCAAAACGTTTGGCGATTATAAAGATTTGTAACTAAAAACTGATGCGTTATTGCTGATTGACGTATTCGAAAGTTTTCGTCGAGTATGCTATGACAATTATGGACTTGATCCTTGTTGGTATTATTCTGCTCCAGGGCTCTCATGGGACGCTCTGTTAAAGTTTATCAAGGTAAGGTTAGAACAAGTGACTGACGTCGATATGTTTGATTTTATTGAGAAAGGTATTCGAAACGGTATTAACGTAATAACAAAGTAATATGACTAAGCAAACAATACATACATAAAACAGGATGATAACTGGAGGGTGTCCGCGAGTTTCGTACTATTGACAGTATACTGACGGATGTTATACCCATGAGGGTCAGCAGCTATCAAAATAATCATTAAAGAAAGTATGAAAATGTGTCATACCAAAGACTTATAAAAAATGGTACTAACAACTGCCTCGGCATTAAGAGGTCAGTGTTAGGACTGGTCGACCTGGTGTCAGGACAATGTGCTGAGTGGGACATCATGCTACATGTCTGCGGAATGATGCCCCATTGCTAGACATCACTATAAACTACCACATTGCAGACCTCGTAACGATATGACTGAAAGAAAATTCTTAAAGTTACGTTAACTCATAATCCCACACATGAAAATTTGTGTGGAGACTTGATGGTCTCCGATGGTTGGCCAAGGACTTTCAGCCAGAACTAGCACGCTGATTTTGGGAAACATTGTTTCGGGATGGGGTCAGGGGGTCTCCAAGATGGTGATTTATATTTGTTTTGGGGTTGAGAAAAGGTTTATGGGCAAGAATCATCCTTTGCCCCTGCTATTAACGCTCGATGGTTTGAGCACTTCAATGAAACGCTAAATCAGAATACCCCAGAAACTATCTTCACTTTTGATCCACCCGACCCAGCAAACAACCTGGCCATGAGGACGGAAGGAATATCAACGGTAGAGACTGAGATAATGGGTACGGCTCCTAAAGAATAACAAAACTCCTGGCCTGGATATAGGGTCTGCAGAAACGCTAAAGTACGGTGGACAGTGTCTAGTTAACGAAATGACAGATATTCTAAACTCATGTTGGTTGACAACACGAGTACACTAAGAGTGACGCAAGGGCCTCATCGTCAAACTTCCAAAGAATAGAAACCTGCTGGCAAACTATACTAACTAGCGAGGAATCACACTACTCTCAGTCCCTGGCAAAATTGTATCTGGTATGGCGACTAAAGGAAGCTGTGGACGCGAAGCTCTGAGAAGAACAGATTGACTTTCGTCGAGGCTGATAGTGCAATGAATAAATATTTGTCCTGAAAAAAATCATCGAGCAGAACCTGGAACACCAACAGCGAATCATGATCAACTTAGTCTATTTTACCAAGGCCTCAGACAGCATACATCGGGAGTCGCTTTGGAACATTGCGAGGTTGTACGGCATCCAGGAGAGAATAGGTGAGGTCTTTAGAAATCTCTACCTCGACTCCATCTGCTGTGCCAGGAAGGAAGGCGGCACCACATACTTCTTTGCCATCGAAACTGGCGTCAGGCAGGGATGTATCCTGTCTCCTTTCCTCTTCCTTATGGTGATCGACTGCGTTATGCAAAAGGCTATGGACCGAGATGATTTTGAAATTCCATGGCTGATACCTAGCCTGTTCCTGCTAACTGACATTGACTTCGCGGCTGACATTGCATACCTTGTCGCCACGAATAAAAAGGTGCAAGAAATGACAATGAGCCTGGAACGTGAAGCGTTTTGAGTTGGATTTAGGATAAGCGGGAATAAGACAATGATCATAAGGATCGGATATACCATAGCAAGGAACACCGTGAATTTTAGTCAGCAACAACTTGAGGATGTACATAAATTTACCTACCTAAGGTTGATATTAGAGACGCCTAATGACATAAATATATTTGGTTATTTCATCGTGAAAGAAAATCTCAGAAAAAAATACACCTATTACAAATGCTTTTTAAAAGTATGTGAAACTTTTGGATGAATTGTGCCTTTTCTCGTTGCGAATACTTACAAAACGCAACGCCTTTACTGTACGGCACGCATTAAATGAAAGGAGATTTTAATGCAAGATAAATGTTTGATCTCAATCAATTTAGTTTTTTCTTGATTTTTGTACATATCTGGTGTTTAGCCCTCCGAGACCCATAAAATATAAGTACGATACTTATTAAAAGCAGAAAAAAATCCCTACCTTCCATAATACTGGTGACAAACATCGAAATAAAAGTAATAGTATTTCATCCTAGTTCATTATTTATTTATTAACCGTGTAAGATCATACATCTACTCGGTCTGGCAGGAATTCGATTTAAGCCTACGTTCATACAGTAATTACCATATCACACAATAGGTAACAAACTTAAGCCAAGTAAGCAAACGATGCGGTATTATGATTTCTAACGTCATTTTTATTTTTTTACTTTTTATTTTGGCAAATATTGTACTTTCATTTGCAAATATATACATCGATTGAAAAATATTAAACATAACTTTGCAGATGTCTCAAAGGGAAATAATACGTGGCAGTCCAAATCTAAATGTTAATATGTGTATAGGCGATACTTGTCAATTCGAAATGGCCAAAATATCACCCGACAGAAAATTCGAGATAGATAGATAGATAGATAGATAGATAGATAGATAGATAGATAGATAGATAGATAGATAGATAGATAGATAGATAGATAGATAGATAGATAGATAGATAGATAGATAGATAGATAGATAGATAGATAGATAGATAGAAAGAGAGAGATAGAAAGAGAGAGATAGATAGATAGATAGATAGATAGATAGATAGATAGATAGATAGATAGATAGATAGATAGATAGATAGATAGATAGATAGATAGATAGATAGATAGATAGATAGATAGATAGATAGATAGATATAGAGGTGTGTGTGTGTGTGATCGTATGTCCAGTGGACATGTGAAGTTAACGCAATAATTATAAATTATTGACACACTTCATAATTACTTGGTACTATATGTTGGCGATATGTTGTTTGGTTGGGTTTTTTTGTTTGAGGGTAGTGGTGTTCAAGCCATAAGACACAAGGCCTGATATGAATTCCTTACGGATTAACAAAATGCATAATTTGTTTAATATTGCTGGTCCAAAAGTTCGGGAAAATATGAACCCAAGCATTGTTTCTGTTGTTGAAGACGATCGAAAAAGTAGTCTTGACTCCATGTAACCCATTATGGGATAACGGGAGGGATAATTATTCGGTACATTGTTTTACATAATTCCAGCAAATAAATTTACCAAGGGTCTTCCAGAAAAACAGTTAGTTTTCTTCCTATGGTGCGTCAAGATATATGGTTTTCTTATTATTTTATAAAATATTATAGTGCTTTCCTCTTTTTCACTGAGTCTCTAAATCCTTGTTCCGCAAGACTCTTGGTGTCAAGGGAAGTGTAATACATTATAATTGACGAGTTAACTATTAAACTGATAAAGCATTGAAATTACAAACAGTCACGTTGGTAGCGGTAAAAGGCTGATCTTATTTCATTTATATTTTGCTGGATAAAATCACGAAACAGTGTCGTTATAAATTGAAGGATTGTTGGGCGGAGAGAAAAAGAAACTCAATACAAACTACAAGCAAGAAATGTGAACGATACACCTGACGGTTGTAATACCAACGCTCGCACCTGTTTTGGCGTGAAACCAAGAAATGGTTCATTACGAAGTGTTACAATTTCACCCTGATCTAAGATAATGAAACACATTGTCAGCGCCTTTCTTAATGGGCATAGTCAAATCAGGCGTTAATCTCTAGGGTCAAAGTTTAGTTACAACTGAAACGCTTGTTTAACAAAGGTCAAACTAAAGTCCTGTAAATCATGGCAAATAAGACTTATTTCTCAATTATATCGACTTGAAAGTGAAACTAACTTGCTTTGTTGACCGAAAAGATTGACTGTTTAACCAGGTTACTTGACACTTCCACGACTACAGTGACCTTCAAACTAACTTAATTATCATCATATCGCCGGTGTATCTTTCCGATGAGAAAACCGTCTGAAGTATCTGCTTATTTCTAAAAATGTATACACAAAACTGCATATGTGATTAGTTCCGATCGTCAAAAAGAACGAGTTTCATGTAGTGTAAGGAAAGGGCGAGACCGTGCTGCGGAGATATATCCGTACGACCATTTTGATTTGAACATTACTCATCCATTTCAATCAGGTCATGAAATAAACTTTGGATGTAATTGGTTGCCACTGAAAACTATATTCTGAAGTCCTTTCCTTTGTATGGAACAACATGGCGGTCTTTGCTGTCATAACACATGCGGTTCACTCTGTCATAGGCAAATTATTACATGCAACAAATTGATGTGAATTCCACAACTTCATCCGATGTTATTTCACGACCTGACGGACATGGCCAAATGATCAAGGAATGTTCCGTCGACATTATCGATCAGAATATTGCTCACATATTTCCGTCCTAACGTGAAGTAAACCTCAGATGCAATTCGTCACCATTGTGATTTATATTATGAATTACTTTCGTTTTTATAAAATTATTTGGCGGTGCACTCTGCCAGAGGCAAATCACGAAACAGAACGAATTGATGAGTATTCCTGCAACTGCTTCAAGACCTGACTGAAACGGCCGACCTGGTTTCCAGTCTCAGCGCCATATCAGATGAGTTATTTCCATGTCTCAGAACAGAACACAAATGCCGTTTTGTATTTACTGCATGAACTCTCTTTTATGTTTTCCAAATAATTCCAGATATAGGTTTTGCAAAATTGACAATTATGGATTTTCTGCAAGTATCATTACTTATTTTTCTCAGTTTATTCTTGTAGGTTGAGCTTGACTTTCGTATTTAAAACGTTTCAAGAACACTACTTCAAGTCGGAATCGATGATACTCTATCAGGTCGAACTGAAAATACTGGACTATCTTAAAACTAAGCGAAAAAAAGACCTGTAACGCATGCATCACTTTAGATGCCTGCGATTTCTATAAGTCTATCGATGAGATTTTTTTTATATTTTTTATGTTGTTGTTTTGTTACCTTTACAGTACAAATGATTCATGGAAAAAGTGCTTTCACTTTTAGAGATGCTATTCACCGTCCTGAACAAAAGGCTCCAAAGTTTAGGTATACTTCTTGTCACACGTACCATTGTGTAAGAGATGACAGCGTAGAGCCAAATTCAGTTTGGATATAATGTAACCTCTTGAACATAATGATGGAAATGATCGATGGTAAACGTGTGCAGATTCCAATGTCAAACAGTCATGAGAAATCATATTGGTAGTAACACATTTTATATGCGATTTTATGACAGATTACATACAAGTATGATGTTTGTGCCAACTTAGCGCGTTTTCTTTTAGCCAAATCGACGGAACCACGAACAAACAGAAACAGCAATACAATATTCCATCAGAAACGGCATATGTATGTATGTATGTATGTATGTATGTATGTATGTATGTATGTATGTATGTATGTATGTATGTATGTATGTATGTATGTATGTATGTATGTATGTATGTATGTATGTATGTATGTATGTATGTATGTATGTATGTATGTATGTATGTATGTATGTATGTATGTATGTATGTATGTATGATCTTTATTTGTAATATAGGCTATCGACCCAAACTATATGCATGTATTAAAGGTATGGTACAACCAAAAAACATAACAATTCTAGGATTAACACACTTATTATCTCCCTTGTAGAAATTTTCCAATGATTTGGGGGTTTTTTATAATCAACAAAAAAGGCATAAAACCTACTTCTTTATTTTCTCAGATATTTACATATCAATGTGTTTATGGTAAATATATTATCTAAAGTGGAATCTCCACTTCTAAAACCAAATTGCTCTTCGCTTAAAATATCATTTTCTTTTATCCAGTTATCTAGTCTCTCATTTAAAATTGAGGTAAATTGTTTGCTGACTGGTAAAAGGCTAATCCGTCTATAATTTTCAGGCATATTTGAGTTCATCTTTTTAGGAATTGGTGCGATAACACTTTGGGAAGTATCCAAAATCAATAATTTATTTACTAAGATAGATAACGTAACATTTTCCATTGCGGTGAAACATCACTCGAAAGGTCATCAATTTCACATGAATGGTGAATATTTTTTCGTTTAATCTGAAATTGTGGTCCACCTTATAATGTATATTAAATAACTCAGAAAAGTTCTGGTACAATCCGGTGATGTTAATTATGATTGCCCTCTCATAGCTAGTGTAGGTGGATTTCAGGTTACAAGAAAATGTCCGTATTACTTATCCAGGATTCGGCCGGACTCAAGAAAGCACCGACAGGCTAACGGACATAACCTATCAAAGCATAAGTGCGGATACAGAAAATTAGTGTATAGCGTAGGTATTGTGTCATACATTGATTACGATCGAAGACAAATGTGCCGGCTTATAAGCTTGTCTTACATATTTTGGTATTCGTGCATCAGTTATCTTACTGTTAAATTTACTGAATTGTTGGCATTTTATTGTTGTTGTTGTTATTGGGCTTAACGCCATTTTTCAGCACACGATAGGCTATTCATGGCGGCCAGTATTAATGGTGGAGGAAGAAACCGGAAAATCACCAGAAAAACCACCGACCCACGAGAAGCTACTGGCAAGCTTTCTCACATATCCACATTCGCCAAAACCTAGACTCGAAACCACGCAGACAGCGGTGAGATGGCAATGATCCGTAAAGGACTGCGCTTTAGACCACTCGGCATTTTATTTAAATGAAATGTTTCAATATATTTTAGTACTAATTATAGATGTGACAATATCTTTAACCAGTTCAACTTTAAATATATTTGTATGTAAACTTTGGCATAAATTTTGACAAAACCTCAAATGTGATGACCTTAAGTTACTTCTAGAGCAGTTCAAATAATACCTTTCCTCCTCCTTGATGCTTGTTAGTTTTCCCGGTAAAATGGAATTCGCGCACAGATGCTATTGTCGATAAACCATGAGCGTGTTCACCTGACCTTTTCATCCTGTTTGATCAATTAGTTTATAGTGACAACGGTGGTATTATGATTAATAAGTCTTGAACTTCCCTTCAGTTATATGAACGTGTCACCATCTCAATTAATACATTCAATGCCACAGTATAGTTACATATAACTTCGAGTTTTGTAAAAGCCATAACCTGTACCGTAGATTCTGTTGACCGGGTTGGTTACCGTAGATTCTGAATACTAGACGATGACAAGCTCAACACAACAATGCATATAATCTCTGGAACACTGCGTCCCGCTCCTTTGCCTTGGCTACCAGTACTCAACAATATTCCTAATCCACATATGCGTCTCCAGGAAGCAACCACAAAGTGATCGCTAAGGTCTATGCCAGGGAGAAATCTTCTTTATGCACATCACCTAACATCCAGCAGTCCGCTTGACTTCGAGTTGACCAATCTGGTTAGGTCCGTTGCTGGAGGATATGATAGCTATTTCGGCATGGAGCGTTGAGTGGTCTTCAACCGATGTTGTAAACCACTCCCTCGTAGCAGAGCCATTTGTCTGTCGTCCTGGTTCCAACCTTCCCCCTTATCTGTGGACACACACTGAACTGCTTTTGGACAGGACAGGGTCGTTGTGCAGTCAAACTTGCCGCTATCTCTTCCTGTTTATGTGGATCTCTGTGGCACAGTGCCGTTTTAAGGCATATACACTAGAGGCACGTGCCTAGGGCCCCGCAGCGGCCCAAAAGCAAAATTTCGGTGTCGGTTATGTTAGCAGTTTAGTACTATATTAATATATTTAACAAAATGTTACACATGCAAATGGAACTGCAATGCAATACACTATATCTGAGACTGAAAGATTGAGGCGCAATTCTGGTCACTTTTAAGGTTAGAGTTTGTGCCTAGGGCTCCCAAACCAACAACAACAACAACAACAACAACAACAACAACATTAACAACAATAATAATAATAATAATAATAATAATAATAATAATAATAATAATAATAATAATAATAATAATAAATAGCAGTAATCAAGGGAACAAACTCATAATAGCCAACATACTACAGAGTTGTATCCTTTCAATAAATTTCTATTCATGCGATCTGTCCATTAAAACCACTTCTCAAGCATTCTATCGTCCCTACTTAGTTTGGTAATAATGTTTGCAAATAAGTGTTCTCTCCGCTTTTGCTATCTACGCTCATCGCTCTAAAAGCGAGTAGTTGTAACTTCAATATATATGTTACGCATGATTGTACTGAAAGTACACATGAACTGATGCCAAAAGTTAATTGTACTATGCCGTTGTCATTGTACCATAGGTACATTTACCGTTTGGCATTGTATGCCGTTGTCATTGTACCATTGGTACATTTAACGTTTGGCATTGTATGCCTTTGTCATTGTACCAGAGATACATTTAACGTTTGGCATTGTATGCAGTTGTCATTGTACCATTAGTACAATGCCAAACGTTAAATGTACCTATGGTACAATGACAACGGCATACAATGCCAAACGTTAAATGTATCTATGGTACAGTGACAACGGCATAAATGCCAAACGTTAAGTGTATCTATGGTACAGTGACAACGGCATAAATGTCAAACGTTAAGTGTACCTATGGTACAATGACAACGGCATACAATGCCAAACGTTAAGTGTATCTATGGTACAGTGACAACGGCATAAATGTCAAACGTTAAGTGTACCTATGGTACAATGACAACGGCATACATTACAGAGGTCGACGAAGAGCACAGTCAGTCGTTGTAAGCTGATATGTGGATATTTTCTTGTAATATAATATCTCCAAATTCTAAGCTATCTGTGTTTATTGATTTATTCTTTACTGTGTCCGCGAATATTATTCTTGTATTTTAGTACTTTCTGATTTTTAGACCAGTGGATTGGCGTAAAACAGTTATTAATATCTACAAATGTTAAATGGTTTATTTAAGTGTCGTCTCTGAAGGGTTGGAATTCCGAAGTAATACAGAGAGAGAGAGAGAGAGAGAGAGAGAGAGAGAGAGAGAGAGAGAGAGAGAGAGAGAGAGAGAGAGAGAGAGAGAGAGAGAGAGAGAGAGAGAGAGACTACTAACAGTGAAACTGGATTAATGTCTTTTTTAAAAATGAATTATATCTTTTCAAGGTTAGAATGGTAACGAATTTTATATTTTCACCTTTTGAACGATAATAAATTCTATAGTTCAAAATCAAATTTGAAATATTTAAAACATTTAACAATTATATTTTCGAAAACATAAAGAACGATATTTTTATTTTCTTATCTCCATCCATGTATGTATGTATGTATGTATGTATGTATGTATGTATGTATGTATGTATGTATGTATGTATGTATGTATGTATGTATGTATGTATGTATGTATGTATGTATGTATGTATGTATGTATGTATGTATGTATGTATGTATGTATGTATGTATGTATGTATGTATGTATGTATGTATGTATGTATGTATGTATGTATGTATATTAAATGTGTTTGTGTATTTGTGTGTGTGTAACTGTTGTCTCAGAATGGCATACTAAAGGTGAACTTCTTTTAAAGTCGCACCAACTGGAAAGTATACCTAACTTTTTATACGTGTTTATGGACAATTTTGTTGGTGGTTCTTACACTTTATGCTGTTGGATTTTTTCTTCAAATATATCTAGACTTATCTCCACCTACAGGTAGGTACTATAGGTTATACGGCCATTAGCTGAGTATGAATACAATTAATTGTATTTTGCATTATATTTCATGACACTAAATTGAGATAAAATATGTCTGGATTCTCTATTGCAGCTCCGGATTAAATGATGCTAAATCAATAAACTTGATGACGCTAAGAAAAGGTCAAAGTTTAACGTAATATACAAAAATAAGTCAGTCGCACTCCCGTCCCAACTTATGCGCCCCATTTAGTCTTCAAAAACTCCCTCACTACAGACATATTGATGTCTTCAAATAAGTTATGTAAGGTCCCAATTCTACTGCATTTGAGTGCATCTAGGAAAAACAACTGACACAGTCTATACTGACTGGAAACTTTCAAGTGTTTAGTGCAACAGTTGAGTGATATTTCAGTCTTGTTTATTTTTATCAATACGTCTGAAATTCACCGTGACAACTTCAGTTGCCGAAAAAAATTATTCCAGTGAAAATTGCCTTTGTATTGGCAACTTCTACGATTTGTACATATTCTTACATAGATGTTTGATCTTTGAATTACAAATGCATTCTTCTTATGTTCACTGCCATGAAATAAACATTTTTGCCTTATATATCACTCCAAAATAAAGATTCATCGTCCGTCGAGTCGATGAGGACCAATTTTATCATCCAAGGGTTTAAGGTGCTGGTTCGGTATTTTTGAATTTATTTTGTAATGGCTTTCGGCAAAGACGTTGGTAAGAGGGCTTAGGTTTGTTAAACATACGTTGGCTCTAATTGTTTGTATATATATATATATATATATATATATATATATATATATATATATATATATATATATATATATATATATATATATATATATATATATATATATATATATATATATATATATATATATATATATTATATATATATATATATATATAATGTATGAATGTGCTAATACTGATATTTTCGATGTTAATATTTCCTGCCGTACCTCTCTCACCCATTGCCATTTTTATTACGGACTTCACAGTGTGCGCAATAATTTTGTTTGAGCAAATGAGAACCCATACTTAATTGATTGCTGCGCATGTTTCTGGGAAGAGGGTTGTTGTTGTTTATTATATTGTCAATAAAATATAGTTTCTTGAAAAATTGGGACACAGAAATGCGCATTATGAAAATAAACACCATTTTCCGCTTAAACATGTAGGCCCTATATCGTTTTTGCCAGTACATATTTTGGCCCTCACGAAATCAATGAAAGTTATTAAATTGTTTTCAGAATACAAAGTAACAGGATATATTTGCCAGATAAGCATAATTGTCTCGGTCAGTATTGCCAGCAATACTAAATAATATGATCGAAAATATTGATTCGTAACTGGAATGATGTATTCTCTTGTGTATTTGCTATAATGCAACGCTATACTGATACTGCAACGATCCAATCGATTTGACAATGGCTTTCGTTTTGTTTTCTCCCTTTGGTCATTAAGATTTGCCAATCTAAAGTTATGGTTGCACTTTCCTTACAAGAACATCTAATTGTTTAACACAGAAACTGTATGGAATTTGTATCCCATGATACAGCAGGATGATAAAATTAGTACTTTAGGGTGCTTTGTGCCCCTAATCCTACGGTAAACATTCGCTGAAAACCAATTATAGTTGAATTCGGGGAAAGGTTTGAATTTATTCCTAAGAACAAAGGAACTTTGTGGAATTTTATTTAAGTACAATTCAACATTTTCTAAATTGAGATGGGGTCTCACAGTCACATGTGTAATTTTCTTGAGCATGCCATAATAATTACAGAAATACATCACTGTTAACTAGCAATTATGATTTATAATTAGCAAGTTGAATGTCTGAATCATGATGAATTGATATTTAAAAAATGCTTAAATTAACTCATTTAATTATATGAAACCATAAGAATATAAAGAAGCAATTAACTCGGCAGTTTATTCTCTTTAACTGACACGATAATCGCTCAAAATATCTAACCCATGTACAATAAAGTAGGTTTATTGTTTGCAAATCGGTGGTTCTGATATATTTCTATCCATTTTCCACCTAATGTCAAATTACGCAACCGCATCTTTCTGGGGATTGCTAACCATATATATAATTCCTACTATTTAGAAAGTGGTCATCTGTTAATCACTTCCAAACAGGCAAAATGGCAAATATTGATTGGTAAATAAATATGTAAGCCTGTCTGCAGTATGTATTTAACAAACAAACATATGCAACAAGTTGTCGTCTAAATATCGCCGGAAGGTGGTGTACTGTATATGCAAAACACTGATACAAAAAGAATCCGGGTAGACAAAAATATCCAACTTAAATCCCAAGGTATCTGTGATCGTAAAATTTGGGTGAAAATCGATAGATTCGAGTTTATGAAACAAAGCCTCAAGAAGTTATGAAGCAGCGATGTGTACTTAGAATCAAAGTGGGAAGACATCTCTCATGACCCAATCCTTTAAAAGTGCACAACGTTGTTTGAATTGCTTCCATGTGTGAAAATTTAAACCAGCATCTTTGGCACAAAGAAGATATACTCAAAAACTGCATTTTCAGCTCTGCATAAACTCGATTGATCAGGTTATCATAAAATAGAGTTCAAGTACAGGAGATTTGAAATATTTTCTAATAAATTTCTTTGACTCGTCATCTAGCGTTTTCAATAAATTTAATTGAGTTAGAGCCAAAAGACAATTTTATTCTGACGTGCCCCACATTTAGACATTTGACCTTGAACATGAAGCGTACTAAATATACATCTTGAAGGGCTTTTGGACATGGCAGTGTGGTCATAGTTCACGGCTTTTCTAACAGATTTTTTTGTCCACTGAAAGAAAGTACCCACTTGCATAGGGGTTATTCTTAAGTATTTCAAATGCAAAGCTTGCAAAACTGAAAAATTTTAAAATAAAAAGAATTTGCTAATCAGGTCGTTCTATACTGGCACCAAAGTGTGGCATTACTTTTCTCAAACGATTCGAGTTATTTTTATGTTTGTTAAGTCGTATGGGGAAATTGCTGAGCAAAATAGACTGCACCCTTGGCTACATCTAACAACGTACGCTTTGAATGCATAATTATCAGTATTATGCATGGAAAGTTTTATAACGATACATAATTCAGCTCGACAATTTAAGAGGACTTTGTCCAACATTAAAGGACTCGAAACATTTCAGCTATGTCGAATCTTCAGAATCTAGAAGATGACAAATCGATTGTGGTTCAGTTTTTTTAATATCCGATGTAATTTCTGTCTGAACCTTGTCCAAACCACGTGATAAAATATATCTATAAATGCTGTATATTTTGAAAAACTAGCATATACATTACTGGAAATATCAATACACGTATTTTGAACAAATCTGATGACTAAACGCGGTTGGTAGAGATATCATTGCCGTTTGTAAAATTAAGTCACAAGTTTTTGTTGTTTTTTTATTATTTTGTTTTTTAAAATTATATATTTTTGTTGAGAAAAAGGTGACGATGTCACTAGTTGTAACTGAATAATTTAAATAAACTGTGGTAAGCGAGGGTTACTTTAGACACACGATGAAATGCATCGCTAGGAATACTTGCTCAGTGTAATAAACGTCGATGGTACTGACAAGGTTATAAGGGAGATGGAGGTTGTTATAAAAACCCTGCATTATATAAGTGAAACAGATTACTATAAATGCAATGGACAACATGTTCAATAATACGTATTTAGATACCAGTACAGAAGAATTGATGCTAAATTTAAGGAGGAGACAGCGTAACAGGATGTTATTGATCTATTGGCGATATTGATCAAGCAGATATTAGCGAAAGGACATAAAGGAAAAATATAATTTGCGTTGGATAAACTAGATGCATGGGCTTCTTATCTGGGCTTTGACTATCGATTAAACATCTCCGTCTGAAATATTAATACATAAATGATCCTACCTCTAATAAAAGGCAACCCCAGCAGGCACCGTATGTACTCGCTTATTCGATCGAACACCAAACAAATATATTCTCTGATTGGCCATTGCATAATGCACTGTTAGATCGGGGTCTCTGCTGTTTGCTCTACCGATAACTCCTAACAAACTGCATCTACTCGGATCTGCAGTCGAATAATGTTCAGACAGGTATGGGTATATGCTGTTTACTACTGGTCTCGACATATAAACTAGTAAATACTGTAGATATTTCTACTTTCAATTGTTGTGCTTGTGTTGCTTGCTGTTTTCGTTTTTATTTTTGGGTAGGTGGGCGTGGGGTGGGTGGGTGTGGGTGAGGTGGGTGGGTGGGGTGGGGTGGGTGGGTCTTGTATCGCAATGGTAAATTTCCTTTTAAAACACACCTTTTAGCTGGCAATTAATTACTTCCAGTAAACTTAAACCGTACAAATGTATTTATAATACATTCGCCAGTCAAAATAACAGCGTACTTCATACATACTATGAGTCATTAACAAAAAAAAATGTATATAGGAATTGACACAACTGAAATCTTCATGCACAAAAGGGTGTTGTAAATAATTTATCACTGGATCTTTCTCTGTGTGCGCAAAATTAAAAGCTGTTCTCCCAGTTTCAAACTTTTCAAATAGAATTGGCTTCACAATATAAGCGCGTACAAAATATGATTTTCCTTCTCATGTAAAATTAAATAATAACTAATGGATAAATGACGGGTTTTGCGCAAATCTGACCCTTTGGAGGTTGTGAGTAGTCGTGGCTGCATTCTGAAACCATTTTCATATAATCGCTGAATTTATTGTCCCACTATGCTACTGGGGAAAATGTTAGCTTTTGTTACACTGGAATTGCTGATAAAAGTGAAAACGAGGGTATTTTTTGAATTGTTGTGCCTAGTTTAGTGGGTCTAATCACTTGTAAAGGCTAAGGCAAAAAAAAATATAGTCCAAGTTTACCTACACCAACAAGCATGTTTACGTAATTAGTATCAATGAGATTTATTTTGCCAAGTGAACTTTACTAACTATAAATGAGCTCAATCAGTTCAATGTCAGTTGGCAGATACATTCCACAGGTACTAGTTCACAGAGTACCTATCTTCTATTTAATAATGAAATCTCAAACAACTTTTAAAATATAGAAGTTGGTTTGACAAATTAAGTCTAATATATTAGTTTACCATTTGTACATGTATATATATTTGATTACGAAAATGAGGTGGAGGATCGGCTTCTGCCTCCTGCCTCTTTTGTTTGCTATTTCTGCTTCAAAGAGATGTATGTGTGTGTGTATGTATGTATGTATGTATGTATGTATGTATGTATGTATGTATGTATGTATGTATGTATGTATGTATGTATGTATGTATGTATGTATGTATGTATGTATGTATGTATGTATGTATGTATGTATGTATGTATGTATGTATGTATGTATGTATGTATGTATGTATGTATGTATGTATGTGTGTGTGTGTGTGCGTGTGTGTGTGAACGTATGTCCAGAGGACATGTGAAGTTAACGCAATAATTATAAATTATTGGAACACTTCTTAATAACTTGATACTATATGTTGGCGATATATTGTTGGGTTGGGTTTTTTGTTGGGGGTAGGGGTGTTCAAGCCAGAAGACACAAAGCCTGATAGGAATTCCTTATGTATGTATGTATAATGAAATCGCGCGTGCCTGGACTGCCGCAAAACGTAGAGGACAAATTTTGAAACATTCCCTTTTCTTGGCGAGAACCAGAGAATTAGCTAATATAAACGATGTACTGGTTTTAGATAAGGTGGCTCATTTTCAGCATCTGTTTCTGTGGGATTAATCGAATCATGTAATCCGTTAATATTTCTACCTGGTGCCTTGTTTAATGTAGGTCACATTTACTTCTGTGAACTAAGTGAAATTAGGCGTAGTTCCTTCGTCTGTTGAATTAATTTTTTTGTTGTTTTTTCGTACAACCAATACGCTTTGATGACCGGAAAGATCAAACAACAGTGAAAGAAGGATGATACCACTCGTTGTTTATATATATATATATATATATATATATATATATATATATATATATATATATATATATATATATATATATATATATATATATATATATATAGTGTGTGTGTGTGTGTGTGTGTGTGTGTGTGTGTGTGTGTGTGTGTGTGTGTGTGCGTGCATGCGATAGATCGGCTGTTTTCTCTTTTGTTTTCTTTTGTTTTGTTTGAGATTTTTTTGTTTTCGGACAACCTTTATTTCATATTTGGACAACGAAGACTACGAGCATGAGTTGCAAGGTAAGACTAATTACCTTTCTAAATTTTTGTTCCGTTATTATGGTTCACGTTCCAAAATAATCTTGCACGACTTAGATGTCTTTTGGCAGTAATTATTATGTAGATATGTGACTCTACTTGATTCTACGATAGTGTTCCAAAAAATCAGGTTCCAGTAAAATTATTTTACAACAATGCAGCAAAAGAAACGTACACGTTCAGTGTAATATTTGAAGAATTATATAAAGTACAAAATATTAAGACCTCCAATATATAATTAAGCATGTAGTGTGATATATTAGAACTTGAACTTTTCATTTCATTCGTTGGTCCCTTTACCTTATATTAGCCATAGTCGATTGTTATTCTTTGGGGATTTATAGTTATATTTGCTTTAAAATTTTGATGTTCTTACCAAGTTTTGGGGAAAATAAAAAAAAAATGTGCCTTTTAATCCAACTCAGATATATTGGCCCCAGCATCAACTTAATGCAGAGAGAAAAACAGGAGAAGAATCAGAATTTTAGATTTGCACAACTTTTAACACCTCACCTTAGCACGCGGCTTGTACCGATAAAAATGACATGTACCTATCGTCTAAATTTTCTTTTCTCCTCTCTAAAATATTTCCTCATTTCTACCTATTTCCTAGTTTTGAAGCAAAATAAATAGTTGCCAATCATTGACCACATGTTTTTCTAAAAATATTTTTATCAAGATTGTTCTGGCACAAATAGTGATGACCACTAATCACCGATAACAACTTCAACGACCGTATGGAGGAGCCATTCGTCTCACATGTTAGAGCTAAGTATATTTGTTGATTATATATCTTTTTTAACAGGGAAAAATTGCTCATACAGCGTTTATATTATACATCTATTAGAACGGAACCAATGATCCCTTGAAACAGAATTAAAACAGTATGGCTAAATCTTTGAAAAAGAGACAAAAACAAAAGGGCTAGATTCACTACAATGGTCGTCGATACCATTGTTCGAGTAATTTAAGTTCTTTCAAACGTCACTTTCCATAGAATGTTTGTCGATACCAATTTACGTATAATTTAGATTCTTTAGATTGTCACATATGGGTAAATTATGTCCACCTTTGTTCATTAAATAGAGTAAATGATTAAGGCGAACATGCGTAGGAGTTGACTAATAAAATTTCCTTTAATAGACGAAAAGCTCACATTCGGAACAATTCAATTTCATATCCGTACCGTTAATATTATTGAACATAAGCAGTTGTGAAGTCTACGTCTAACATCGATTTCCAGTAAAGGACATTGACAGCTTAGACAGACCAGATTTTTCCAAGATATGGTACAGCTGGTATACAAAATGTTCTTTTATAATCAAATTTACAAAGGTAAATAATTCATCCTTATCCTGAAACCAATCGTGACCAAAATTTAATTCGATGTACATGATTTGAAAAGGTTCCACACCAAGCATTTAGTACAATACTGATTATGTTGGATTACAGACAAGCGATAGTTAGTTTCCATTTCATAAACATGTAAACTATAAAGGAGTATAAAATCATTTGAAACAGGGACTGTTCTGTTTGTCAAGCACTCTCTATATGATTGCAATTGTCTCCCTTGTTACTATTGATAAATTCTTGTTCACATATATTTGTTGTTAATTTCATGGATTTGTGTGGAATCGTGTGATTCTACTTAGCAACTGCATCACCAAAATCATCTTTAGTAAAAATGTGTCGTTATACAGTGGCTCCAAGTAAGTAGGAAGACATATTCAGTATAAATGTGTAGTTATACTTTGGTACCAAGTAAGTAGGAAGACATTCAGTATAAATGAGCAGATATACTTAAGCACCAAGTAAGTAGGAAGACATATTCAGTATAAATGTGCTGGAATACTTGGGTACCAAGTAAGTAGGAAGACATATTCAGTATAAATGTGCTGGAATACTTGGGTACCAAGTAAGTAGAAAGACATATTCAGTTTAAATGTGCTGGAATACTTGGGTACCAAGTAAGTAGGAAGATATATTCATTATAAATGTGCTGGAATACTTAGGCACCAAGTGAGTAGGAAGACATATTCAGTATAAATGTGCTGGAATACATAGGCACCAAGTAAGTAGGAAGACATATTCAGTATAAATGTGCAGTTATACTTAGGCACCAAGTAAGTAGGAGGACATATTCAGTATAAATGTGTAGTTATAATTTGGAACAAATAAGTAGTTGGTGTTCTTCATTATAAATGTGCTGGAATACTTGCTCACCAAGTGATTATGAAGTCGTCTTCATTATAAATATGTCGTTATAATTTGGCCTCCATTCAAGTATAAATGCATCGTTATACATGGGCCACAGGGCCCAGAGTGGCCGAGTGATCTAAAGCGCTGACCGTTATGGATCACTGCCATCTCACCTGTCTGCGTGAGTTCGAATCTGTCTAGACTCGGCTAACGTGGGTAAGTGGGAAAGCCTACCAATAGCTTCTCGTGGGTCGGTGGTTCTTCCCGGGGTTTCTCAGGGTTCTTCCCCATCATTAATACTGGCCGCCATATATAGCCTATATTGTGTTGAAAAATGGCGTTAAACCCTATAATAAAAAAATACATGGGCCACTGGTAAATGAGAAGGCTTGTGGCCAAAGTCAAGTTAAATATTTTGATTTATTTTTTGTCAAGGATTTTGGAAACTGAGTCAAAGAACATCGATATTTTGTGTAGTGCTGATACGATTATTTCTGAATCGGAATTATAAAAATTTGATTTATGCTGTGTGAGGTTACTTTATACAAGTAATTAGTGCAACCTAATTTCACAATGGATAATTTATTTGCTGTATTTGGAATATGACATTTGGTGTACGAGGATATTCTCATACCATTTTGTTTAATACAAAATGTAATTAGAAAACCATATAACTTAAGGAAGTGCTTTATTACACTGAGACAATTTTTGTCAGATGCTTCATGTCTGGAATGGATATTAAATCAAATTATAGCACTCTTTTATATTGAAAAATGCCAAATTCTGATATGCAGGAAAATTAAGGATACGTAATTATGTTCATAATAAATTTTGTTCGTAAAGCAGTGATTTTTATTCAATAAAGATGACAAAATTAAACATTTCAAAAGGGATGATGCTTACCAAACAAATTTTGTGCACAGGCTCGCATTAAATATTAGCTAAGAACAGGTTTTACCAATTTCATCAAAATGTTTTGTGCCATAAACTATGCTTCTATGTCTGCCTTCAGCATTACTTAACTAAAGATTTGAACCAGGTCCCCATAAATAGATCGTATATAAATTCACTAAGGATCTGAGCCAGGTCCCCATCTTGCGATTACACTGATATCTTAACTGTACAAGGGTCCTTTCTAGTCATTAAGTAGATTGCAAATATTTGAGAGAGTGACATCTGTTAGGTGAAGTTATTTGCAGCTGAGACACTCACTGTAGATAGAATTTTGGCGTACATCTATGTTACTTTCATTTACTGTGTCTGAGATTTCTTTTGATATTGCGCTTGTGGAAATTGTACATGATCTAAAAACACAAGTAACCATAATGACTGATCCCATGTGCTCAAAACTCAACCTGAATTAGTGTAAAGTACGCTTTTTTAAAGTTATTAAAATAGGGTAAACGAATTTTACCATGCTAGACAAGACCAGCTTCTGAAAGTACAAGGAATGAATTAACAATCATAAGTATGAAAAGAAAATGTTTTGTAAAATTTACCGCTGAAGTCCAAGAAGTGAAAATGACCAAGCGAAGCTAGCAGTTTTCGATAATCGCACATCTGAAGTTAGGCCAAGCTGTCACCCATATTACACCCATCAATCATTCTCTAAAATAAACGGAATTAAAAGTTCTTTTAACAATATCTAAGATTAATCAGATTCCTTAAATAACCAGTATAACCAAGGATGAAAACCGGGGTAAATCCACACTGTTTTAATTCCTTTCCTATCTCCTTCATTTAGTACATTCCAATGAAATCCAGTGAAACTTTTGAAACAAATTGCCTTTTCGGATATTTCTGGAATACATCTGGTTTGTTTTGTAATCCTACGACAAGAGGATGATCTAAGTAAACATTTGTTTTGCTTTTTACTTTGAGTTTATTTTATTTTTTTAATTCGACTGATATCCTTCCTTTATCAACAAATCACCGTTTGAAAAACCAGTGAAAAAAAATATCGACGTTTTCTTTGAGACTACAACTGAAGGCAACAGCAGTTAAGTGGCCAATTAGTGTAGTGATGCCTGTAATGGCACGTCATGCGGATAGTAATGGGTATAACCGGGTAATATCTTAAATATAATGCGGGTAATTGAGCATGAGAACCTGCCCAGGAATGATATCGTTACCTAATCATGCTACTCGTAAGGTCAAGAGTAGTCAGTCAAACTTAAGATGTGTGCCTCGTGGACTGGTCTCCTAAATAGTTTCATTGTTACTTTACATCAACTGATACAAAAGTACCACACAAAAAACAGTGCGAATTAGGTTAGTGGGACGATTCATTATTTCGTTTATTCTGGGGCTACGTCTATAACGAGTAATGTTTCTCACCTCCTCGTTTTTTTTTGGGGGGGTGTGCTGTGAAAGCAGTTTTACGTTTGTTTTTTATTATGATTTTTTAACGTAGCTTTAACAATTTTTCAGTCATATCGCTATGATGTCTGCAGTGTGGCACTTTATAGTGATGTCTAGCACTGGGGCATCATGCCGCAGACATGTAACATGATGTCCCACCCAGTCACATTATCCTGATACCAGGCCGATCAGTGGAGCAGTACATTTGTTTTCTAAGTACTGTAGGGCAAATATGACAAAACTCTGATGAAATCACATATTTACTGGAAGTAGGTTTGTATCTTTTCCATAGTTTTCATTCTTCGTTCAAAGATCATTTTATATACATGGTTATCAAATTAAGGAGCAAACCCTGTTCATAGAATCCGTGTGTGTGTGTGTGTGTGTGTGTGTGTGTGTGTGTGTGTGTGTGTGTGTGTGATATAACGTAACTTTAATTTTTTTTCAGTCATATCGCAACGATGTCTGTCGTGTGACACTTTATAGTGATGTCTACTACTGCAGCATCATGCTGCAGACATCTAGTATGATACTCATTAACATTATCCTGACACCGGACCGACCAGTCCAAATACTAAACTCATTACTGAGCGCATGGCGAGGCAGCTGTTAGTACCATTTTTTGTCTTTGTTGTGACTAAGCCGTGGAGGACACTCAAACTATTAGGCTACTGGAGGGGTTTTGAATAAGTCTGATAAAATTAAAGAACTGGATAAGCCAGATTAAAAGGAATCAAAACACTTAAGGGCTTAAGCATTTAATTTTGTGGAGGAGGGATAGGGGCTGGAATATATTTTTTAAGTCAGGCTGTCATAAATGTATCATATGCGTTATTTTAATACTAAAATATATTGATTTCAAATAAACAAATTATGCCGGCTCTCCAACCTCCCCAATTAAATTATTTCTCCTAAAAGAAAAAAGAACGATAAAGCAAATTTGAAAATCATCATGAAACCTCAGCTTTGCCCTTTCATTTAATATTCATTTTACTGCATATTGAACTAAAATGCAGGTAGTATTTCAAATTTGTTGATGGACACTAACATTATAGCCAATGGATATGGTGCTTTTGGGAACTAATCTGTCACGAATGAAAATATATTGACTAATTAAAGAAATGTGAAGACTACCACGTGCTGCACAAGAAAGAAACAGGGATTGTTTGCTCTCATAAATGGACACCGTGTAACACAATCGTATCTAGGGTTTGTGAATGGCTGAGTGTCAGCTATCTGCTATTTCATACAAATATATATATAAAATTACGTAGATAATGTCAGGCTTGTATTCAGAGTTTACCTGAAAAGAAACCTATGAACGACACAACAGAAAAGGTTGATCAACAAAATATTTAAATATTTCGCACGGATTTTAGAGTCCCTAAAAACATGTGTAATCTTGAACGTTTATGAAACGGACAACTGATTACCAGTCATCAGTAATGCAACATCATTTGTAGTTTACTATGTGAGACATTTCGTGGAATAAATAGTGATTGCTTGTACTGGCAGGTGGTTGTAAAAATAGTTGTTAAATGTGAGATTTTACTTATATATATATATATATATATATATATATATATATATATATATATATATATATATATATATATATATATATATATATATATATATATATATATATATATATATATATATATTATTATATATATATACATACATACATACATATATATAATGTTATTTTGAATTAAAAGCTGGAATAATATTGTCAGTGATTCAGCAAAGGACTGTTGACACAGCAGCACTTAGCTGGCCACAACAGATGTCATCGATTTCCATTTTGGATTTCATTGGGACTCGAGGTCACTTTCATTCAGAACTTTGTATTACTAGTCCTTCTATTTTTAAATCTTGGATTATTTCTGGATTTATTCGTAAAAAATGTATGTATTTTTTTCCTAATTTTTCACTTTGTGTTCAGTAGAAATAAATTATTTGTTAAATTTTACAAAGCTTGTTGTCTTCACCTTTTTCTGTTTTTTTTAAAGCATTGACTCGTAACAAAGGGCTATGCTAATTACAGATAACAAGCTGGGTAAAAAATTGAAAATTGAATTTCTAAAGATTTAATCCTGGAGTTTCGATTGAGAACAGAGAAAACCAGGTCACTAGAGCAGTGGATTCAGAGAGAAACCCTGTAGTGAAGATACTAGGAAAAACAAATGTTCTCAAAGATTGTTATAAGGCATGACTCAATGAACGGATTGCTGACTACCCTAAAAGATGGTAAAGCAATATCTCCTAACTCTATATATTGATGTGTCCACCCTACAGCGATAATCCCTAATTATAGATCATGATGTGTCCATTATACAACAATAGTCCTTAATTATATCTCCTGATATGTCCATTGTACAGCGATAGTCCCTAATTATATATTCAGATGCCTCCATCGTACGTATTTCATTTTAAGATTGTTATTCATTCATATAACAGCGATATATTATTTTTAAATAAAAGCATCTCCGAAGTAGAAATTTAAGTTTTCTACTGGAATCTTCGAAATATTTAAATGTTTCAATAAATGAGATGAAATATGTCGATTGTATATACGCGATTGGCATCAAAACTTGTGCCATATCTTCATTTGATTTATACTTCCTATAAGGGAAATAAAATCTACGTATCCACCACTGCTTCAAAAATTAAAAACTTTTTTATTTTTGACTTCTAATGTTCATAACTTTGTACAAAGCATTTAGCTTTATTTATCATTATATGGATTTTTATCATTATTATTATTGTTATGTGGATATTTATGATTATTTGATTATATATCACTATGTGGATATTTTTCATTATGTGGTTAATATTTATCATTCTACCTATATATATATATCATTGTCAGTATGTGGATATTTATCACCACGTGGATATTTATCATTATCTTTATGCGGATATTTATCATTATGTGGATATTTATGATTATTTGGTTATATATCACTATGTGGATATTTTTCATTATGTGGATATTTATCATTCTACCGATATGTATCATTGTTAGTATATGGATATTTATCACCTCGTGGATATTTATCATTATCTTTATGTCGATATTTATCATTATCAGATGTGGATATTTATCATTACTATTATTTGGATATTTGTCATTATGTGTATATTTATCATTATGTGTGCCATTATCATTATCAGTATGCTAATATTTATCATTATGTGTATATTTTTTTCATTATTTAGATATTTATCATCATCTGGATATTTGCCATTTTTGGAAATTTATCATTATCAGTATGTAGATATTTATTATTATGTTGATATTTATCCTTACGTGGATATGTGATTCTGTGTGTGATTTAGATTTTTTAACGTAGCTTTAAAAAAAATTTCAGTTATATCGCTACGATGTCTGCAGTGTGACAATTTATAGTGATGTCTAGCAGTGGGACATCATGCTGCAGACATGTGGCATGATTTCCCATCCAGTCACATTATCCTGACACCACGCCAACCAGTCCTAACACTAACCTATTAATGCTGAGCGCCAAGCAAGGCAGCTGTTAGTACTACTTTTGTAAGTCTTTGGTATGACTTGGCCGGAGTTCGAACCCACGACCTTCCGCATATTAGGTGGACGCTCTAACCACTAGGCTACAGAAGCGGTTACGTGGATATGTATCATTTTCATTATTTGGACATAAATCATTACCATTATGTGGATATTTATCATTATGTTAATATTTATAATTACCATTATCATTATTTGCATTTATAATTATCATTATCATTATTTGCATATATACTATTTTGTAGCTTTGAAGAAAATTGATATTGATGTAGGGTCTATCACCGCTCTCATATCCTACAACTGTGACCTTTCTGTATCAAAGCTGTGATTACTTAACAACTAAATATAAGTATTTCACAATCCCGAGGCAATTATCTTCAAGGCGATGCGTTTGTATAACTTCACCCAGTAACCTACAGACGTGCCAGTTCGGGACAATATATGGTCATATTATTCAATATCAAGTCTTGAAATTTGGATGCCTCTACCATGTTGTTGCAAAGGTACTGTTGCTCTATCCAAACCGCCATGTTGACATTTTGTTACAAATTTGAAATGATTGTAAATATCCATTATGTTTTGGATCTATTATTTGCCTAACATTTACTGAAATCAGAATCATAAGAACACTTACATGCTTCGGGATATTATGACTTCCTGCATTTTTCCTGACTTAATTTCCTCGTATATCTTAATTTCAAACGATGTTGGAAAATGGGTATTTCTTGCATAACGGGTTTTATTTACAAAAAGAAGAGAAAATGCAAATATGAACGCTAAAGGCAGAATAAGCAGGGTTATGAGACTAAATATGATTTTAAGACAGAAATCAAGCTACTGATATTGTATAATATTAACCTTGATATTGTGTAATATTATCCTTACTACTGCGAAATATTAACCTTCAATTTTTGTTTTAGTTGTGTTCAAGTTCCTCACAATAAAGCTTTACAAAGTCTTCACTCTCTTGACAAAAACAATTTGATTATTAACAGCAAACATTGCAACATATTCTTACATCTTTTTTCCTAGTTTGCACTGTTACTTTCTGTCTCTTTTTGTGATTTTAACTTGTTAAAAACAAGTGCAATAAAAGCATCTGTCGTTGAGAGCACTCGTTTGTTTGTTAAAGCATAAAGCATAACAAATAGTCGATACCCAGACAATTTACTTTATAGGTAAAAGGAACCAATCTGGGTGGCAGATTTGTCTAGACAGATTTCACAATACAAAAACGTTTTTGTTAGATCCTTGAACACCATGTGGTATAGAAACTAATCAGTTCCAGCTCAGATAACGCATCAGATTAATCAATTGAACTTTCTATCAAGGAAATCAGGATTCAATACACGTTCTATCTTTACAAAGTGGGACAGGTAATCGTAATTTTGTGTTACATAATTGTAAAAGATCTACAATAAAGGAGATGAGTTTTGTTTAGCTTGAAAACACTTAATGATGGATACCAGTCAAGTCTAAACAAATACACTTATCGCGCGCAGAGACAACATATGACATAAAAGTCCTGAATAATTAAATACTTATATCTTATTGTCTTGTAGACTTGTGCCGTGTTATGTTTTTCCTAAAAGGTCTTTGTGATGATGACGACGGAAAATGTCGTCTGCAGCAGAGACTAATCTTCTGGATGAAAATGTATCATTTCAAAAGTATCATTTCAAAAGTGATTGTTGTTGTTGTTGTTGTTGTTGTTGTTGTTGTCCTGGGGCTTGACGCCATTTTGCAGCACACAATAGGCTATACATACTAACTTATAATTTCGAGAAATGTTCAGTCACACTTTTCTAATTAGAAGCATTATTGGGATTGGTCATGCAGTCAAGCACATATGGGCCTCCGTTCAGTCACACTTTTCCAGTTATAAGCAGTCGTGGCCTCCGTTTACGTAGTCTGACTTTCCTCAGGTATAAGCAATATGGGTCTCTATTCAAATATACTTTCCTCAGTTATAAGCAATATGGGCCTACGGTGACATTGTCAGTCTTCCTCAGTTATAAACAATATTGTCTCCGTTCACACAGTCAGACTTAGTTATAAGCAATATTGGCCGGTCATCATACAGTCAGACCTTCCTCAGTTGTAAGCAATATTAGCCACTGTTAACACCGACTTATTGATAAGCAATATTTGCCACAGATCATAGTCAGAATTTCCTCATTTGTAAGCAATGTAGACCTACGTTCATACAGCCAGGCTTTCCTCAATTACAAATACGCAATATTGACCTCAGATCATACAGACTTTTAATAATTATAAGACCTCTATTCGTACGATTAGCCTTTCGTGAATGACGAGTAATACGGACCTCCAATTGCTACAGTCAGCCTTTCGTGAATGACGTGTAATACGAACTTCCAATATCTAGTCAGCCTTTCGTGAATGACGAGTAATACGGACCTCCATTCGTACAGTCAGACTTTCGTGAATGACGAGTAATACGGACCTCCATTCGTACAGTCAGCCTTTCGTGAATGACGAGTAATACGGACCTCCATTTGTACAGTCCGCCTTTCGTGAATGAACAGTAAGTAATACGGACCTCCATTCGTAAAATCAGACTTTCAAGTTGTATTAAACTTGTGTTAGAAACTTCGCATTTTCCTGTCAATTTGGTGTCTGGAAATATTTTAAAACGTCTCTTTCAGAGAACAAGTCCCCAAAAGGTAGAATAAAAGCGCTTCGGACATTTATAACTGGGCAATTAAAAAAAACTTTATTTCTTCATTTACAAAAAGAGTCATTGAGTCATTGAGTTGGAATGTGTTTATTTAGTATGGTGCCCGATTTAGTCACTCGTTAAGACTGGATGCTTGTTTTCTACGTGTGTTATAGTTTCTTCTCTAAATAATCAGTCATGAGTTGACTCTCATTAAAACGAGCATACTTCGTTATAACTATATCTACGACATACACGTTATCATTAGGCCATTTTCTGATAAAAGTACGTGTTTTCGAAATCTTTTGAAAACCATGAATCTCTTGGACAGCAATATTTATGTGTAATGAAAAGGAAAAACGGGAACAAGATAAATTTTTGGTTCTGATCTCTCTTTTTTGTTTGATTAATTTATTTTACATTGGAATATCGCCACTTGGCTGCTTCTGTATTCTTCTCTATAATCTGATCTAAACGCGTTTTTCACTTTTTAAAGTGATGTACAAGGATTTGTTTTAAGTGAAAGGCGGACATTATGGAGATAATATAATATAGAATACAGTCACAGTTCTCACAAGCGTTAAGATACATGGGTAGATCGTTCAGAGAGTGCAACAACTTTCATGATGTATGTAACGTGTAGAAAAAAACTATCAAACAATGGAAAGAATAATTGATCAGACAAAACACGATCGATCGCTTTTAAATAATCACACACACACACACACACACACAGACACACATATATATATATATATATATATATATATATATATATATATATATATATATATATATATATATATATATATATATATATAATGTACGGTGTATCAATGATATACCACGAGATTTTTACATTTTTCATTAAAAGGAAACGAAGCTTGCTGAGTTTCCTTGTAATGAAAATTGTATACAACGAGTGGTTTATCATTTATATACCGTACATACTATACATATATTTTATTTATACCACATACCCTGGGGGTCATAAACTGTACACTGTAGGGGAGTGAACTCTTCACAACCCCTTGTATGTATGTACGCTCATAAAAGAAGTTCCATAGTCGCTATTAATTTCGTATACATTTCATTTACATTATTTGCTTTATGTTTCTTTTAATAATATTAAGTGAAATGAAAACAAATGGCTGATAGCTAACATTATTTTGTTTTTTAAAATAATGTGCAGGCCAACATTAAATATGCAGCGTTCGTCGTCACGAACAGTAACAGTGCGGCCATTTTCATCTGTACGTAGACTACGATTCGAGACAGAAACATCAAAATAATGAAGGATCAATAGATAATGGAACAATTTAACCCTAACTACATTTCGTTAGTATCGTATCTGTCCATATTTCCCAATTCATATTGACTGTCCGTGTCACTTTAATTTATTCTCCTACGTTTTCGCTGTGTGGGCCCCGTTAGAGAAGTCGTCTGTTGCAAAAGGTTGACCAAGTTACGGATCTTTCACATTTTCCCGAGGTTCGTAACAAATGTGTTTTGTACGGTGATGCTTGATCCGTGGAATGGGATGCTGATAATCTGATTCTGTTAAATATTACACGTTTGGGAACTTGATACACTAGAGTCTGTTGCTGTGCAGTTTGAAATTTCTTTGCTGTGGGGGTGGAGGATGACAAGATCATGACTTGGGTGGCCGGTGTTGCTCGGGTAATTGGAATAAGTCTGTTGTTGTTTGTCACTAGTGTTTGGGTAGCTGTTTATAGACTGTACATTTCTGTGGCCTGAAATTTGCATTCACATCTTTCTATAGTGTAACATCCCCACCGCCATTTCAGATCGTAATGTTTAGTCACTTCCCTTAGACCAAATGTCACGGAGCTGTTACACAACGTGTTAACAGTGGCTTTCAGTGCTTCCATCCCCATTAGCTTTGCAATACAGGACATTTATTTTATCGTTAGTGATTGGTTGACTCCTATTGGTTTTATTTTCTTTTCTTTTAGATTTTAAATCTGTTTGCTTAGCAGGAAGAGCTACCCTTGTTAATGCAAAATTTGTGTCATTTCCTCTCATGATTGAACTTGCATATTTCTTGATTTTAAGGTGGCGATCAAAGGAGCTAATCATGCTAAGTGTTTGCGTTCTGCTTAATTTCTATAAATTTCAATAAATCATCAGGCTTATGTTGGACAAAGAATGATCATTATCGTTAACAAATGTCTCAGCCATGTCTCTATCAAACACTTTAATCAACTCACAGTTTAGTAGATTAAATGTTGCTTTATTATGTTGATCCTTATCTAATGTCATTGTTTCCTTTTTTCAGTGTTGCACAGTGTTTGATTTTTGCAAGAGGGAGAGACTAGAAGCATCAGTTTTGACAGAGATGAGAGCAAACGACACAGGGTGGAGTTTAGTAACATTTATTTCCAGGATTAAGTATGGTTGATATTTTTGTATAAAAACGTTAGTTTCTATAAAAATATTTTTATGAAAATCATTTTCTTGTTATTTTATCATTTTTAAATGTAATATTCCAAGGAACTCATATCCATGTTTAGAGAGTATAAAGCTATAAAACATGATCCATATGCGTAATCATACGCCATGGGCAAATCACAATTTGATACCAATACTATTGGTATATCAAGTTGCTTTATACCAACACTTTAAATACATGTTTTATTTTCAATGTATGTGATATATATATATATATATATATATATATATATATATATATATATATATATATATATATATATATATATATATATATATATATATATATATATATATATATGTATGTATGATGTAAATCAATGCTAGATAGAATCCTAACATGAGGTCAGCCTTGGGGTCAACTACCACGTTGTGTCATTCTTCAAGGTATATTGCTCAGTTTACCGATGAACTAAATAAGTGCTTGATTTTTCGTGCCGCAACACATCAAACCAAACTTACCTCAATTAAACCCCGAGATAGTTTCTCAAGTGTGCAATGCAAGCGAATGATAGAAACAAGTTTACTGAATCCTTTCACTCACAAACACTTTGATCCGCGCTTCAGTGAGGTTTCTCTGGGTGGCGCAACTAAATTCCGACCAAATTATAAAGTAAACTTTTTAACAGCCAATTTAGTATATGTACCAAAAGATGCTTTAATAACATTACCCAGGTCATTTTCTGTACTTATTTTCACAAGAGTAAAGGTACTTTCAGTTTATTGGTTGAAGAAGAGGGCAATTAGTTGAGTTTTTACTGACGTTTACAAACGGACCACACAATAGGTTTAATTTGAAAACTTTTACTTGTAATAAACCCTGGTCTGTTCTGAATGTTTTTCGTCCCTGGAGGTGACACCATGAACTAATGACACCACTGGGTAGGGTCGTAATAGTCTCGCTCCATCTGCTAGAACGAAATATCCAGTCTTTTTAAAAAGAACAGAAAGAAAAACCAAAAAGGCAACAACTCTCTGTGGATGGGCACAATGGGGAATTTTTTTAAATTTGAGGGGGAAGGTGACAAAGTTGCATAAATTATTTTAAACTAATTAAGTGATGGTATGAAATGATACCATATTTTTCGTTTTGGTATAATCTTTCTTTTGGTATCATCTCGTTTTCCCGAGAGGTGATGGTGTATGTAACTCAAATCTCGTTTACACTAATTTACGTGTCAGTTGCACAATGCAGAAGATGGTTGGGTTTCGTTGCCTCGAAATGCAATTTTTTTCGATGACAAGACTGGTCATGTGACCTGTTCACTTCGTCTGTTATCTAAAGATAAGCTTGTATACCTATTTTGTAAATTCATGTGTTCTTGATATTTGATGCATGTTTGTTTTGTTTGTTTGTTTTTGTTTGTTGTTGTTTTGTTTTGTTTTCTTTGTGCTTAGTTTTACTGTTGTTTTTGGGAGTGTTTGCTTTATTTTGGGGGTATTCTTTTTTATTATTTCTAAGGTAAAGTCTCCACAATTTCGATGATGCATTGGTAGCTGTTGGCAATGTTTATTACATTCAACACACGGAATTGATGACTATAATACAAAATATAGTTCTGATCTGGAATGATATCTCTTACATTTCGACATTTCAATATACTCAACAATACTTTGTGTCATTTTATCAGATAGACTGATGTATAAAAATATCACATCTACTTCGCCTCTATTTAACAAACATGGTACTCGTATCTTCTTGTTTGCTGTGTCACAAGCTATTTTAACCAATGCAAATTCTTATTAGAAAAAGGACAAGCTATTTTAACCAATCCAAATACTCATTAGAAAAAGGACAAGCTATTTTAACCAATCTAAATACTCATTAAAAAAGACAAGCTTTTTTAACTAATCCAAACACTCATTGGAAAAAGACAAACTATTTTAACCAATCCAAATACTCATTAGAAAAGGCTAGGTGAAAATAAAGTAATCGTTTAAAAATGAAAAGGCGACAACTCTGTATAAATGGCACATGAACATCATGGAAACTTGGTTTGGATAGCATACTAACATTGATAACTGTCAGCAATAGTTCGTTATTAGCCTTTCTTTGAAATGATAGGGGATACAGTGTAGGTTGCAACCTAATTAATAGGACGGCAACATCTGGGTTAACCCAGTCATAAACAGGAAGAAGTGAAAGTCAGAAAACCAGTATAAAGTCCTACTTAAAACTGAATAATTTTACTTTTCAATTTTCTAATTTGTGCGACCAGCATTTATAAAAGTTCTGCTATAAAATCGTTTTCTTCCAGTAAATGAAAAGACGCTATGTAACTATTCATATAACACGAGCAATTAAAATACCTATCCTAAATTATATATTAGCCAGAATTTCTGTACTTTCTGAACAAATATTTTCTTTCTTCGCCGTGGTGGAAGCGCTCAGGTGGCCTAGTGGTTAGAGCGTCCGCCTCGGATGTGGGAGGTCGTAGGTTCGATCCCTGGCCCAGTCATACCAAAGACTTACAAAAATGGTATTAACAGCTGCCTCGCTTGGCACTCAGCATTAAGAGGTTTATGTTAGGACTGATTGGGATGGTGTTAGGATAATGTGTATAGGTGGGACATCATGTTACATGTCTGCAGCATGATGCCTCAGTGCTAGACATCACTATAAACTGCCACAATGCAGACATCGTAGCGATATCACTTAAAAATTGTTAAAGCTGCGTTAAAACTCAAAATAACACACACACACACACACACACACACACACACACACACACACACACACACACACACACTCGCTTCACACTGGAGGAGCATCACATGTGCAATATTGTTGTATATGCCTGTGTTTAGACATTAACGATAAATCTGCCGAATTAAGTAAATATCAATATGTTTATCTTCTATCTTATTTGCATTTACATGAATAGCCTATCGTGTGCTGAAAAATGGCGTTAAGCCCAACAACAACAACATTCTAACCGAGCGTGTACAATCTTAATGGCTAAAACACTTCCAAAAACTGTTAGATTCATATTTTATGCACGTTTGTTTTTTATAATCAATATTCATTTTTTAAATGTTTAAATTGATCTGAAATCTTTGTTGGATTTCTAGAATGCGGACAGCTACATATCTTACGGTTATATGGATATCGGTTTTCTTTCAGAACTATATATGAATGGTAAGAAAAGAATAGGAAAATGTGTGATGCTGATTACATATGTACTAAAGAAATTTGTATTTATAGAGCGATACAGTAATTGACAACTTAGCACGTGCATATGTGTGCAATTGGTACCTTAAATACGTTATGGGCAATTGAGTAAAAGGAAAAATGTGCATGGCTAATAATATTCCTTAATTGTAGTGCACAAAGTGAAGAACATCAACATCAGCATTTTTTTGTGCAAGCAGTCTACCGAAATATTTAATATGCTCTAATGTTTATTACTATTACCTAATACTAGTTTTAAAATATAATCTAAATTCAACGTGATCTAGGTTACTGGGACAATGATAACATCCCACATATGATATTACGGTACAGATCTTACTGGATTTCGTAATAGACCATTCTCAAGTTTCTTGTTAATGTCAGTTTTTTGCGTTGGTAGCAAGACTGACTGGCTATGTAAAATGCATTCACATACCGTATATCTCGAGTAATGATATAGTTGTGTTCCTGCTTTGTTAGCACACATTCATCTAAATACTTCTTTCTGTCTAACGTTTGAAGAAGTTGTGAACTTGCCACACGTTTTATCATCTTTGTCTGTTTTACTGGAGAACAAATTTTTGACCAACCATATTTAGGACTCTAATAAACATTTTTTGTAGACCAGTGGATAATAGTAAAAAAAATTAAGTAAGAAAAACATGGCTGATCAAAGGCGTTTATTACATTACTTTGATCCATATAATGGTCAAATCATAAACTTAATATTGTTATAATAACATTTGTACGTTATACATAGACTGTGCACTCGGATGCAACGTTCAAATTGAAATGAAACGTAAAATTCCACTTGGTATTCATACTAACCAAAAAAACTGAGAAAATGACAGTGGAGGTATAAAGTAATTACTGCATATCTTGAAATGGATTGGTGAGTACGAAGAGTCATACTTGTTGAAACGACTTGAGATCTTAAACTATGTAACAGAAAGAAGCTAAATCAACTAGTCTAACAAAATCAAAACAAATTATTTATTTTTCTAAGTTAAAAAATGACAATGTAAGAGACGCCTATAGTACAATGATTTAAATCGTAAATAATTCTAAATGTCCTTTCACAAGTCCAAAAGAATGGAATGTTCTGAATGACCTTATTTGTCGTGAAATACCACAATGATGCAATCTAAAATGTCTTTGAATGAGTTCTCAATAATCCCAAAGTAGCGTTTTAATCCAAAACATCAATGAGCACTTTGTAATGCCATCGAACAATTTAAATAATTTCTCTCAGAACACAACCAGAAACTCTGATCATTGATTCCCAAAGGCTAATATAATATGGAAAAAAATAAGTGCTTTATAGAAACAGTGTATATACAAATACTCACTTAAACTACAACTTAATAGATTGTTCTGGAAAACCAAATTTTCTGATGGAAAATTCATTAAATCAAATTCAAGTAAGTATCTTACTTACTACTTAAATGCATGACAAAAGTCAGGTTAGGCCTAAACCCCCATTCACAACCCTCAGTCATAAACATAAAAAGCTCAGGTATGCAAAACAAAACTTTCCACGACCCTGAATCACAGGCAAAAATCGAATTCACAATGTAAATAAAATATACATAACAACTGAGGACCCAATGTTTTAATTTAATTCTTATATCAAACCTACCATGACACGATAATACTGAAACTTTAATAGCTTTTCTTATTACTCAATACCATACTTATATCTTGCAACATTGAACCATCCCTGATGTATTGTTTTTTTTTTTAAAAAACCTCATGAGCCTAAATTATCAACAAGTTTTTGCATTCCATCCTCATACATCGTGTATTGTTATGTTCATCAATTTCTAAACTGCCTCTTGATTATAATACCCTGAGTCCTATATCCACTTCCGACTGACTTGACAGATCTTTGTAAACTTGCAGAGCGCATAATTAAACAGTAAGCACATTCTGGTTTACAAACAATCATGCTAGTGAATTTTAAAGCATATTGGAAGTATATAAAATCAGTAATGGTAATGATGCGTTTGATGCTACATTTAAATGATTTGGGTTTCATTTCAGAAAATAAGAAAAGGTATTAAAATAAATCTATCCAATCAGGTGTTCTTCGTCATCGCTATTTATCTTTAAGACTGAAACATAGAATCACCCTCTCATATTGTTAGGTAAAAGTGGTGGGGGTCAATGTGGCCGACTGATTTTATATAATTAATTCAGAAAGGAAATTTAAATATCATAAATTACTTTAAATTACCCAAGAATGCATATAAATTAAAACGAATGTCTGGTAGGCAAACGTCAGCGTAAATACAAAATGAGGAGTTTTAAATCATATTCCCTCTATGAAATTGTTCAAACACAACTCCATTAGGCGTCTTGTTAGATACCGAAGTAATTCAATCTAAATCATAATACTAGGAAATAAATGTAAAGTTGGTGTTTATACTTGCACAGAGATGTGCAAGTATGCAAAACGCTCTTCCAGCATAATCAAATCCATGCCAATGTATACACACCGACCCCACATCCTCTTGAAAACAGGTGTAATGTCAGAAATTGTATCAAATTGCAGGCAAAACCTTTTAAGATCGATAAAAGACATTTATTTTGTTTTTTTATATCAATAAATGCAACAAGGATACTAAATATAGAGTAATCTTAATTCTAAAGGCAAATCAGGAACATCTTTAAGGATGTCGTTCTACACACGGTACTAATTTAACTCTTACAAAAAAACATGGAAACACCATAATATTGAAAAATTTAATATATTTCAGTCTTTAAATTCTTAAGGCCAAGCCTTTCACCATCACACAATCCTTGATGTATGCATGGGTGTCGAGCTTTGCAATTTTTTTAAATCAAGATGTCCTTCTAATAATGTCACCTATTCCGAAAATAAAAAAATTGCTACTTTGCATTATTGTTGTTAGTAAGTCAAGCTGGGGCAGGACGGGTCAAAGATAATATTAAAAAATAATTTCACTTAATTTGTTTTGTTTTGCTTCATTATCAACCAATCAGTGCCTCCCAAATCGATATATTCTCTCAGTGTTATGTATAGCTATTTATAGAGATTGCTTCTAAGATATTATATAAATAGCACCCTATAGACCGCACGTAAAAGCAAGCACTCCTTTCAAACACATTTAGCCTGTTTAACATCGATCTTGTTTTTATTGTCATATCAGCAAACAATATGTAGACGTGTCCAGTCTCACTGCTATAATTTCAAGCAGAAATCAGTGTATGTATTTGTTTCTCAGTGCAGTGTGTGTGTGTGTGTGTGTGTGTGTGTGTGTGTGTGTGTGTGTGTGTTACAAACTAAAATTAATGACTTTGCCCAATAGATGTTTGGAGCAGTGTCCCAGCAACATCTTTTCTAATTATTTGTATGTTACCTTTAACGATGCATTCTATCTAGCTCTTTTGACATTGTAATTTTACACCATCCGCAATTTGGTACACTTAAACCATTAGTGATATGTGAGACTAGATTCATTAACGTCAACACTTGACGCAAATGCATTTATTTTTCAGTTATAAAATAAGTGGTATTAGCAGCCTACCCTGCACGAAATTAGTGGACTAGATATTTTTATTCGCAATGAACAAGTTAGAACTTAAATGCTATCAATACTAATATTGCTCCCAGACTGACATTAAGAGGCCGTCTTGGTGTTAGATGTCGTGTGAATATTCACGTGAAGAAGAGACACTGTCATCAACAAAGTTTGATTAAATGTGAAATACAGTTTACTCTTGGTACGTATGCTTACGTGGATGCCTTAATGCGGGATCATTTAACTGCAACTAATTGATCTTTTTTTTTAAAAAAAATCCTCTTTTTACAAGGTTAGGTATTCAAAATTAGCTTGCGAAGGTTTTCTTCTATTTTAAACTGCTGATGATACTGTACGTGATGCGTATATAATTCGAAAATGAAACAAAAGGCTTTCTGTTTAACGTACCACTTCTCTTAACGTGCACACAGCCAGTTATACAAGTTTATATAACGTTTGTTTTCTTCTAGTGTTATATAAAATGGTCTGATTGTTGCTGCTAATAAAAATTACTGATGCACGTTTTATTACCTCGACCGATGAAACGTTTCGTTTTGATTTCAGTTGTCTTTTCAGTGCAATTAAAGTATGGTTCACTGAGTGCGTCTCTTAAAAGGATAACACAGCATGTCACAAAAAGTCAAGCTTTGGTACAGGCTACCGTAAGAGTGAAGGAAATCTAGCTGGGTGGCAAATTTGTCGGGAAAGATCAGACGGGTTCTCATTACGTCCTTTGTTATCCTGTGGAAATCTATTGAAGATATGTAGACACTGACAGATGATTAATAAGACAGATAGAGCGTGAGATTACAGGTGTATCGAGAAAGACATTGATCAATAAAGCCACTTTGCATTAGGTTTTCCAACTTAAATCAAAAAGATAAAAACTCAGAATCAAAAGGTATTTCTAATGACTTCTTTAATTTATGTTCATCTCAGCACTATAAACGTGTAGACCTTGTTTCTTCTGAGGCAACACTGTAGATGTATCAGAAACAGATAAATATGCTGAATTACGAAATGTCAAAGATAATACACTGTTATGTAACAAATAACACACACACCAATATGTGACAAAGGGCAAGATACACCTATGTGTGACAAAGTGCAAGATACAATTATATGGTGGAAATTTTCAAGATACACCTATAAGGGACAAATTGTAAGATACACATATATGGAACAAATTACAAGATACACCTATATGGGACAAATTGCAAGATACACATATATGGGACAAATTACAAGATACACCTTTATGGGACTAATTGCGCTCAGAACCTTTAGCTGGATTCCAAGAGGTTACAGAAAAGTGCATCATCATGACAATGAAACGTTTCTTTATTACTTTCCTCTAGAGTATTTAGCCTTGGATAACAATTCTCAAACAGTCGTCTATGGACTCTATAACACCAATTATTTTAGGTTAAATTTTGATGTTTTCTTTATCTTTGAAATACACCAAATACTTTAAAGGTAGCTTAAAATGCTTACCACTGCAGCCTACCATTGCTTACTAGTGCAGCTCACCAATGCCTACCACTGCAGCTCACCAATACTTACCAGTGCAGCTCACCAATGCTTACCTCTAAGCCCGCCAATGCTTACCAGTGCAGTTCACCAATGCTTACCACTGCAGCCCACCAATGCTTACTCCTCAGCTCACCAGTGCTTTACAGTGCAGCCCACCAATGCTTACCAGTGCAGCTCACCAATGCTTACCTCTAAGCCCACCAATGCTTACCAGTGCAGTTCACCAATGCTTACCACTGCAGCTCACCAATGCTTACCAGTGCAGCCCACCAATGCTTACTCCTCAGCTCACCAGTGCTTTACAGTGCAGCCCACCAATGCTTACCACTGCAGCCCACTCAGCCCACTATGAAACTGTAACTGTGACACTGTCAGAAAAATTACTTTACCCCATATCAATTGATTTCAAACCTGTGAGATTTTTTCTAAAATTCTTTCTATTTTAACGTTTGATTGGCAGAAGTTTGGTAGTCTGGTACATTTTACTAACGTCTGAATAAAATTCTAGTAAATGCGTCTATGAAAGAATGGATGACGGCGCTTTTTTAGCCAAGTATATCACGGTGTCTTTGCGAAACGTTTCTATAATTTAGAGAGAATTTTGAATTATATGCATTGTTTTTAAATAAAAGATTCAAAATACACCGTTGAAAATGAAATGTGCGAGCTAGCTTTTCTGCATTTGGAGCCTTTTAAAAAACCCAAGTTTTGTAATAATTTTTTCAACAAATTTAACTGTTTTTTTAAAAAAAGAAAAGATTTAATTTCTGTAAAATTCGGAAAAAATATTTTCATGTAAATAATCATGCGCGTATGCCATTATGTAGAGGAGTATGTCCTAAATACAATAGCTTTGTCTGTTATAGAGGTCAATTGTCGAGGATTTCAACCTTTGGCTCAGTCTGATATTCATTTTCAAAACGCAATAATAAAATTCTTGACATATTTCCAAGAGATATCTCAAATGCCCTCTAATTGTACATATTCAGTTGATGTTATGGATTTATCAAGACGCTAAAGTAATGGCTAATTAAAATTCACGTATTTAATCATTTTAGTTTTATAGACTCAATGAAACCACAAAGAGTTTAATAGGGTTACAGACAACAATAGAATTCTGTCCTCTTGGTTTAAATAGTACACCTATTTAGATGTTGAAATATCAATCAAGTAGTGGCAGTGTTACAGCTGTTTTGTATTGGTGGCTTAAATAATTCAAATTATAGTTCAGTTTGAAATATTATACGTACATGCGCGGATTGCTAACATGTCTTAGTGGCTTAACATTTTGCACTTTGTAACAACGACAGTGTTTCTCTTTGACCTAGGGTTATAATGAAAATTCTTCCTTGCTGTAAACGCGATTTAATGGCATACGTTGCACATTTAAAATTTAAACCCCAATTAATTTTGTCTTTCTCAGTATACTAATATGTCATGTTCTTCCTCTGAAAACGAGACTAATACAGAATAAACAAATACCCTTGAGCGCTGTCCCTTGAGGTCAAATATCAAAACCAGGAAATTATTTCAATACCGAGCAAATAAATGAAAAGGTTAGCAGCTTCGCGGTTGTTCTTAAATGCGAGTTCTCTGGTGTTGCATGACATTTCAGCTTCATAACCAGGTTCAAAGCATAAAGACAAAATTCAGTATGTATGGTCTATACGATATACATATTTTGTGGACTTGCAAGACTAACGGTTTCTCGAACTTTATTATAGAAACAAATTAAATACCATCTTTCTATTAATTCGGATGTATGTACACCATCTGCACCGTATGAATCTGTGAAAATAGTGTGCATATAATATATATATATTTTGCTTTACCCACACCCTGGGTTGTTCAAAACAGGAAGATTCACTGTATAAGGAAAACAAATTTAGATCTGATTTACAGAATTTGGGATTTTATTTATTTTATTTTTTTTCAATTCTAAGTTTATTTTTTGCTGTTCAACAGATTTGGCATGATTTTTGTTTTTGGTTATTTCTCAAACAAATTCTAGCCTTAATACAAAGATACACATGCACACACCAAATCTAGTATATAACATCAGAAATATTTGCAAACTGAACAAAAACCTGCACAAAAAAAGTGAACTATGGTTATCACTACGTACTGATTAATTTGAACATGCTAAGAAAGACTAATTACATTTGAATTCGGTATTTCTTCATGAAAGATCAAGTTGCTCATTATAACAGTTAGCTTTACGAATGCTTCTCTGTAGCTCTGCAAATATCGAAATAGTAAATAGCCAAGACATTTTCCTGGAATGCAAAGATGGCGACTCTTGTACAGTAAGATGAGACCACGAATCCTCTCGAACTTTTGAATGTGGTCCCTAATTGATCGAACCAAAGGATATATGTAAAATATCAACTTTTTGTAGAATTCAAGCAGACAAAACAAATGTTGTCGAGTCAACAAAACAAATTACATCGTGCAACCGAAAATATTATATTCAATAACTATTAGTAACTAATAGTCTCTAGTGAATTCAACTTAAATGGTTCCATTCCGCTATTTGAATTATTTCTCAGTGCCAAAGATCATCCCAACAATTTCCTTCCCATGCGGGCTAGAATATTCAGTAGGAATAGAATTTCACTCTACGCTAATCAGCTAGCTCTCTCTCTCTCTCTCTCTCTCTCTCTCTCTCTCTCTCTCTCTCTCTCTCTCTCTCTCTCTCTCTCTCTCTCTCTCTCTCTCTCTCTCTCTCTCTCTCTCTCTCTCTCTCTCTCTCTCTCTCTCTCTCTCTCTCTCTCTCTCTCTCTCTCTCTCTCTCTCTCTCTCTCTCTCTCTCTCTCTCTCTCTCATCCATTCATTTGAAAATACGATCTAGTAAATACAATAAATGTTAAGCTACGTTGCATTCCTTTGATACTTCATAATTTTGTCTCCCTTAGAACTTAAGAGCAGTGTATGGTCCTATGAACAAACATATTTATAAATGTGAACATTTTCCCTTTCTTGTATTTCCTACAGCCTTGAATTCACAGTTTTCTGGTAATTCACATGGACTTTATTGTTTCCCGTTGAAACCTAATGCAAGCAAATTTATTCCTTGAGCTATCTTAGTTTTCTTATTTTCCTGAACTTATGTTACAAATATTAATCATAGTTATCATTGAATAAACCTGTCTATCCGTCCCAAACCGACACCATCTTCAAGGAATTTCATCCGTCTCCAAATCTCTATATGACCGACTGGGCAGTTGATGGGTCTCATGTCAGTAGACGTCAGATCTCTTTCTTCCTTCAGGGGCGCCGAGTGACCGAGTGGTCTAAAGCGCTTTCCGTTACCGTTCACTGCCATCTCACATCTGTCCCTGCTTGGGTTCGAGTCTAAGATTCGGTGAATGTGGATATGTGAGAAAGCTTGACAGTAGCTTCTCGTGGGTCGGTGGTTCTTTAATCGGATTTTCCGGTTTCTTCCTCCACCATTAATACTGGCCGCCATGTATAACCTATCATGTGCTGAAAAATGGAGTTAAGCCCCATAACAACAACAACTTTCATCCTTCGAACATGGCATAGCCAGATATTTTGTCAGCTCTGATTGCAGCTGTAATATCATGAATTCCTCACTATTCATACAGATTTTCATGTTACTGATGATCGTCCGATGTGCTGTTTTCTTGATTAAATCAATACGTCTCTTTAGAACGTTCAATTGAAGTTTTAACAAAAACGGCCGATAATATGTCTTTGAATTCATAAAAACACACTGTAAAGAATATCAATGTACTTTCTTCACTCTCAGATAACCTGGTAATTTTTACCAAACGTTTTCTCTCTAATGCAAATAAATTAATGATGATTCAAAAAACTGTGTTAACGTGATAATTGTAATCATCATCATAGTCGTCGTCATTATTATCATTATTATTATCATTATTATTATTATTATTATTATTATTATTATTATTATTATTATTATTATTATTATTATTATTATTATTATTATTATTATTATTATTATTATTATTATTATTATTATTGTTATTATTATTATTATTATTATTATTATTATTATTATTATTATTATTATTATTATTATTATTGTTGTTGTCTAAATATTAGCTCTGCACTTTCAGAAAAATCTCACAATGATATAATAAAATGTACTAGATAATGCTTTGAATATTTTCATGAATAGTATTTGTAAATTATCACAGATAGTGAAAATACTAGTAGATCAAAATGATATCAATTAAAGAAGTGATTGACTTTCAATTTTGATCTGATGCAGACTGTAAAGTAGCAAAGTCTCGTGTACTTGATGCTCTAAGAAACTTAAGAAATAATAATATGAAAGATAACTTGGCTTTATATAACAACATTAGAAATATTACACAAGCACAACTAGTCACAAACACAACCTACACAGAGACAGGGAAAAGTCAAGTGTTGAAAAAGTACTCTCAGACAAAGACTCAGAACATTTCGGTAGACTTTTAAAATGTCCAAGAACCACAAATGGACAATTAATATCACCGGATTGTACCAGCAATATTAAGGATGATTTAATATGTAATATGAAATGGACCAAAACTTCAGATCAAACGAAACAATTAATATCCGCCATGAAAATCTGGACTGTACAATAACAGAACATGAGTTCAACATGTTATAAAAAGCATACGGTCGGGCAAATCATGGGTAATTTATGTTTTTAGGGTGATTTTTAAGGTAACTGGAAATACTACCGTACCTGTCTGGGTGTCTCTTATTAATAAATTATTTGGTCTTGGATACTTCTCGAACTATTGGACCACTGTTGCTACATTACCTATTCACAAAAATGGAATATACATATGACTGAAAATTACAGAAGGATTAGTCTCTTACCAATTATTAGGGAAAAAAAGATCTTTTAGGTGCAGTCCATGCTGGTTTTAAAAGCTTATATTCCACTGTAGATATTATATTTACCTTACGCACATTGATATGCAAATACATGAGGAAACAAAGAGGTGGGTTTTATGCTCTTTTTGCTGATTATGAAAAAGTGTTTGATCGTATTGACAGGAGCTTCCTTTGTCATAAATTAGGAAAGGAAAACTACAATATCGAAAGACATACATCTAAATGTTAACGGTTGTGTGAAAATTTCAAATGGTTTGACAGAAATATTTAACTGTCCGGCTAGTGTATGGCAAGGTTGTGTTTTATCGCCTTGGATTTTTTTCATCATTATTTCAGACACACATCAATGGCCATAAAAACGGTGTTACATTAGAATTTCCTAATTCTACTGGCAAAAAATGGCAAAGGAAATTTCGGCGTTTGTAAACCCATGTGGGCTTTATCCATATAAAACCATGCCGTTTGGTATGAAATGTTTGCCTTGTATTTTTCAACGTTTAATAAACACGATTACATCTGGTCTAGGTAAATGATACATCAGTGATGTCATCATCTACAAAGACGCCTGGATAGGCCACTTGGAGCCAATTTGAAATTCTTTGAAAAACTCAGTGATGTAAATGTGACAACTAATTTATTCAAAAGTTCGCTTTGGCGTGCTAGTGTTACATTTCTTGGACAGATTGTCGGATATGGACAAGATAAATCTATGGAATTAAAGTTGAAGGTTAGCTATGAATTCCCTGTGCCTATCGGTAAAGAGCAACTGATGAGATTTTTAATTATGGCTGGATAGTATCGGAAATTATTCGCCATTTTCTCCATAATTGCCGTACTCCTAACCTGAGTAAGAAAGCAAAGTTTCTTTGGTCTGAAAAAATGTCAAGAGGTTTTTGATGAGGGAAAGACCATACTTGAGAGTGCGTCATTTCTTTCAGTCAATCAATTTAAAATGTCTGTTAATGAAAGTGATGTTCAGGGTTAATATTAATTTAAAAAGACAACAGTGATGTAGATTATCAAGTGTGCTATTTTTCTTGAAAAAAAAATAAATAAACACCAGAGAAATTATTCCACAATCGAAAACGAATGTTTGGCTTTGATATTGGCTTTACAACACTTTGGAATTCAGCTCTTTCTCCGATTAGTGTATTTATAGATCACAACCCATTTAATCTCATTTGCAAGATAAAAAAAAACAAGAATAAAGATTCTTAAGCTGGAGTTTGAATGGATCTGGAATATAATATTGACATCAGGCACATCGATGGAATAGATAATCGAATTATAGATGCACTTTCACGTTCACGTGAGTATTATATTGCTACACATATATTATGTGTCATTCACAAGACTTCGTCATGTGTAATTTTTAATCACACGTGCATTTGACCAATAGTTAAAAGAAAGATTAGTTTATGAATCTTTCTTTTTATGAGGGAAGGTGTTACGTATGTATAATTTGCATTGTTTGTTAATTTTTTCTATCCATCATTATGTGTTATATTTAATTGTAATTAATAACTGACCTTGTCCAAAATTAAGTTCACTGTGTTCCTGACTAGAGACATTGATGTTGTTATGTTTAAACAAATAATACAGAACTGATACTTTTATATGAGTGTGGTTTTAATATTAGGATCATTATCTTGGTCTGTCAGGAACATTATGTTTACAATGTTCATTATTATATTCTCAGTAACAAATTGTTCTAAATATTCATTTGTGTCCCACATCTTGACTCTTCTGCTGCGTCTTAGTTTGTGACTTTTAATATAGTCTATTTTTTTGAGAAATTGCTCATTCTTGCTTTAGTATCTTTATGTAGAATTAGTCTTATTGTTGTGCTTAGTGTTTGGCTGACATTATTTATTAAAATTATTATTCTCTGGAAATACACAGTGCTTTTTAATGATATTCATGGATAGAAATATTAACTTTGAATAATAGTGAATTCAGACAAGGACATCTTGGATTACATTATTGTGATTAACTGGAAGACTTAGCACATCATCATACTTCATGTCAGTGGTACATCAGCATGTTCAAGACTACATCCACATCGATCATAATTCGAATACCACATGTATTTAATTAGTTAAAACTTTTAACACTGGTGATATAAACATTTTTGACTGTTTGAGATTTAATTCAAAAAAGTACATTTTAAATTTTCACTTTTAAGGAATTAAATTATGTGTTGAATATTACAAAATTTGTTTGCTTTCGCTCTTTTCCATTCGTTTAAGATCACAGAGTCGTAATGATTGGTATTAGAAAATCCGCTCCAAATGTTTTTGTCTATAATGTTTAGGCAGAATGATAATGCAAGTAAGATATATAAGAATTCTTAAGTACAGATTAAAATCTTTACAGCTGACAAATAGCAGATTACGAAAACAAATACATAACGCACAATTAACATGGGGCCATCAGTGTGACTGGTCAGTAAAAAAATTTAGGAATCGAGTTTACATACGGAATGGGAGGAGTTTTAATTAATCAAAGGGTGGGTGATTAAAAACTCTTATATAATTATATTTTAAACAACGTTGTAAAGATGTTTTTCAATAAGAACTAAATGGAAAGCTAAAATTAATGAAATAATTATGACTGTATAACAACATATGAGTTGTCAATACTATATCGATTATCTGAACTGTTCGTATTGTGTTAGATTGCTTTCATTTTCAGAAAGTGGTAATATAGTTAGGTATAAAAATATCCACTGTATTAAAAGACTGTCCTTTTTGTGCATATATAGAAGGTTGGTTTAACTTTGCACTTAGATGCCCTATGCATTATAAATTGAGAAAGGCCCATCTACCTTCATACATTCATCTTCATGTAAATCACATCATGCTGTATAACTTTATCCAGAGAATCAATAATAATAGTAATGTCGTACATAATTTTGATGTGTATCTAGCAAAATCGATATAGGATAGAGAGCCAGTCCGTTAAGCATATAATTGTTATGTTGTGTGGTTGTACAGCATATTTAATACATGCATGTGATTTGGATAGGAGGCCTATTTTGCAAATAATAATAATAATAATAATAATAATAATAATAATAATAATAATAATAATAATAATAATAATAATAATAATATTATTATTATTATTATTATTATTATTATTATTATTATTATTATTATTATTATTATTATTATTATTATTATTATTATTATTATTATTATTATTATTATTATTATCATTGAGGTGGGGGAGGCCACGGCAGCTCTGAATGTGGAGCGTCGGACTCGTAATCTGATGCTGAGTATAATAGAAGTCACGCGGATGATGTGAACATTCAAATATTTCAGAAACGGGTGTCATTTTTTAGAATTTGATTCTTTACACCTATAAGTGGCAAGTATTTACTTCATTTGGAATGGTATACATCCATATTCCTTTGGAAGGTCAGTATTCAGACGCCCCGAGAAGTGCATAACGCAAAATCAATGTTACAGTACATACACATTTTTGGACGAAATGAACCTCAAGGTGTGATCCAGTACAATCCGGATTGAATGTCGCGCGCTGTGATGTTATAATGACGGCTACGCTACGATTTCGTACTATCCACGATTGTGACTATTCCACTCGACCCACTCTTCTTTAGACCCATATTTAGTACATGGCCACCGTTATAAAAGTTCATAGCGATACATAACTTTTGCCTGGGTGTTGTTTCGGTGATAGTTAAGGTGCAGAGCATTCAATAATCAGGATTGAATAGACTTTGGTTAAAGAAAATTAGTGTTAAATTTTAAAACAGCAATTTATATTTAGCATAAAATGAGTAAATGCGCATATATGACCCGTGTGACTTGTACTATAGCTGGGGTTGTCTTACTTAGTGCTTTCTTTGAAGAGATGCTTATACCCCGCCCCCAATTTCCTCAGCGTCATATTGCTCATACCAGGTTAAAAGTGCCTTTGAAATCAAGAAAACATGTATTTATTTATTTTTTATTTATATTCTCATTAATTCAGTACATGCACATTTATTGCTGTTTGTACATTACGTTTTTAAGTGTCACAATATTATAGTGTTCTGATTGCCCCAGTGACACAATTTTGCATTGAGAGCTGGATAATATTTCTAGAAAATTTTTTGTACGACTTAAAATTATATTACAATACGCTACTTTATAAAACACGTTAGTCCAGTGTTAAGGATTTCTATACCCGTCTACCAAACCCCATAGATCTTAAGTCTGAATGACTCTCTTGACCTAGGGTTCGACATGATTAGGTGATGCCATTATACCTTTACATTTCTCCTATGCTCAATTACCCACAACATATTTACGTGTACCGTATGTGTACGCATATATGTCCCTGATTACCCTAAGACTTGGAAAATTGTAAATACAAGCAATGAGTAAGGACGTGTAAAACTTTTTCAAACCATTCCACTTTCATGTCTAATGTTTTATGGGTTCCAGTCTAGGGGATATTTTACATATTTATTAAAATATATAAGTGTTACTTTTCGAAATCTGAGTTTGTTTTTTTTTTTTAAAAAATCAAGATACTCTACTGGAGAGAAAAAGACACGGTGTAAATTATTAATTATTAATTTTCGTTCGGTTTATTTTCGAGGCATGAGCATTTTTGAATATAAAAACATAGACAATGAATATCTAAAATTACTAAGCATAATATTTTTTTAAAAAATGTGAGATTGTTTAAAAATCATACAATTAAAGAAGCATCTATGGAGAATGTTCTAATTATATTTTCATTTATGAATGATTTTACAATTAGATTATGAGCCATAATTTCAATTAACTGTTTCTTCCATGAAGACATGCAGTCATCTAGAGGTCTTTTTTTTCCGACGTCTTACTTTCGGGAGCGAAAAATGATAAGAATATGAAAACATATATCGAGGTAGATATAGTTTCGAAGTCGGTATAAATTTGAATTTATGATGATATAGCCTTTATGAGAACATGCAATAAGCATACAGGCAAGAAATACGGTACAAGTCCTGAAATTCGATATACTCCATTGAAATTAAGTTTGAATTAAAATTACCAGTCTACCGAACATTTTTGCACCTGTGATCATCTCTCACCGGAAAGAAAGAGGCAGTGTACCTAGAAATATCACCAAAAAAGTCGTAAATAATAGATTTAGGATTAATGTTTTATACTGCGATAAACTGACGTACAACTCACAGCAAGAATTTATTGTAAGAGAAGGATTTCAAGGCAGATATCGATATCAGCTATTGCTTGTAAATTAAAAGAATATTAATGAACAAATTTGTTATTCCGAACAGACCAACGAACCTATATGCAGATATATAATGAGTGCGATTAGTTTGTTGTTTTTTTTTCTTCAAATAAATAAACAGGTCACAAATGATAGTATTTCTTTTCAATCTCCTCAGCTCTTAATTTTACAATGAATGCTAAAGGGTTTTTTTTTTAGAAGTGGATGACCACCGAGTTTTAGAATTGCTTTATCCTTGTAACTTTTAAATTTTTTCGTATAACATCCCCCACAGTAACAATAGATTACTGTATATCAGCATTGCACAGAACTTATGATTTATGGCGAGTCAGATAAGAATGTCAATTTCTATTTTCAACATTATTTATTTTTTTTATTGTTTTTGTGAAAGAATAAACCAATACATTTATTATATACCTTATATGGATAGAATTTTCAGGAGGAATTTAAGACTAAGTTCTTCTTAATACGTGTATTAATGGACTGGAAATTTTGCTGAAGACCATGTACTTGTTCGTCTTACTTAGTGTAATTAATTAAATCTTTATTCAGGCTATAAACATCATTCTATTATTCGTATTTCAGTTTTTATAATGTCACTTTTGTGAAAATCTTGTTGACATTTCAAATAATTGCATTACCTCATTAATAGACTTTTCTGAAAACATTATCTATTTCACTGACCCTATATTTAAAGAAGTTTACTATTTTTGAAATTACTCTCAGCTTAAATATCAAAACTTAAATCCCCAATACAAGATCGAAACTTTCCTCAAACTTTTTTTCTTTCCTGAAAAATAAAGTCCTTGGATTTAAATAGTAGTCATTCGATGTTATTAGACTCGCATTAAAATAGACGATATTTTTCTGTATATCTCTGGGATCAGAGTTACTGTTTCATATTACCAACATCTAATTATTTTTTCTCTTAAAATGCTAAGAATAATCATCTAATGGAATAGTGACAAAAATTAGTCAAATTTACTCTGCTGCCACCCCACCCACCTGTCCACCATAGCTATAAGATGACCAGTCATGTGTCATCAGTGTTTACCGATACTACTTAATTAACCGCACAAGCAACCGCTCCGGTGGCCTAGTGGTTAGAGCGTCCGCCTTGGATGCCGGAGGTCGTGGGTTCGATCCCCGGTCGAGTCATACCAAAGACTTACAAAAATGCTACTTACAGCTATCTCGCTTAACGCTCAGCATTAAGAGGTTAGTGTTAGGACTGGTCGGCCTGGTGTCAGGATAATGTGACTGGGGTGGGACATCATGCTACATGTCTGCAGCATGATATCCCAGTGCTAGTCGTCACTATAAACTGCCACACTGCAGACATCGTAGCGATATGACTGAAAAATTGTTAAAGCTACGTTAAAAATCATAATCACATAATCACATCACATTAACCGCACAAACCTTAGACACTTAGACAACGGACAGAGTTTAGACACTTGAACAACGGACAGTATTTACACACTTAGGCAACGGACAATGTTTCAATCCAAATTATATAGTAACTTCGAACTTTAATGTCTAAACAAATCGATGACCGACTTAAGGAGGCAAATTTAATTAAATAGATAGGTTAAACTCAATGCCATCAGCACTGTTATAGTTGTAGATTTAATTTATAAATGTGAAGTTAAATAAAACTTTAATACGTTCATGACGTAGGAGGAGTTAGAGGTGTCCTGCGGCAGGGTTAATGTTAATTGGAAACAGGCGAACCAAGATACTTTACACAGTCTAGGATCCTGTAGGACGACGGATGTTTTGAAAAGGTCCTATTCACTCCTTCATTGTATAGATGCGAGGTATTCCGTTTTTAACGACTGCAAATAGTCAAAATTGTTTAGTAAAGGACGTACATTTAAACTACTTGATATTTGATACAACCTTACAAAAAGCACAATAGCGTGCACACTCAAAGTTGTGCAACAATCCGAGATAATCATTTGATTGCGAACACTAGTAGAAAATACTTTAATCGAAATTGTCAGCATCGTCGCTTTTATATTGCCAACTGGCACAATCGAAATAATTATGTCTGATATTGAATTTTAATTGAATTTAATGTCAAACTTTTGCCGATAATCACAAAGAGATTGTATAGACACCTGCACACATTGTTCATAAATCAAGTTCTCTTTTAACTGAACAAAAGCGCACAGTTCTCATACTAATGTGAAATACACAAGATGTCCAAATACCCGAATATCGACAGCCATTGTTTAGATCCTGACTCGATCACATGTATATTCTATTCAACCTTTTCATTTCAAATTATCCAATACATTTTGGTACATAATGCGTACCATTTAAAGGTTCATACACGGTGTGTTTTCAGTGTTCAAATCAACTGGATACAGACAGAACAGATCGTGCATGCGTTACTGTAATCTCATATGTACTGACAAAATCTATTTTGATAACACAATTTAAATTTTCGGCCAGTTTCTTCATTTACTGTTTTTTTTTTATATTTTCGCCATTGTTGCACTTATTCACGTGCCATTACCCTAAACTCAAACACGGACTCAAGCACGCACGCACACACACGCACGTACGAACAAAGCATATGTAGGATTAATAGGCATTGTAGCCACACAAAAATGCCGACAAGAACAATAAGGAAACGGTCTTGGAGTCGAAGCGTTTCACAGTAAAGAACCTAACGTTGTAGATAGCACATACTTGTATTTGTCGAAAATTTTAACAAACCAACCCCACCCCACTCTCTCATATATATATATATATATATATATATATATATATATATATATATATATATATATATATATATATATATATTTCCTTTCAGCGGAAGATTTGTTTGTAATCCTCGTAGGTAAAAGTTCATCGTGGTTAACTCTGATTGGTGTTTAACATTCCACATAATGCTTAATACTATATTAGTCCTCGTTACCTCGAACTAGAGCTCTCGAAACCATTTTGTCTCCCTTAGAAAAGCTTTTTTCATCCTGGATAAGTTTACAGCATTTATGACTGGACCGAGTTTCAAAACCACTTCAAAAATATCACCCTTCTTCAAAGTCAACTGTCACCTAACCGTTTTGTAAGATTATCCTATTTGTTTAAACAGGCACTTGGCTTACGTCTGTATGAGAATGCTAGTTGATCAATATCTAAAATGTGGAGGGGCATTTCACTGATTGGATAGAATATCAATACATCCGACAAGGCCTACATTTTGGGCAAAGGTTTTGACAAGAAAATGCATTTGCTCTAACTTTTGTATAAATGGATAGACTAAAGAACCTATATCGACACAATTAACATTTACATTTATTCGTCCTATTTAACGCTTGTCTGTCAGTAAACAGATTTTTAAGTTTTGAGATACCCATAGAAATAGTAACTCAAATATCTTTGTCACTTCATCCTGTCGTGGATCTCTCTCTCTCTCTCTCTCTCTCTCTCTCTCTCTCTCTCTCTCTCTCTCTCTCTCTCTCTCTCTCTCTCTCTCTCTCTCTCTCGATCTCGATCTCGATCTCGATCGATCTCGATCTCGATCTCTCTCGATCTCTCTCTCTCGATCTCTCTCGATCTCGATCTCTCTCGATCTCTCTCGATCTCGATATATATATATATATATATATATATATATATATATATATATATATATATATATATATATATATATATATATATTGGTAAATGGATGGATAGATAGATAGATAGATAGATAGATAGATAGATAGATAGATAGATAGATAGATAGATAGATAGATAGATAGATAGATAGATAGATAGATAGATAGATAGATAGATAGATAGATAGATAGATATCATTTATTAATTGTATTTGCATTTTTTTGTTGTTTTTGGTCTTGATAGATACATTTTAAAAATTAAGTTGCTCTTCATTTACTAGACGAGAAATAATATGCAACATGAGACAATATCTATCACGTGACTTTGTACGATTGAAGATATGCATAGTTTGCATGACCGGTGCTAATAATGTCATTAATTCTTTTCGTGGTATTGAAACCTTACCATACTTCTTGAATGTAACATTAGGTCGTAAATCAAAGCTAACTACAATCCAGTTACACAAACCAGCACCTTTTGGGAAGATGATATGACGTCAAAATGTCTCGGTGTCACATACCCACTAATTGTTAAAATAGTCTTTTCTGACATTGTAATTTTGATGTTAATAAGACGATCTATTCCTTAATTTATATTGTACAGGAACAAATATATGAAGTACGACATCAATACATGTATTTTAAAGTTATGACGTAATTCTCATAATTGAGGCGTAAACCAACAAAGTTCAATATTATGTATTATAAGAAGAAAATAAATTTTATTTGCTAATTTTATTTGTTTTATGATAAACGGGAATTGAAATCTTAAACACCGGCTGAGTCACGATATATGTCGATGTACGGTTGGTATTGATATGGAGCGATTCCGTTTTCATTCCGAGAGAACGGAGTCCTCTTCTAAAACTGACGATTGGCCGGAAAGATCCAACGACTTTGTTCAGAATGTTCTTTGACCCTACATACGACGTTTCTTTGGTCGCTCTACTATCTGGTATTGTCATCCGCCGTTTAGTTTATGATAATTCACACTTGTGATTTCACATGCAGAAATTGATATCTACCGGAAGGGAATTGAACTGGCCTTTGAGTGAACAATACAGGTGCAAAATCGGGAATTTGATTACGTTATATCTCGTCTAGGCTGCTTTTGGCACGTTGTATCTTGTCTATAATGCTTTTGTCGCATTGTACCTCGTCTAGGCTGCTGTTGACACGTAACTCGTCTAGGCAGCTTTTGACGCGTTGCTTCTCGTCTAGGCGGCTTTGTACACGTTGCTTCTCGTCAAGGCTGCATTTGACACGTTGTATCTTATCTAGGCTGTTTTTGACACGTTGCAACTCGTCTATTCTGCTTTTGTCACCATGTAATGTATTACGTCCAGGCTACTTCTAACACTGTATCTTATCTAGGCTGTTTTTGTCACGTATCTCGTCTAGGCTGCTTTGACACATTGGATATCGCTTTGGCAGCTTTGGTAACGTTGAATTTCGTCTAAGCTGCTTTTGGCACGGTGTGTCCATCTAGGCTGTTTGGACACGTTGCAGCTCTTCTATGATGCTTTTGACACGCTACATCTCGTCTAGACTGCTTTTGGCACACTGTGTCTCGTCTGGGCTGTTCCTGATACGTTGCAACTCGTCTAGACTGCTTCTGCCACAAATCTCGTCCAGACTACTTTTGTGACATCGTAACTAGTCTACGCTGCTTTCGACACAGTCTATCTTGTCTAGGCTCGTCGCTTTTAATTAAGATTTGTAATCGCAGTGTATAGTTTCTTTCCCGTTTCAATTAGTGTATTGAATATGTCATATCTATATATCTACCCGTGGGTAAGCAATCATCTTTATCTTCTTTTCCATTACTTTTAACATGGTGTCATTAACGTCATATGTGGAATCAGCAGGTAAAAGCTTTTGACTCCTTCGAATTGTGGAAATACGAAATTCTAAAATTCTAAACCGTTTAAACAGTAAAAAGATTTATTACAAACCAGAAGAGCTACTTGGTTTGTCTGTCTGTGTATATGTGGCGTGTGTGTAAACATAATCATTTTTCTGTTTATGGTTGGTGTAAACATTGGTGGTGTGTATTTGTGGCGGGGGTGGACAGCAAAATACAAAGTAAAATACTCATTTCCGTCGAACGGCAACACAAAATGACTTTAATGTGAAAGGTAAAACACGGTGAAACGAAGCATGCACAATAATATAGGCTGCAGTAAAGGCGTCACTATATGAACAAAAGGCTTTCTTTTGTTGGTTTTATGGGGCCCATCAGCAATGGGGACAAACATACCAATTATATTGTTTTGGGTGATACTGAGTAAGCAGATATCAAGCCCCGAAAAGCAACATAAAATAGCTCCATCCTCCACCTCCGCTAGCCCAAATATCTTGAGCAGGTGTCAACAGACTATGGCACGCATGCCAACTGTGACTCTTTTGGAAAGGCACATGGTACGAGTTATTTTGTTTTGCATGTACTAAAAACGATAATTAAATTAACCAGATGAAGAAGATTTAGTACTTTTCTCGCTCGTTGAGCCCGATGCTAAGGTAGTGTCAACGGTACGTATTAAAATCTGCATCTTACGGCGAGGACACGCTATGGATATGATACGAGTCAGAAAGGCGCTTGGCTTGACTTTCTGTATTTATCCCATTTTCAGCACATGATAGGTTACATGTTAAGACTAGTATATTTCATGCCTGAAGAATACGGGAAGACTCCGGTAAGAATCACGGACCCACGAGAATCTACTGTCAAGCATTTTCACATATCCTCTTTGGTCCGAGAGGCGAAGTTCCGATGGCTCCGTCGTTTCTTAGGTCTGTTTTGCTTCAGCAGACACCACACAGCTCATTATTAATTATCAGAAAGACTTTCATAATCTCCTGGCTAGCTTCGGCTCTTACAAGGCTATTAATTCATTGTTTTTGTTTCCTTCCTCAATTGCAACCAACATGTATGTCATTTACGATACAGCGCGTATTTTGTTCTTCGTGATTGTGCGTTTGTCAACTTCATTGAGCATAAGCTTAAACTGGTCTCAAAGCACTGACTGACTCAACGAGCAGTTCCAAAGCCGACACGCTTCGGATCAAGTACTAGCATTCCACTTCTAAAAATTCCACTAACACATGGCAGATGAAATGGAACTAATATTGGGTGGTATTGCGGTAGTGCTTTTAATAATTCGGTTTCTGCACTCAACGTTCTCAAAAATGCAGCATTTATGTTTTAGCGTTTGCTCTATCTGCAATTGCCAAGCGGATACAGGTCAAACAAAATGAGACTGCTATTGCGATGACAGGCACTACAAGTTTATAGAACAATCAGTCAATGGCAATATCCGTAGCCCTGAGCATTAGTGCAACACGATGGGTTGTTGTTGTTGTTGTTGGGCTTAACGCCATTTTTGAGCACACAATAGGCTATTCATGGCGGCCAGTATTAATGGTGGGTGAGATCAAGGTGTCAAAAATGCAGGTGACCTTGTCCTTAGGAAGGGTTAGGTACAAACTCACCATGGATCCTTTGAAGCGCTGCACTTATGTCAAGAATTTATCGCATCAGGATGTTCTACACTTCCTTGAGCACATTTTCGTTATTCATGCCTAAGCGATGCGCTAAGGATATGACATTATACCTACGTTTTGTGATATAACATCTCAAACTGCGTCGAGTTATTTCCGACCTTCCGACCTTCTGTCTATAACCACTCCTCTTTATTACCTTCCGCGCAAACAAAATAAATACTGACATGGTGGTTCCCGGAATTGAATTTGATTTTTGTAACATGTCACAGTCAGTTATCTATTATCCCATCTTATTGGGAGACACCGTCTTTCTTTGCTAAAAATTGCGAGTGATTGGGCATTTTTTAGTAAACTCCAATCGCGAGGTACGCATCGAACTAGGTTATATGTTGGTCTATTCCTCTCCGCATATATAGTAAAATAGGGCAATACAATTCATGCAGTCGTGAATTCGGAGGCTCAGCAGATAATTGTTAATAAGATACCTAGCGTGAAACATGAACCTCAGTACCCATGCGCAGAATCATGAGGGCCGTCATACTCCTCTTTGCGGATCCTGAAAGATGTGGTCGTTTCATCAGCGATACTGAGTACTTCTACAAGCCCTTTATTAAGGATGTGTCGGTGATATCTGAGGGAGTCCTACACCAGCTATATGCCTCATGGACTCGTGTTTCTACCAGAGAGATGAGGCATTCGAATTCTTGTCACAAGTGAATATCAAAGACGTACTACCATATTTTATCAAAAGAACTATCGATATTTGAACCACAGAAGACTACGAACTCCACGGGAATGGAAAACGTATAGCAAATGTGAGCTAGGTGTCACACTCCTGATTATGGGCGTCTTCAAGATGTATGTTTCCACCAATATGGATCAGAAAATCAACATACAAATACTGACCACAGAGAGAGACAGACAGACTTATCGAGCTATAAATCAATCCTGCTAGTCTGCGTCATAAACGTCGTCAGCCGCGTTTTGCCTGCTTTCGTCGTCGTCATTTGCACTACTATGAACTTGAATAGTGCATAGGACTGGTAGTAAGTCCTCTGCGGCCTATATTTCTGGTCAATCCCAAGTTCCGCAACTTTGATGACCTGCTCTCTCCCATCGCGAAAAGGTTTAAAGATACCACAACACTCTTTCTTCTGTATGGCTTATATTCATGGCATCCAGTATAAGGAAACGGCCCTCATGAAACTCGCCTATGTCAGTCGCAATGTTGGAATCAGCATCTGGGTCATTGCACAAAATAACGACACTTTTATTAATGATATTTGTGAGTAGAAGTCTTTGATCTCACTCTATCAATCCAAGTATAGATCATTCGGATATTTGCTATGAGAATATAACGTCACTAAGCCAGAGTGTATTGCTCAAGAATATGACTGTTTCACAAATAAAAGATCCGATAATATATTGATGTGAACTGAACCACCGGTATCATACGAATTTGTTCGAGGTCAATGCTGTTGCTTCGTACAGCATATGTTACAGACCATATTACAGTCCTTAATATCTAAGCCTATCTTGTATGTGTGCTACTTAAAGCTAAGTATACAACAAACCATATCTTCCAAAACTATACAATATCATTGGCAATTGCTTTCAGTGACATGGATGTTGACTACTGGCTAATTAAATTGGCAAAAATCAGACGGCAGCTCAAGAGCGAGTAAAAGGTACAATGCCGCGGTTTGTGCATATCTGCATGATTGCCAATTATATATCATCACTTCTAGCGCAGAAAAAGAATGCATTGGCCAACCTCCTAACTTTAATAGTGTGCGCTACTATTTTGAGTAAATCAATAGATTTGAAGCATTTTGCTTTCAATTTCGGTAACGTGTGGAATGAAGATTGTTAGTTTGTTGATTGTGGAGATTACGAAGTATCAGCACTATACACCTATAAGGAACCAGAAGAATTTTTCATTCTTAGTATGCAACAGCAGCAACGAATACGCAACTACTAACTGTCGTATTTTTCCCATTAAAATCCGATGCATTATTAGAACATAGGCTCTTCTCTCACAAACCTGAATTCCTTCCAGTAGTGAGTGGTATTCCGACATCATGTAGACTGAGTCGTTTCCGGACCGCACTGTCCAGGTCGGACACTTCTGTCAGATTTTTGCACACTTTACCTAGTATTGAATCTAGCAGTTTGGTTAGTACTCTTCCAAACCTTCATATAACATAATGACCTCATAGAGAGGCATTTTGTCATACAAAACCAGAGCTAAACTCTCAGCATTTGTGCCCTATATATTCCAGTGAGATGTGCTTTCAGTCATAACCATTTGCTGGCTCTAAATTTACCAATGATTATGAGGCCCATCTCTTTGGCCGCCGGCATCCAAACTCTCGCTTCCTTCTAATTAAAACAATTTTCTCAATGTGCGTAAGGACGTCCGTATCGACAATGAAATGCAGAAGACCAATGGGATCTCAGCAGACTTCATTTCGGACAGTCACATTTTCTCCAAACGTGCTAATGCTAATAACCAGGTGGTACTCATGTGCGGTGGCCATAGAATGAATATGTGCCAATTATGTCAGGTATTGAGTGACTGGTCTATTAATAGTAACGACGATTATTCCCATGAACCTCTTAAAGTATGGGGTTCACATTCCATGGTCCAAGAAGCTACCTCTCTAACGACCATGGTCTCCATATCTGCGGAGGTCCCTGTGAACTTCTGTCGGCGTTATTACTCTGCAGTTGTCCAGATATTGTCTCATCCATCGGAGTGCTAAAATGCATTTAGCCTTCGTGTATTGATCTGATTAATGTCGTACCAGACGTCGTCCTGGGAAGCGAAAGTTCTAAAGCAACGTGCAGGTGTTTATTAGCGATAAGAATAGCCACCAACCCTGGAGGGATTCAGACTGCTGTTATAGACGTACTTCAGGACGACTGTACGTTTGAAACTTGCTTTTCAGATGCTCCTGTCAAATACACTCGACCTTCCCACAACCATAACGTTTGGCGGCGGATCTCAATTAGGCGTTGTCCTCTAAGGGTCTAGGTTGTTAGTAATAGGCGCATGGTTGGGCTTTATATTGTCAAGACCATGGGGGAATTTTTAAAGAATTAAATAGTAATCAAGCCACCAAACTCGTGCCCCTTGTTCTCCATTGCCTGCAGAGCTGTCTTCAGTTAAGTGAACTCTGTTAGCGGTTGAGCTCTGCGCGGAACTGCATCAGTGCTATGTCATTGCTTCATACTTGTCGACCGATGCATATGTTCATTGTGCATGTGCCATGGTATACAATAGGCGAGAAATATCTTAACAGAGTTAAGAACATCCCTGAGCATCTCTTCTCCGAACTGTCCTTTGGTTCTATTTTCTGTACACACTAGTTGGTTATGCACACTATAGTTGCCACAAAGGCAAAAGAGCGTTGAATTGGACTGAGTGTCCATTCCACAATATTAGCATGGCGCAGGCAAAGCTCTACCCCATACGTTACCTCTGCATGTTATTTTTTAGAAACCCCACACCCACGATTTTGGCAGCAAACACTCATCTTGACTTTCAACCACTTGGAGATTTTAATTTTCGTTTTTTTATTCTAAAAGCAATAACTTCTTTAAGTTAAAACGTTTATTGCAGATTCGAGAGACTGGGCTTTACGTCTGGAGTCTACCTTTATAATAGACCTGTTCTACCTGCTCGATGTCGACTCTCCCATCAGACACACAACGAGTAAACATACGGCTGACGAGCTGCGTCAAAAACTGAAACATTCTCTGTGATTATATAGCAGTTTTTATGGTCTTTCAACTCTTTGCAACAGGCATTGTTGTCGGAGCTTCTATTACACTTGTGAAAAGAGTATCAACATGACAATTAATGTCCGGAAAATTATGGAAATTAAATACTGTATGATAAGTCATGTTGTTCCATTCATTAACTAGACACGTTGCTTGCTACAAACATTTTCACCCTTGCTTCAGTTGCGAAACAATATGGTAACTACCCAGAACGACAAACTTTGGATGAGAGGAAGGGCTAGGGTTATATTGTGTGTTGCCTTTTGGGGCTGCGACGGCGGCGATGATGGACTCTAGCCTCATTCTCCTTACGTATATATAATTAAAGTTCTTGTGTGTTAGTTTTCAATTAGTTTTTTGTTTTTGTTCATTGCATTTTATTGTAATTATTATTTTCAAGGGATTCACTATTTTTAAGTAAATTCTGTTTGTATAGGTATTATATTAACATTATTTTAGTTCACTCTGGTTCATGGAGTTTGTAAACATTGGATGAAAACGATTAGCTATTTGCAAGTTCATTTCGGCCCATGTGTTATCCATGTTGTAAACAGCGTTTTTATTATTATTTTTCTAGCGTGAGAATCTGCTTTCTTAAAGCCTATTTTTTCCTACTTGACGAATTTCATTTTTTTATTTTGAGTTTTGAAATTAAGTACTTTGTGATCTAAAATCAGGTTTAAAACAGCCATTTGATATTAAATTGATTTAGTCGTAAAAAAATACTTTAAGGAGCTCATGGCTATTTTCTGTTGTTGCCATATTTGAAATAGATATGATTCTTCACACGTGATCAACATAGCATCAGGGCATGCATTATATGGATTATAAAATAGTTGCAGATGTCGAAACAATTGATTCATGCGACGAAAGAGGTTTGGTTGTTGTTGTTGTTGTTGTTGTTGTTGTTGTTGTTGGGGTTAATGCCATTTTTCAGCATACGATAGGCTATTCATGGTGGCCAGTATTAAAGGTGGAGGAAGAAACCGGGAAATCACCGGAAAGAACCACCGACCCACGAGAAGCTACTGGCAAGCTTTCTCACATATCCACATTCGCCGAATCTTAGATTCGAACCCACGCAGACGAGGTTTGGAAACATTTGCTTATATTTGTAAAACGTCAGAAAAATTCAAAACTACTCTTGAGAAAAGAACAGTTTTTCTTAAAAGCTCCAATTATACATAAATAAACCATTTTATTGAAGCACAATAAAGAAAACGATAGCTAATACTTTTTAGACACAGTCTGTATGTGGCATTCTATTACATGGAAAAGTCAAAGAAACATCACTGTGACTTTCCCCTCAATGCATGTTTGCATAACAAATTTAAAACCCCACCATTATTAGAACTGAATGAATATTTGATAGCAGTTTGCAAATAACTTTGTTTAAGACCTTTGGCATATACATTTATATCGTCTTTGACTAGAAAGTTTTCTCTCAGAGGCACACAGCTAAGCGAGTCTTCCCTCTCGGAAGTATATTCAGTCCGATTGCTTTTGTGCTTTATTATTTGAATGTATTTTTGCTTTTGGGTTTGTTTTTTTTTTTACAGGAATTCAACCAATATCAAAGGCTATTAATATCAGGTGGTGCCATTGGTTCAATGTTTTAGATATTGATCTGTGACGAGTTCGTGTGACGCAGTAGCTAGAACTGAAGAGTTATAACAAGATATAACTAATGAAAATCATATATCATATGGTATGATTGCAGTACACAAAATAATCCTATAATCTGTTTTTGATTTGATTCACCTGTTTTCTGATACGTAATTCCTCAAGAAGAATATAATTTCTCGAGTGTTTTACGCCAATTAGTGCACATTGTATTTGCTCGACTTTTTAACGCAGCGAATTCCAATGATTCACAGAATATCTACAACATATGCATCTTGTTCATAAAGTACTGATACATCTTCATGGTCTTAAATTTCGTAAAAGAAAATAACGAAAACCAGAAAATTTTGTAAAATTCTACCAATAATTTATTTTCTATAATCCTTAGAATGTAAGTGAAAATTTATCAAGAACTTACAGTATTGTGAATGATATCCCAGATAGTCCAAAAAGTTATATCATAAGTTCAAAAGTATAGAGTACTCTGAAAGAATTCCAGTAGTGATCCGAATGAATTCCAATTTTGAATGTACTGATGCACCAGTCGTCTCGAATGTGCTAATCTGTCAACAGTCACAATGAAATAAAAACCATTTTCATTAAATGAACTGATAATAACCCCAAAAAGTAATTTAGTCCGAAAAGTCAGAGTACTTTGTAATTCCAAGGAATAATTTAAAAAAATAAATGTAAATAGTCAGGTAGGTCTCTACCATCAATTACTAACCAAAGTCAACCCAACAATACATACTAAATATGCGTAACATATCATCAGGGATATAAAAAATAGACCTAACACACAATACAAATTAAATATACATAAAGTACCATAATGTTAAGGACACGATAATCAATTCACACCAGAAATCAGGTTCATTTCAAAGATCCATTAGTTGGCATCTATACGCCATTGGGGTGTGGTGCGCGCGCATTTAGCTCCTTTCTCTTCAGTAATAAATCACTATGGAACTGTCACGAAACCATGGCTTCTGTTAGACTATTAAAAAAGTCTTTAAGACTAATCGCATCTCAATCCAGGAAGCATTATTTCAATCCGCATAGGAAGAAAATTAGCAATCTGAGACATTTGATGAAAGTTGTGGATCATTATCTGCGCAACAAAAAATAATGAAAACGAAAAACATAAAAATACAAGATCGATTTAGCCAAGGGTCATACAATATACAATCAATACTAACTCAAGAATATGAATTGTTGTAGCATTTGAAATAAGGAGAAAAGCTTTTAATCCGTCATGTTCTGATAAAATTGTCGTACAAATCTTCTAATCTTCTCCAAGCATGCCGAATAGAAATCGAATGTAAATTTTCTGATATTGTATGGTGATTTAGAAGACTGGATAATATAACAATGAACGCATGTAAAGCTTTTTTCTGAAGAATGTATTATCAGTATATCAGATTGCTTTACATTCCTACAAATGTGAAAAATCCTGCTGGAACAGTTAGTTGTACATAGAAGTACTACCGTGGAATAAAATTTGTTTTTAATATGAATTTAAATTCGGCTATTAATATTAAGCATATTCCTACATTTTTGTTGAAAATAATAACTGCGCAGTAATCAGATCATGATATTTGTATCCCAGTGAATTAACTCGTAAAACAAGGCAAAAGTGGAGCATGGAAACTTGGTGTACCAAGAAGCTGAATTGTGACAGATATACCACACCTGACTGATGTGTACGTAATAGCCAAATCCAGTAGTTGCAAGAAATCTGTCTGAACATTATATCATCTGTATAAATTTCATCAATGCTGGCATTCGTGTGAGTTATGAAAGCTTTGTTTCATGGTTTCTCTGTGGGTTATTTCATCATCGTTAATATATTTATAGGCACATCAGCCCAATTAATCCAATATCAAAATCCATTATTACCAGGCTGTTCGCTGTCATTGATGGTCAAATCCTGCTAAAGCATATTTTTGAGATAAACTTTACAAATGTTGTTTTAATGTAAGAAATGGCTATCATATTGAATATTGGATATTCTGAATTTGCAAAAAGTGTATAGCTATTTTCTGATATTTCCTCAAAATATTTTGACTTTTGCCGAATGTTAATTGTATTCACTATAAAGCATCATTAATTCTAGACGGAAAATTAAACATTTTTTGAATTCAGCCTTTTTTGGTTTTTGCGTCTCATGACAAGCCAATCAAGTGTGATTTGGCCGGTTCATGAAATGTCACTTACACTAACGATTGCAGTCATTTTATTCAACTACGGCCAGAACATTAGACACGAATCGTGCTGATTTTTATACTGTGTGTGCACGAGACTGCTTACAAAAGTGGCAGAGTCTTGGTGTTGTTGATATTGTAACTAAATACACTGGATTGAATGTTTTAAAATACTTGAGAAATAAAGTAAACATAACAGAAACTGAATTAAAGTGGTGCCTTTATGCTTTCTATCAAATTCGGCCAAATTGAATTATTTCTCTTCAGCGTGCTTTATTTAGGACAGCATACATACTTGATGGCGGATAAATATCAACTGAGTAACTCTGAGAATTCTGAGAATTCATCATGACAGAATGTTTTTGTAAACGTTTGTTTTGTGAATTTTTACAATACTTCTTTTAATAGGTTTCTTAATTTTAGTAATTTCAACTATATTTGGCGGCAAACTCGCATCATTTCACAAATTTGAACGACCTTATTGCGGCAAGTTTTCTGTTCGATTTGATCGGATGCTGTGGAGCAGTTTATGAAAAGAAAAAACTTAAATTTGTTTAAGTATTTAATAACGACAGTCATTGTTAATGGCGGAGAGGCATCTCTTTTATAACTTTGAAAGCTCTTTACGTAAGAATACTCACTTTCAATTTTGGCAATATTCCATTGAGCAGTTTTAACAAGTCGTTTAAAGATTTTTATACATTATGTTACAACGGCCATATTGTGCAATCATGATAGGCCTGCATATTAGAAGGACTTCTGAAAATGCCGTTGCTCGCATATCTGATAAAAAATGTTGATTTAATGCATATTTGCTTGTTTCTTCGTCTGTATTTGATGGAAAGTCAGCATCAATAGTTCCCATTGACATTAAGTTTTCATTCTTTCTGTCAAATTTGTTTGAATTCCGTTCTGCGGTTTATGAGAATAAGTCGTCTAAATGTTGTTTTATTTTAACAACAGCACTCATGCTAGATCGTGGATTCGTATATTTTGTATAAGTATAAAAGTTCTTCATGTCAAAATAATCTTATTTTAATTGGCTTTAATTCTATTTTGCCTTTTTGTAAAAGAAATTGTTTAAAGTTTTCCTACTTCTAGGAATAGCTATCTTGTTTGATAGTAGCTCGACGTCATCGAATACATCTGAATGATCAACACGCTGTAACGCTGTGTTTCAAATTTGGTGAGTGGCTTCAGAAAGAGAAAAGTTTTGGGGTTTTATCTACTTTAGTGATGGCAGCAACATTTTATGCGGATCTGTATCATCTTAATCAATTTTGAAAGACCATAAAGCTGGCGCCATCTTTGTAAAATTGTGTCAAAACTGGATTCGGTAATGTTTAAGAAGCAGTAAATAACAAATGTGAATGGATGACGGACGACAGAGAAAGGACAATATCATACGCTCACTGGAACCAATTTTGTGCATAGAAATGTACAAACCATAACATACTTAAACACGTGTCATAGAGTAAAAGACTATTTTAGAGACCCTTATCCGTCATCTGTTCGTTAACACAAGTGCGTTATCTCAACTCCTAAACTACTTGGAGGAGTACCATGAACCTTCAAACGCACATAAATATCAAGGTATGGCTGTTTCTAAATGAAAACTGTCCTGCTGAAAAATATAATATGAGACAAGCGGCAACCATATTGAATATTTTTAATTACTACTCCTTGAGACAAGTGGCAGCCATCTTAAAAAGTTTTATTACTACTCCTTCATAAGGACTTGGAGGATTTACATGAAACTTTAAACGCACATTAATTACAAAGTCTAACTGTTCTTGAATTAAAGCATAATATGGCAGACAGAGCAGCCATCTTGAACGTTTTCTTAGTGCTACCCCTCTTGGACAGAAAAGTAATATCTGCAATGTTTTTATTTTCGCCAGATGATTTCTTATGATGTATAGCTTTTTCTGACTGAAAATGGTGCAGCTTGGGTCACGCAAATCTTGTTATCGCTACATCTTCTAAGTTTATATCGAAATGGGGTTTACACCAAAATGTCTTCTTAACGTAGGTCAATTAATACAAATGATGATGATATGGATCCAAAATGGCCAACCAGGAGGCAGTCTCGAAAATAGTGTTACTGCTATTCCTGATGTGGTGCTTCAGCTAAAGACTTTTATTTATATCTAGTTGGTCGTAAATGAAAACGGCTCCGATGACATCAATCTTGAAAATCTTGTAATCGTTACACCTTCCGAATGAATGATAATATATACATGGTGTTTTGGCTAAACGACTTTTTATTGTGTCCGGTTGGTCCAGATTAAAATCTTGAATAGCTTTCTATCCCCAGACTCAGCAATTATAAAGTAGAAACCATCGTATTCCAAAGGAAAACGTTTGCCAGGTGAGTGTCATTGTATGAACTCTTGCTTTTATTTACACTGTCAATTCAGATAAGAGATCTGCAATGTTTGTAATGTTTATTGGAATTAATTGTGATTTATTTTGAGTAGCAAATATGTTAACACATTTTTCTGATAATATCTCACAATAACTGGAAGTTCTGGTTTCATACAAGGAAGGTCAACAATGTTTAAATCTTAACAGCATATGTGCAAAATGTCAAATTATGTTATGTTTATAACGAACACTGAGTAGCAATTCACTGCCATATTCAGATCAATAGAGGTACCAAAGCAGTCAATATCAGAATGGAGAGGAATAGTTCGATGAAAATAACAGAAGAAGGTTGAAAGCAGAAATATAATCTTTCAGTATTATGTCCATCGGCTTCAGAGAGATGAAATCAATTTATGTGACCTCCTAATACTCTTAATTGATTGAGGTTGCTAGAACAAAGATCCATACTTCCTACGTCTTAAATACTTTACTTCTTTCGTTAGTAGTCATGGTATTTTCATATAAAGAGATTTCGTTTTTAAGGAAAGACAGTTCGTGCAGCATGTTCGTCTCCTGTCGGACGAGTAAACAATTATAATTTGTGTATTAAAGAACTTTTCGTGGGAGTTTTAAGGTCGCATATGATAGTTTCGTCACTTTGCCCCAGTCTTGGTCTACTTTCAGCTTTAGATTTTTAATGATTACACCTACGAAAAATTTTGTGCTTGGTGTGTTCAATGGAATGTGAAATGAAATAGCAGTCTGCGGCTTAGATAATCATGCCATTGTGAATGGAGAAAACCATTCATCTGTAAAATTTGGGTATTGTGAATTCGTGGCTTTTATCTTAACTAGAAGAAAACTATCTAACATTTCAGAACAGTCAGTGTTCGTCAGCGTCTGCTGTCTGCTGCAAAAATGACCTCAGTCGAGATTCGTGTTGTATAAATTTTTCTTGATATGAGCTTAAGAATTAAAACGTGATATTCTTTCTAAATTAATAGATCCTTTGAGATCTCTAAATTGTGACATTATCTCCTTAATACACCATACAGCTGCCAGCGACACCCCATGCTCTTTAATATATCAAACATCCATATTGTTTATTTGTCTGTCATGTCTTCACCAGAGACAGGCGTGCTACACAAGCTGTCTTTTCTTACAGAGAAATCTGTCAAACGAGCTGTGATAATCGACTAGTAAAATCGTAACAAAATGAAACAAGAATTAATGTTTTTGAGCAAGTCACTTTGCAGAAGACTACAACATGCCAATGAGGAAGTGCAAGCTGTATATTAATTATACGTCATGGTGTCTGCCATTTTAGCTCTTTGGATTAAAATCTTCATCTTGAAACAATTATTTATCTAGGATGTAAGTAAGAACAAATGATTTTATACATTTTGTACGTTTCTGAAATGCTAGAATGTGTCTGGGCAATTGTTTCTCCGAGTTCACAAAAAAATGTAAATCCTTTTGGGTTTCTAATTGATTTTCTGTATATTATATCACGCAATCAGTATCACTAGAGTTGAAAGTAACTCTGTGATTGGTATCTGAAACAAATACAGTTAAAGGTTGTACTGAGTCCTAAAGTTGAATAAATTGTGCATTAAAGTTATAATCAAGCCGGAAAGGTTTTGAGAAATTACATTCTAATATGTCTCTAATATCATCTCTGCAACATAAAAAAGCCTACGTTTTAGTGGTGTTTACCTAGTCATCGTAATGGTATAGTGACATAGAGTACATTAGAATTACCAACTGTATCAGTTGGAGGAGGCCTTGTGTCAAATAATTGATCTTCAAAGTAACGCTAATTGCATCGTATTCTAGGCTGTCAAAAATTATTTGGGGGAAAATTTAGAAATTGTTGCTTTTGATTGATCAGTTAAAATTAAGGCGTACACTTTAGAAATAATGGGAAATTTAAGGTAGAGGCTTAGCTCGGAATTCTTTAGTCTAATTTTTCTTATGAGAAGACAAAGTTGGTTTTGTGGGAAACACAAGAATAGAGTTTCCCTCGTTAATCAAGTAGAAAGGTCAGATAGCTGTTTTAAAAGGAAAAGACAAGCTATAGTGCTAGGATGCATGACTGTTTGAAAAAGAAACGATTATTCTCATCCATTTAATGTTCATAAACTAAAACACTTCTCCAGTATGTAAACTGGGATGTATCCCATTCCAACTGCATAAAATGTGATGACTTTTATTCCAAATGTGTAAACTGGGGTAAGTCTCATTCTAAATATGTAAACAGAGATGAGTCCCATTCGAATTATGTAAACTTGGACTATGCCCAATCCAGCTATGTAAACTGGGATTAGTCTATGCAATGAGCCGAACATTGAAAAAGTGCTGAATCTTATAGTTGAATAAATTGTGCATTAAACTAATCATAGTCAAGCCAGAAAGGTCTCGAAAAGTTCACTCTGATATTTCCTTTATTTCATCTCTTAGACATAAAAGGGTACAGTGGCAAAGAGTACATTAGAATTACCTACCATAACGGTTGGAGGAGACCGAATGTCAAATAATTGATCTTCAAAGTAAAGTTGCTTGCATCGTATTCTATCTAGGCTGTCAAAAACTAATGAAAGACACGATTATTTGGAGGAAATTTAGAACAGTTGCTTTTTACTGGTCAGTTAAAACTAAGGCGTACACTTTATAAATAATGAGAAATTTAAGGTAGAGGCTTAGCTCAGAACTCTTTAGTTCGATATTTCTTGTGAGAAGACAAATTTGGCTCAGTGGGAAACCCAAGAATAGAGTTTTCCCTGGTTAATAAAGTAGAGAGTCCAGATAGCTGTCTTGGAAAGAAAATACAGTTTATGGTGCGAGGATCCACGAATGTGTGGAAAAGAAACAGCATTAAGGTACGCAATTTTAATTTCCATATAATATTCTATTTCGTTTGTTTAGTTTTATGCAAATGTGTTTGATATTCTTATGATTCATGCATGTATCATGTACTCAATTTCATAGGACTCTGTTAATATATTAGGGTATTATGCAATTTAGTTCTTTAATTTAACAGCTTTTAGTTCATTGATAGAATTGACGGATTTGTGATGTAATCCTAATTCCAAATATGCAGACTTTTATGGTTATAGGAATTAATTTTCTGTGTCTATAGGATGCTACTGTTTTCCGTGTGATAATGATAATTGCAATGCAAAAAATGACCTTACATGTTATTGGTTACTGTAAGCTAGGATGTATTGAATCTTATACGAAAATAATTGAACATTTATCTTATTGAGTGGAATTGGCTAGCCATCTGTAAGAAAGCATGTGGTAATGTATGCTGATGTATGGGGCAGTTGTTATACACACTGCCCACGTGTCAATTGCTGCTTCGAAGCGATATCTAATTCGCCAAGTCCTAGATGCAATTTGTGGATGGATATTACAGGGGTCATTTGTAAAGACCGTTAATCGTAAGGTCACATTAGGTCAGAATTTATGCACTGTGGATAGCTATTTATGGTTCTAAAATAATGAAAGTGAGAGATTTTATATATAATAGGATACGTGGTGAAAACATATACCGCTTTAGCCGTTTTCTTGTCCATTCCCGAGAACCCGATGATGACAGTTCAAGAGGGAAGTCAACAAATAGTGGGTTCAGAATATAAAGGATCTGAGGAAAAACCAAGTATACACGTAAGACGTGGAATATACAAAGCCTAAAGAAGAACGAAGCCAGATGATGTAAGACGGCTTTGACATTGTACTTGTTCACCGCTTGTTACTATGATGAACAAATCCGTAAATTGAACACTGCTATTAAATTTAATTAATTTAAACATATTGAATTGAAATTGTAATTTTTAGTTTTTGTATTAAATAATTAAAAATCTATTATTTTATTGTTTACTGGGGCTCGTAGGTGTTTATTTGTTCTCAATAGACTCGCTTAGTTCTCTGTCAATATTCTATCTACTAACACTGGGCAAGAACATAGAGGGAGGCCATTCCCTAGATAACGATTGACAAATGAATTATCAAGGCACTACACACCAACCCAGCTACAGTGGTATCCATGCGCGAAATGAAATAGTACGAGATTACCTCAAAAAGAAACTATTTAATCCTCTAGCTCTCGGCCAAATTTCATATTAATTTCGTTGTTAATATTCGTGCGTTTTAATTAATTGTCAAATTTCGAGCAAATGTTCCTCCTGACGTTTATAAGGCTACTAATTGTGGCTAGTTTTGCTGATATTTAGACCAGAAGCAAGTGGAATTTTATACATTCTTGAAAATCACTGTTATCTTTATTGATCTTTTGCGACTTCCGATGCTTTCTTATTTAATTATTAAAAAATAATGTCAAAGAGCTTCACTATTAGCTTAAAGCTTTCTCGAAACTTCATTAAAATCTTGAAAATCTGAAAAGTAGTGCAAAGAATAGATGTTATTGATAGTATTTATTAAAATCACTAGATTAGTGAGTAACACGTCCTCCTGTCATAAGAAAGAATGGCGGTTAGAATCTCGTTCTCCCCATTAAATATTTTCAATGTAATGTTTATTTATTTTCCTTGATACATGCCTTATTTGTACATAACTGAAATAAAAACTGTAAAGTCAATGTTCGATTAAATGTTTATCAGTTGGGTAGAGTGGACAATCACAACGACACGAGAGATGGACGTTTAGCATGAATAAGAAAAGCGTGACTATAATCTTGAAAATATATCTTATTCTTTAAGTGTATTGGCTACTACAAGACAAAGTTGCCTTGATGGTTTCAACAAAGACTGAGTAGATTAGCTATTGTTGTTTTGGTTTTTAGTGTAACGCCATTAATCAGAGTATAACAGACTATACATGGTAACCAGTATGAATGGTGGGGAAGAACCCGGAAAAACCCCATGTTAAAACCACCGACCCAATGGAAGCTACTGGAAGCTTTCTCAAAAATCATATTAGTTGAGCCCGAGAATTTAACCCACGCGGACAAAGGTGACATGGCAGTGATCGATAAAGGAGAGCGCTTTACACCACTTGAATCCTTGAGCCCCAACTTTTAATGAAAATTCAGACAAAAATAAATCGTAGAATAACTTGATTAGATAGAATACACGTGGAAATAACAAAGCGGGCAATATTCGTGGAAATAAGCGAACAATATTCGTGGAAATTGCAAAACAGGCAATATTCGTGGAAATAGAGAAACAGATACGAGTTAGCTTTAACCTGTCAATGAGAATTTGAAGGCAATCCGAACGAGAAAAACTTTAAATTTATCAAAATATTTGTAATAGATGATGGAAGAGAGAATGCTGAGGAATCCACCTCCAAAATTTCTATCGTTTACTTTTGAACGCATACTTTCCTTTCTTCAAATGAATTAGAGACAGGAAAAGAAGAGAAAACCTCCGCGCATCAAACCTTTAAAAGGAAAGAAGTATATCATGAGGATCAGTTGAAATTGTTGCCGAGTTTCAAGCAGCTCGAAATGCAAGGTAAAGCGGTGTTTCATAGGATAATGAAAAATCGCTAAATTGAAACTTTTATGCTGTGCTCGCAAGAGAATACATTACTTATCAGAAATTATGATATTGTTGGTAGCAATATATTGATATACTGACTTAGCCAAAATATTTTGCCACTTCGCATGCTGCCAGAAACTGAAGAATTTATATCGATTTTTCAAACTTCCCAATAATTATTGGCCATACAGATCAAAAAACACTGTTACAAAAATGGTCCCGTATTGGTGGTCTCGGGTGATTAGCTACTAGCGTATTGGCCATCATAAATTAACTGTAAAATATACTTATACCTATTTGGTGGATATTCTCGCCTATATTTTAGAATGTGAAATCCCATACGCCCTCCTCTGCAGATATCGGTGTGCATTTCAGACACCGATTTTTCTCGCAGCTCTTGAGGTACATTACGCTCCAGGGTCATTGGGGCAATATCTGCATAATATCCCTGTATGAAATCCTTACGTAGACTAACATAACCCCGCATTCAATGACTATTTCGAATTTTAAGCCATGTTGGACGACAACGTGGAATAGACCTCTTGTTTGAATGTTTTACTTTTTCTCGAGAAACTGCACGATCATAAAGACATGATTCCTCGGATTAGTTCGTGAGTGAGCTGCCGACGGTGATATTTAAGGAGAATTGGCTTTTGTTGTTTGTCTGTACATTTTGAAGCGGCAAACGCATTGACAATTAACAAAAATTTAATCTCTTACTCTGAAATATAACGCGCACGGTGTATTTAAAATACCGGATGAAAAGCATTTATGTTTCAATTTTTTGGTAAGCTGTATAAATTTTAAGCATATGGTAATATGATTTTTTTCCCTTTTCATTATATCCATGTGAATTTAAAAAATAGATTGCAAAAGTCGATATTGAAAAATAATAATCAAAATGTAGATTTTATATTTGTCAATAAATTTATATAATTAATACAAAAAGGATACGCGATAGAATAAATGATTATTTTAATGTAACGATAAGTAACGCCTATAAATTGGTAATATAAATTATAAATATAATGTCTTCTATCCAATATGAAATTGATATGAATGATATTTACCTCTCAAAATCTTATCAGTACACTGCTGAATAAGAAAATACTGATCAAACGTTTGACCTTTTCTATTAGTTATATTTTAAAATAAATTTATATCAAATACAATTTTTACTTTGAAAATAAAAACACTGAGAATGTTTTGCGTACCATTTGGATTGCTATAGGAAACATGTAAGTAGTTATGGTGGATATTAGATTCACGCTGTTATGGTTTAATGGAGTTAGCATGACCCTGTAGGAGTCTGGGAAATTAATATTAAGCATAACACTATGGGCATCATTTGGGAAGTCAACATTAAGCATGACCATTGTGGAAATCTATGGAAAGTAGCATTCAGTATGACACTATGCCACATGGGTTCTATGACTGATGCAACATTATAAGCATTTATCGATGAATAGATGTCTTGATCTTATCAACCGTATTTGAATGTTATATGTTGGAACTCCATGAATCAATACATGTGCAAGACTTACCTAACTCGTCAACGCATACACCTATACATTTCAGAGTTTCAAAGAGACGTGTATTGATTTAGGTATGTGTGAAGTTAACGTAGAAGGTACAATACTCAATACTTACTGACCATCCTCACCCACCTTCACTATGCATCATTTACCATTTACACACCAAACAGAGGAGGGACGGTATAGACAGGTAATGGTCATTTACACACCAAACAGAGGAGGGACGGTATAGACAGGTAATGGTCATTTACACACCAAACAGAGGAGGGACGGTATAGACAGGTAATGGTCATTTAACTACTTGTGCATTATCCAACATATCATGTCCTAGCAATACGGTCACAAATAAGAAATATATGACCGGAACTTGTCTAGACACTATGGCATAAAAGGAAACATACTTCTTTATGTTTTTACACAAACAAATACCGTCCTGACTCACCAAGTGAAAAGGAGAAAAAAAATTACCATCATAAAACCAAGGTTACTGCCAATATTTTTTAACCTAAAAGTAACCAAGTATTAATAACAGTTATCTATTTATTTTATACTGTACGCTTGATTGCTGTCATGATTCGTGTTTGTATCAAGGTTTTGCTTACATGACTTTTGTCATGTTTTAGGCAAAAAATACGAGGTTTATTAGGATCTGAAATCAACAATTAGTGGAATTTTCCATTAGCGACAAACTCACTTGCTCAGCTGTGTTATGTATATTTAATTTAATTGGGTTTTTTAATTAGTCTTAATTTTTTTACTTCCTTACATGTTATTGTAATATAACGTTGCTTACTGGATTCGATATTATCCAGAATTGAGTTTAGCTCTGTTTGACCTGACTGGGTTGTTTTATTTCACTGATAAACACCTAATAATAGAAACACTTATCTAGTTTCTGACTCTGATTCAGAATCAGTGACAGTTTTGGTACACGTATTTTTTTCTTTTTTTTTTCTTATTCTTCTTTTCTCAGAATAAGAATCGTTAACTTAAGTGAAGACCATACCTGGAGTACATGATATGAAATATGTGTTTATTGTAACAAAACTTCTATTTTTTTCCAGAAGTATGAACTTCTGACCCTCAACTAGGAATCTGTTTTGAGTCTTAAATTAGTTGTATAACTGTTGCTTTGATAGAGATTAGTTCAGTCGAGCTTAAAACACTTGATATGTCAAGTTACATTATTTTGTGACCAAGTTGAGTTGAATTTTTTTATGTTATGGAGTTCAAGTGATTCTTTTCCCTGGAAACACATATGTGATCTAAAAATTCTTGGATAAAGACATTTATTGAAATTTATACGGAATTCAAAAGTGGAATAATATTTTTGTGATTCAACATGAACTGTTGACACAACAGCACTTCGCAGACTGCAACAGACGTCATCGCCTTCCATTTTGGATTTCATCGGGACTCGAACTTATATTCATTCAGGACTATTTATTACTATTATATTTTTAATTCTTGGATTATTTTTAGATTTGATACGTAAAACAGTAAGTTCTTTTCTCTCATTTTTCACTCGGTGTTCTAGGGAAATAAATTATTTGTTAAATTTTACAAGGCTTGTTGACTTCATTCTTTTCTGTTGGTTAGTTTAAGAGCTTAGACTCGTAATTTCTGTACAAATGAAATTGCTACCACCATCCAAAGTATACAAAAGTGCGTGTCTTATGCTGTGGATGAGTTGTAATAAGCTACAAATGAAGGATTATAAAGCAGCATTCTTGCTGGTTGTCTCACAAAGAATCTCTCAAACCCAAAATGTACTAGAATAAATTAATATCAGCGACACTCCCACTGAATTTTAGACAATCACTTAAAAATATAGGTGTTACGTTTGATAACTCCCACTGTACTGTACTGTACTGCACTATCCGCAATCTTCTCACATTGGATTCCATAAAAGCCCTAGGGTGTTCATTAAAAATCTCTTGCTTTACTCCTTTAACACTCTTCATTCTGCTGTGTCCTCTGCACAAACTTCAAAAATGCTGCAACTAGAATCATTCTTTGAGAACCAAAAACTGATCATACCATCCCACATCCTCACGAATACCACCCCACCACTTCATAAATTCCACTGGCTGCCTGTTCGCAGTTAGAATAAAACACAAAATTTCTGTTAAATTTCATCGAATGCCTCTTTTGTGAAATACCTCTCTGATATAACTCTTGCTAGAAGCTTGCAATCATCATCTAATACTCGTATTCTTGGTATTCCCAAGGAAACATTAAATGTCTTATGGACAGTGTTCATTTGCATATCAGAGTCAAGCTATTTGGAATGTAGCCTGGTAATTTCAGAAGAAAAAAAATGACAATGTGATATACGAGAGTGCTTAAGACATTCATCCATTTGTCATTACTTTTACATTAAAACTAATTATATGTTTTTAGTTGTTTTTTATAAATCATTTATATGTTTCATGTTGCTGTTATGTATAATATTTCTTTTTTATAGTGTTTATGAGAAAATTTCGTGTGTTTTATGTTGTGTGTATTTGCAAACTGTTCATATGTCCTTATGTGTTAACTTGATGTAGTAAAGAGACTAGAACTTCATAAAAAATATTAAGCACTCTGTTCAGTCATTATTATTGTTATGATTAGTGTCATTATTAATATTAACATTATTATGATTATCATCAGCATCATCATCATTATTATTATTATTATCATCATCATTATTAGTATTACTATTATTATTATTATTATTATTATTATTATTATTATTATTATTATTATTATTATTATTATTATTATTATTATTATTATTATTGAGTAGTAGTAGTAGAAGTACTAGCACTAGTAGTATATAATAGGAAATGTCTATGAATGAATTCACAAATAATACAAGTAGTGTCTTCGTCCAACATGTCAATGAGCACATTGTAATTCCAATGCATAATTAATACATAAACGATTTCTCTAAAATTATATCTGAGCACAATGAAAACCTCTGCTTATAGATTTCCAATCACTAATATCAAAACAGGAATTATTAAGTTTTTATCTCATTCTTATTTACTTTTACCTGGCCGATGACACAATAGTATTTTCTTGAAAATTTGTAAACAAGGTCAGGCTTCTTAAAACATTCTAAGTTTGTAAATAAAGGTAGACCATATCGATAAGAAACTTATTTAAAATCTATAGACATAAATATAATCAAGTGCACATAAAACTATATCTTCAATCATAGACAATACATTAACCAAAGTTGCCTATAAGTTTTGCATATCTTTCATATATATATATATATATATATATATATATATATATATATATATATATATATATATATATATATATATATATATATATATATATATATATTCATTAAATAATAGTTTTGTTGATACCTAATTACCAAAACATTTAACGGTAACGTGCCTAACGGCAGATCTGTAGGAGATATCCGGTACGTTAAATGCATGCTTTAGTTGAACCAGAAAGGGATACGACAATACGTTGGCATTGTGACGATCCTAATTCTGAGTTGTAACAGTTGTTAAACCTTATTCCAAGCTATAACAGAACTTCAGCATTTACTTACACACCAGTTTATGTGCAATAATTCTAAAATTGTGTTTCTTAGCCCTAATGAGTCTAAGCTGTCAGGAATGCTTCACAAAATGTGCGAGGTAACTACTTAATATTTTATCACTCTTTCAGAAACAATGAATAATAAGTTTATCTATATACCTATCCCTATAGATATATGTAATTTAAACAATTTGTTCTATTAGATGAATAAATGTGAACATAGATTAAGCTGAAGAAAAAAAATGAAACTGCACAGCTGATAAAAGAATATTGCTTTGGACAATTATCCTAATGAAATCAATAAGACATTTTCGTCATCATCCATATTAAAAAGCCAAGTCATCTCGCCTCGATTCCGACGCTCTTCTAAATGAGTTACCTCGGTTCCACAGTACAGGAAGAAAAAAGCAGATTTGGAAAGATAGATAAAATATGAACCGCATGACTTGTTGCTAAAGCACATTCATATGAGTGAAAAGGAATATGGATAAAATATATTAGAATCAAGCTCTGTGCTGCTTTGCAGCGTCCTGCTGAAGCAGCACCTAAACTTCTCAAATTCGACAGAAAGCCTGACTAATTTGTTAAGTAATTACGTCCGCCTTTTCTGGATGTTAACTCTTCTAAGTTTTTTATGCATCAGGAAGGTCAATTAGTGCTCTAATTAACATTTAGAGGAAATACAGAATTCCTTTTGTTCAACAAAGATGCCAGAGGGGTCAATAATTGTTTAATCACTGAGAATATCATATATGTTCGTAACCAGCTTCATCATTACGTAATGGCCGTAACGAAACCACGCCCGAACTGCAAAGACGATAAACGATACTTGGAGACTATATTCCATTTTAAATTTGTAAACATTGTCAAAACGGTGTCACATGATATTTTCATAACAGAATAGAGAATAGTGCAGTTTATGAGTCAAGGAATCGCCATCCGTAGCCAATTTAAGTTTTTCGGGACTGAACATGGGAAATGCTGACACAACTTTCGGTAGTGCAAAGATTTTATCTTATAAGAGCACACTCTGTCGTGTTTGTTACTGTCTCAGATTTCAAGGCAACAATAACTGCCACCTGACTTCTGCATCGAAATTTGTGATATAAATGTTCCAGAACATTACCTGATAATATCTGCCCGATCTCAAAGACAACTTGTCTTATGTCCTAACGCCTGTTGATTAATACGTTGATCGATGCCCGCAGTTTCACAGAACATTTCACGGATCTAAGCGAAAAATCCGTAGATTGTACCGAGGCCTGCAATTTTTCAAAATGCTTCATACTATTCGGTTAAGTTATAACCCATGATGCTAAAAATACGACAAAGATAATTTGTAATTTGTATCAAAGAAAATGAAACTTTTTGCACCACATGACAATGTTTTGTGACCTTTTAGCTCCACAGGACAATGGTTCGGGACCTTTGAGTGCTTCAGGGAAATGGTTTGGGACCAGTTTAGAATATATGCACTAAACAAAATGCCATTTACGCAATAGCTGGCATTTGTTTTCGATTAATATGTCTCTTTACATGATTGCATCATTATTACTTCGTGGGAGTCAACATAAAGAACGTTTTTCAACAGCGAACGCTTTCCTTTGCGACAATCATACTCACTGGAATGATGTATATCCAAGCACAGTATGATTAAAATCAACTATACTAGCTGAAGATTTGACACCCACAGCCACCACTCACCAGTTAGTTTGTACTTGTGAGATAGTCATGTAAGTAAGGTTAAGTTATTTGCATTTTATACATACACAGTGGAGAGAATGTTGGTATTGTATTTTTGGAAATTGTAAATGATCTTATCACACTGCTAATTAAAATGACTGCTCCCTTGTGATTGAAAACCCAAACTGAAATTGTCTAAAGTACACTATCCATAGTAGCTATTAAAACAGGGAAAATGAATTTTGCCAGACTAGACAATACCAGCTTCTGAAAGTGTAATCAATGAATTACCAAATAAATAAAATGTAAAAAAAAATCTTATCAGCTATTTGTTTACAATTTACCTCTGAAGTTATGAAAGTGAAAATGAGCAAGTGGAGCTAGCACTTTTGTGAAAGGCGCACATTTGGAGTAAGACTAAGCTGTATACTCTATAACCCAAATTACACATATCAATCATACACCCAAATATAGGGAATTAAATGTTCTTTGAACAATACCTATGATACAAGGTCTTTTTTAAATAGCCAGTATATCAAGTGAGGAAACACAGGGAAAATTCTTTTTTCTTTAAAATTATAACCCAATGCAGAATATGAAACTGTAGAGCGCCACCTTAGGAGAAGTAATCTAGTGACTTTTGAATTAGCCAGTGGAAATGCAGCTTTCAGAAATCTGAAATTGAATCGTTCATCGCACATTGACGTTCTTTAGCCACACAGTTCAGAATCCTAAACGCGAAGGTATAAGACTTTATATGATTGGCTGATAAAATTGACATCTATGGTAAAAACATGTCACCAGGACATGACCCCTATGTGGTCACTGTCAGATCTTCCATCAATACAGATCCGATATAATTTAATCCGATTGATTCAAATACGTCAATGTTACTCATTTTATTTTTTCATAATCTGAAATAAAAGTACCAAAGATAATGTTATTTCAAAAGAGTTAATTAGATGTCATAAAGTATCCGATGTTAACTTAAATTTGCATACTTGGTCGTCACATTCTTAGGTCAATAGGTGGGAGTAATTTTTCACCCGTTAGTCTTATAGGGGGATTTGATTCAGTTCCGTTGCCATTTGTTTTAGGAAAGAATTTATATTAACACAATGCCTTATTTAACTCCACTATTTATAACGCTTTACTGACACAATGTGTCATAATTTTTCTTTCTTTTCTTTTGCTTTTAATTAGTTTCTCTTAGTTAAAAAATTTTCAAACCATTTTAATAGGTTACCACAAATTCCATTTTTTTTGTCCAGTTCAAATACCAGACTATTGTGCCATTGTCATCAATCGCATGATTTGATTATTCCCATAAAGGAAGGCGTTTAAAATATGTCACCCTATTTCAAATTTAAAAAAAAAAATAAAAGTGCAACATTTCGTAATAAACCCATTCTACGTTCCATCATTATGCGAATATGTGCATGAAACGAAAACAAATGTATTTGTATTCGCTTTTTTAAGTCAAGTCCCTGGGCAAACCACATAAACCCGGATCTGCCGTTGCATAAGGTACCGGTAGGCCAGATTATATTGGTTATTTTAACGATTATCCTTTATTATGAACTGCGACGTTTGCAGTTGGACTCAGCGTAAAAGCCGTATTAGATGATAGGTATGTACCCGGTTGTTAGAAGCGAGAAGCCCGTTTTGCTCATTGCATTTTTATTTCGTTTTACATCACAATTTTTATCTTCCAAACAACGTTTAATCATTTCATAGAAAGCAGAGTATTACTAAAATTTAGAAAGCAGAATATTGTTATAATTCTACAGGATTTCTCTTTGAAGATTTTCTAAGTTATTATATTGCTAACACGTTAACAGTTGTTTCGACAATGATATTAACAAAGAGAGAAAGTTTTGCTGACAATGTGTACATTTGTTTATTTAGGTTCATAGTGGTAAATGGCGTTGGGATAGGTAACAAGAAATACTTTATTTTTGATGTTATGCAACCAACAACGACGTCATGACGTTCGTTATAAGTACTCAGTAATCATAGCAGATTCACATTTGCATAATATTGGAAGAAAATATAAATGATGGAAGGGCACGTGTACATTATATATTTATCATATGTTATTTGAAAACATATCAATATTAAATTTAATTGCTGCAGTACTTAGTGCTTGAAGCTAGGGTCCCCGGGAGGCCGAACGGACTAAAGCGCTAGCCTTTACCGGTCACTGCAATCTCGCCTCTATTGTCGTGAGTTCGAGTCTTGTACTCGGCTAATGTGGGTGTGCGAGAAAGTAGCCAAAAAAATCCAGAAGGTTGATGGTTCTTACCAGAGTTTTCCCCGGGCTATTCCTCTACCATTTATACTGGCCGCAACGTATAGACTAATGCGTCAAATGAAAATTGGCGTTAAACTCAAACCAACAAAAACCCTAAAAGCTACATTTTGTTTTAATTCAGGCTATTTTTAAACTATATACCTTGATGATTAGCACAAGTCACCTTGTTCATTGTTATTTGAACATAATCGAATTTGTGGCGTTTTCTGAAGAAGGACAATGCATCCAACACGCTGTTCTATCATTTAGGAGACTTGAGGCCACAAGAGAGGGTTGAGGAACTATAGCTGCATATAATTTAACATATGCCATGCTCGCTTTCACCAGCATCAACATCTATCGTTAATAAGTTAAAATGAGTTAAAAATGAGCATGTTGTATTACAGCACAATTGAGAATCTCGTGTACTCGAATTCTTGTCCGTAATCAATATATTTATGTTATCATTTTTTATTTGCTTTTTTAGGTGATATATTTAAAGAGACCAGCACTCTGTTATCATTTGATTTTGAAACCCCTAGGTCTCCACAGCCACACACCAACAACGTTACTACAGTGTTTATTTGGTTCCTTACTTTACTACACAGCAACACAAGCATGTTACTTAACGACTAGGCTAATGGAGTAAATTGACTTGCCCAAGGACACGCAACGGTAGCTGACCCATACTGGCCTGATAGTATAATTCGATCCCACACCCTTTCCGTCCCTAGTCCGGCACTTTAGCCATAGAGCCACCGTGAATAACAGAATATTAATGCAAACCTTACATCGTTACAGAACATACAAGAGTCAAAGGTCATGGATTGTATGAATAGAATTTTACTGAAAAATAAATGTACACTTTTGTTTCAGGCAATTCTTTTTTTATAGTTGCCAATATTTAGTTAACAAAAAAAATGCAGCCAGAAATCATTGCTCTTGCTAATAACTCCATATGATTCTGGATGCAGTAAGAACATTGGTACCGACATAATGAAGCTAATTACGGACTTGGTATTTCCGGGGAAAATCCTCGCTCATTTCTCCCATTGTATCCTTTTTTTTATCTGTATCATGCTCCCTAATTATTTAACGTCATTATAATAATCGTAAACTAATTCCTTCCGATCATACAAAAGAATTGTAGATGTGATATTAGGGTTAACATAAGAACTTGTAACTGAGTATTAGTCTTTCTAATCCTTGCAAGCGACATTTAAACAGAGACGAGTTCCTTTTTATGTCGACCTGAAGATGTGTAATTTACAAGGACAAACTCAGACAAACTGTTCAAACTTGCCTTTGATTGATTATCAATGCCCTGAAAATTGTAGGTTTTGTACTATTTCGGAGACTGCACCAGGAATAGTGACTAACATCAAAGACCGCATTTTCAATCAAATGCTTACTACGTTTTAACGACCACTTACCCTCTTGGTGAATAATCTGAAATCATTATGTATTTATATTATTAGCCGTGTCTAATATCTACCCGTTGGTAAGTAATTATCTTAGCTTTTCTTCTCCATTAACTTTTATAATGGCCTTTGAATTATTATCACTTGTTCAATCAACTGAAACACCGTTTGACTTTCTCTAGCCGTCAATGGGAATAACTAGTTTACATACAGGAGTAAAACAGTTATAGAAGAAGAAGAAGAAGAAGAAGAAGAAGAAGAAGAAGAAGAAGAAGAAGAAGAAGAAGAAGAAGAAGAAGAAGAAGAAGAAGAAGAAGAAGAAGAAGAAGTCCCCTCTTGCCTATCCCGCTTATAATATACCTTGTATTAAACTTATTAAAGCAATACTTTGTATAAAGACATAAACAAAATTCTGTTCATTGCTATGTTAATTCTGGTGGGAAAAAAAAGATGTTTACATCAAGAAATTGTAATCACAGAAGAAAATATATCTTTGTAAGAAATAATGCGTCTAAAGTTTGTTATTTATGGACCGATAACACATACAGTTTTAACAATGTGCCTTTTGTAGATTTTAAAGTTCAAGTGCAGATCAAAATAAAGACGGTGAAAGGTACATGATGGTACGTCAGACTCGCACATATTTCATGACAAGTACAAAGGCAGGAAGAAACACTCACTTGGGCACCGTCATTTTATGTACCAAACAAAAAGTCCTTGATAGGGAATGAAATCATACAATTGACAGATTCCTCACGCTCATATTAAAACATTTAAGGCACTAAAAAATAGTTTAAAGTAGAGAATAAACTACCGACAATGTGTGCAATTGCTCTGTGTCGTTTGAAAGATTTTCTCGTACAATCCGTGACTAAAAGTTATTAATTTAATTTTTCTTTTTCCTGTGTTAACAATGAAACATTATCAACACATCGGTGACATCGCTAAGACAAGTCTGTTTCTTTCATCTGTGTTAACCTTCATTTTCCATTTTGCTGCCATATCATTGCAAGCAGGAAAAGTGCAATAAATGTAAAGGTCTCTGAGTGCAAGGCTAGGTCATTTTTCTTAAAAACCATCTGAGTTGCAGAAAATATCGGGACAGTTTTGGAGACCTGTTACATTACGGGTTCATGTTACAGCGCATTTCCTTAGATGTCTGGAGGCCTACCGTATAATCCATTGCAGCTATAATATCAAACTGGAATAAATGGTGTAGATAATACATTTACGCATATTGGATTTTAACTGTTGGTAAATTATTTTAAAATAATTATATATTTTATAAGTGTGTACTTTTGATGCTGATTCGTCAACCAGTTTAACATAAATATATGATCTACACAGTATATCGTAAACACATTAATATATTTATTTTTGGCGTCCCAGAGGTATATCTCAACTATAATATTTTAATCTGATCTTGGCTAATTTATCACTGAGAGTTCCATTGGGTTAAGACGGATATTTAATCCTAAACAAAAACTTTGCATTCTTGACACACTTCCAAGGGAGATCCGGAATACCCTCTAATGTGACATTTTTTTAATGCTGATTGACGGAGCGATCGAACCACGCTTATCTAAAGCTCAGGTATTTTATCTTTATTTGTTTCTGGGCCACATGATACCCCTCGAAACCGCAAAGTCACACGGGGCTAATCGCAATATTGAAATCCTGCCCCTTTGGGGTTAAACGTCAGACCCGACTGATCCAGCAACGCATTAATACGAGTAGCACTTTCTCAGCCCTATCAAGTTAGTAGCTGGTGTATTAAATCCAGGCTCAATCTGAAATTTTGTGTGTATAGTTGCTTTGTTAAATTAAGTCAAAGATAATTCTGAATAAGTGTTATATAAATTTCACCAGTTGTATGTCTTGGCAAAACGAAACGTATTTGTTCCACAAAAGCTAAGAATAACTAATATCCTGTCTGAACTGCTGTCGTTTGTTTGTTGTTTTGTTTTGTTGGGAGGGGTGTGCTTGTTTGTTTGGCTGGCCTTATTTAGTCTTATGGATGGTCCGTCGTGTAATTTTTTTCATTGAATATGCGATATTTATGCATTTCCATAAGTAATTTATTAATAATTTTTAACGAAACGCTTCAGAAATGTTGCAGTAATTTTGTTTAGCTTATAATATACCTTAATCTAGAAGAGTATCCCATAAGAAAGTAATAAGCCCTTTTTTCCAAAAGGGTCTACAAAACAACATCTATAGTCCGAAAATACATCCCCGTTGGTTTGTACTCCCTTACCGATTTCAATAACTAAAATGTTTAATGTGATAAAAAGTGCACAGAACTAAGTTAATTGAATCATTGATTTATAATTTCTAACCTCACTCTCACCAGAATGATACTAGTATTTGCATCCCCTTGCACCTTTCATGCTTGGAATCAGTACACAATTAATAAAATCCGGTTCAGTACCCACGAATGTAGTCCCAGTCTATTTTTAGATCACTTTTTCCGGTCTAAATTTGGTGGTGATACTAGAGTTAGATTTTGGCATTCTTGGTAAGGATTTAAAGGCAATTGATTATTCTTTAAAATGTGAGCTTATGGTGTGGTTGTCTGTGTGTATTTCGGCGACAGTGCACATTGAGTAATAAGGTCATGGTGATGATCCGGAAGTGAAATCTGTGTTCCGTTGCCTGGTGTTTTGTTTACAATTCAGCCTCTCAAAAAAATGCAGGTCAACCCTTGACAAGAACTAAACCGTAAAGTCATCTTTGAAGGTATTTTAGATTAACATATAATTTGTATTGATTGTCACACAGTGGAAAGTTCAGTACTGAGAAACAAATGTAGAGACCATATAGTAAAATTAATTGTGTACTATGGCCTGTCAGTAAAAACTTGAAACTGATATACATTTTTTATTATTAATGACATATACATGAAATTTTAATATGTTATGTATATTGACTTTAAAAATATAAAAATGAAATTAAAAGTAAAAAAATAATTTTAATTTTAAAAATTTAAATGAAATTTTAAAAACAATAAAAAATTAAAAATTTCCACCAAGTATACACATATATAATATTTTTTGGGAATGATATTAAATGATATCAGCATATATATACAACTACACCATATACAAGCTCAAATGATGGATATTTGTCAAATTGGATCAGAGAAAATATCTTTATAAGTCAAAATGAGACCCTCATTTAAAATACATGAAGACAAAATTCTATTTTGCTTTGTACCTTTAGGTCATTGAAACTATTTATTTGGTGTTCAAACAGTTAATTTATGTGTTTATGATGGGGTGACTTCCTGAGTAACACATATCTGCTTGTTTAGCTATCAGTAATTGTTTATAGCCATAGTTATAGGGTATATAGTGAGAGGACAGAGATAAAGACTTTATACTAGAACCTGTTCAAGTTCTCTACAAAATCATATTAAGCTGTCAGAGAATGAAATACAGGTCAGAGGGGTAAAATATACTTTATCCAGGTATATTTACCATTGGATGTAAGAAAACAGCAAAATGATGTAAGTTGAACACAGAATGCATTCCATTTTATTGTTCAGTTTCTTTAAGATGTTGATTGATGTAGTGCGACATTGTAGCCCAGATGATATTATGGGAATTCTCATGATCCATTTTGCTTTATGCATTATTAATGACTAATAATATTTGTTATCTGACACTTTAAAGATTACATAAGTAATATTCAAACAGATTATTTGAATTTAACTTTCTACAACTGATCCTAATATGGTTACATATCTGACATGAACAAATATGCATATATTTTGTAATGTTTGGAATCAAAAGTTGACATTGTTAGGCTGACTTGGTACCTATAGTGAATCTGTAAGGCTCAGTTTTGACTGTGTGCACTTAAAATATCCCAAGATGTTATTTTCATCATGAATATGCCTCTGTATGGTAACACATTTCAATTTAGTACTTTGACAGAGGGCGGTATCGCAGCATCAGCAGATATTTGATTCCATTGAATCATTGAATCATTGAACTTAATAACTTGGTAGCCAAGACTCTTAAAAATAGACTAAAAATGTTCAAACAGATTATTTGAATCATGTTTGCACATGTGATTTTAACAAGTACATTGCATATGTCCCACACATGCAAATATCCATCCTTGTTTACAAGTTTTCGGGATGAAAATTTCACATTTAGTTGATGATATAGGATCTATTGGTACCTATAGTTGATCTGTGTGGCCACATTTTGCTATATTCACTCACAATATCTAAAATTGTTTTTCCTTCATGAATAGGATTGCATATAGTAATAAGTTTTAATTTGGTACATTGTCATTTGACTTTCCACTATACTGGTATGTATCAATGTTTGCACCAATGATCAAACCTCACCGTTCCAACATTGCCTTAAACTTTATGATACATACTCTACCTGATTAGTTATTTAACCTGTAAATGGCTAAATATGCTTGTAGAAACTTCATCTATTTTTAGGATGCATTTGTCACTTTAATACATGCCCATTGCTTCACATCTTTGAGTGTCACTCTATCAAGTTTACCTTTTTAACCATATTTGCAACCTGAATGTTATTTTGAAATCACCATATCTAACACATTTTAACTTCATTTGCCTACATCTTCCTTTTTTTAGAATTAAGTGAAACATGTTATATATTTTCAGGTCTAGTCTGGTATCTGGAACAAAGTATTAGAGTTGGATCAATTTGGAAGCTCTCCAGTAGTCCAATGGTGATAGCAAGGTCTCATAAGGACATGTGCAGTGTACTGCTATAAGTGACCAAGATGAGTTCATATCAGTACACTGATATACAGCATCTCAAAGACATGGCTTAGATCTTCATGAGAGAGATTCACATCTTTTTTCAGTAAGGTGAAACTGTATTTTCATATTGCATTGTTGACTTTTGTAGTTATCGGCATAAAAATGGAATGCATATTTGCTATAAAACATGGTAGTGGTCCCAACAAAACTTTAAATTTGAGTGGGATATTAGTTATACAAACAACTGTCCAAGTACCTGAAACAATAAATTTGGAACATAGTACCTGTCATTGTTTCTTTAGTATGTACACCTATATGCATCTGGATAGGCATATTGCAATCTGCTGTCAAAATCACTGTGAGCTATCATGCTTCAGTACCCCTGGGATTAATATTATCAGTTGTACAGACCTAAACTACCATTTGTTTTAAAGACCATTCATTAATCAACATTGCTGCCTTAAATTTGTCAAACTGAATGTCATAACTTGTATGAAAATTTATTTTTTGTAAAATAAAAAGTTTTTAAAATTTATATATTTATTTAAATTTCCATTAAAATTTAATATATCAATAATTTTTAATTTCAAGACTATTGTCAGACAGGCCTTATCAAGTATTACAATTAGGTTTTTACTGCATTGAAAAATTCCTATAATTAAGGAAGATATAGCAAATTTAGTTTTGATTTCTTAGGAACAATTGGACCTCAAATTGCACCCTATAGAACACCAGAACTACACACTTTCTGACAGCTGTCACATGTCTTGCTTGCAAGGAAATTTCAAAAGACTTTATGTATGAAGTTGAAACAGTAGTGGCATGCAAAATAAAATGCAAATATAAAAGTTTGACAAAAACATTGACCCTTTCAGGAATCAGTACACAATTAATAAAATCCGGTTCAGTACCCACGAATGTAGTCCCAGTCTATTTTTAGATCACTTTTTCCGGTCTAAATTTGGTGGTGATACTAGAGTTAGATTTTGGCATTCTTGGTAAGGATTTAAAGGCAATTGATTATTCTTTAAAATGTGAGCTTATGGTGTGGTTGTCTGTGTGTATTTCGGCGACAGTGCACATTGAGTAATAAGGTCATGGTGATGATCCGGAAGTGAAATCTGTGTTCCGTTGCCTGGTGTTTTATTTACAATTCAGCCTCTCAAAAAAATGCAGGTCAACCCTTGACAAGAACTAAACCGTAAAGTCATCTTTGAAGGTATTTTAGATTAACATATGATTTGTATTGATTGTCACACAGTGGAAAGTTCAGTACTGAGAAACAAATGTAGAGACCATATAGTAAAATTAATTATGTACTATAGCCGCTTAACGGACTTTCCATACTAACAAGGCGCCATATTCCGTACACTACGGGGTAGTTTATTTCCATCCGACAACATAATGATGTAATTGATCCTATTTGGTAACTGCCGGACAATTCCGTAAATTGAAATGACCTTGACTTTGGAATTATATTCTTTTGTACACGTGAACATAATAATGAAACCGCTTGTTAAATCCACGTGAAAGGCAAATTTTTGTCACTCTTTTCCTTTGCTTGATTCGACATTGTAAATATCGGAAGCAGACGACATATGTATGTACATATTTAGTAGCGCATGCGCCCCTTTGCTGAAAATGGACTGGTCCAGAAACTAGAAATGGTTCTCAAGCATGTCAGTCTATTACATTGAAAACTTCCGTTAAGCATGAAATGCGATCGTGATGTTATGGCAATTCTTCTCACATTCAGGTTAGAAAATATAAATCAATGAATGAATTGACTATGTTCCTTGCACTTTTTATCAAATTAAATGTTTCCGTTATTGAAATCGGTAGGAAGTATTTTCGGACTTTAACAAGGGATATTGTTTTAACAACACATAATAGAGTACAACTTAAATATCTCCTTTTGCAATAGCTATATATATATATATATATATATATATATATATATATATATATATATATATATATATATATATATATATATATATATATATATATATATATATATATATATATATATATATATATATATATATATATATATATATAACAATCTTAAGGTTAAACTATCTCTCAAATGCATGTAAACACCATCCGCTGGGAAGAAAATTCCCAAAAGCTATTTCCGATACTAAGCGGAGATGTATTTGTAAACTATGATAATGTAATTTCATTATAGAGAAACATTGTAAGCCTTATTTAAAGATAAGCAAGCACCTGCAAAGTATACACTATGCCTTCTAAAAGATTAACTTCTTTCAAGAGGATACCGATTTATAAAAAAAAACTATTCTATTTTGTTTCGATGCAGTTAAACTATCGAAGATTTGCATTACTCTTCATAACCATCAATACTCCGGCAGATGATAGCTATTTTAGGGAGGAGGTGAAGTTGTACGGATGGGATGCTATAAATAAATACCTGTTTTCTAAGACAGAAGAAAAGTCTTTCAAAAAGACGTGTCAATATTTTTTTTTAAAAATGAATATAAGACGTAGCATACAAAATTTTCTGTCCATTGATCAACCATCGTCACAAGATACGGAAAAAAATCCCTGGTAAATTAAATTAGCATTTTCTCGTCTGTGCAGGCAACGATATTTCTGGACCTATGATGGTAAAATTTACTGACAAACCAAACAGTGGAAACTGAAACGAAAGAGAAGGATGATAAAAGGAACTGTATGGTCGGTAGCCATGGTAATTAACCATTATGTATTCAGTAAAATGAAACTCGGCAAACCTCGTTTAAATTCATTTTGATGAAAGATTTATACATCTCATGGTATATAAATGCACACAAACACACACACACACATTCACGCTAAACAACATGATGTCTAATTTTGAACTGTTAAAGATACAATTAATAACTTTTAAAAATCTGATCATTTACATAACTCAATATACTAGTTCGAAATTTAAATTCCTATTTTATGACTAGACAACAAATGTCTTCAAAGTAAATTTGTCTTGGAGATTCAAGTCATGAATTCGTGAAGTGTTATGTTGTGATTTTTGCTTGACATGCAAATTTAGTTGTAATGTACCTTGTATAAATGAATACACCAGGTGTGCTAGCTTTTGCTTGTAATTTTATATAATCCAAGATATTGCGCACCTGTCTATTTAATCAGCCGTGAAGCAGATTGCGTGTCCAACAAGCTTTGTATCGATTTACGATTGCCCGAGGAATTAATTCTTCCTTATTCCAGACAAAGTATAGAAAGGAAAACATATGATATTATCATCAGTTTTGTTGTGTAACATGTCACGACAGAAAAATAAAATACAAGCAAGCTACATCTCTGTTGAATCGCTAAGACCGGAAAAGATGAAGAAAAAATAAACTTGTCTGCGCAGATAAGTGAGTTGTTTCGTGAAGACAAGCGTACTCGACACACTGACATATTGCAACCAGTACCTGCATTTCCACATATGAAATGCAATTTCAAGGTAAAGTAGTCCAAAACACGACGTGAACAAGATCAAAAATTAAATAAGAATAAAACTTGACATAGGAGTGATATGTTTAGCATTGTTGGTAACTGGGACATTTTGCATGCAGCAATTGCTCTAACGGCAAAAGGGCGTAGAGATGTTTCAGACATGTAACCTTTCGAAGTTCAAAGATGACAACGTTCTTATGTAACGACTCAGGTGATGCTTTAGGCACGTGTCCTTTTAAGTCCAAACAGGGTAACGTCCTTACATAACAGATCCAAGTGAAGCTGAGTTTTATTAGCAGGTTCTCGGTTGCAAATGATACGTATATTTTGGCAAACCGTTTTATATCAACGGTTTCTATTGTAAGAGATTTGAAAATAGGATTTCTTACGAAAATATAACAGAAATGTTTGGAAAAAGTTACATTATGCACAACAATTTCTATTTTTGTTAAAAGTGATTATGGGAATAAATGTGATGAAGCACTTATGTCAGGATGTTCCTTGTCAAATTTGGTCAAATATAGTCGAGCAGGATGGCATTTGCTTTCCAGTCTAGCAGCAGGAACTTCTCGTTCTAGACTTGCAGCAAGGTCTTTATTTCTAGTCTAGCAGCAAGGTCCTTTATTTATAGTGTAGCAGGCCAGTTCCTTCAAGTCAAACAAGCTTTAATTTTCTAGTCTAGCAAACCTTTTCTTTCTAGACTAGCAGCAAGGCCATCTCTTTGTAGTCTAGCAACAATGCCTTTTCTTTCTAGGTTAGCAGCAAAGCCATTTATTTCTAGTCGAGCACTAAGGTCTTTACTTTCTGGACTAACATCAAAGTCTTTGTCTTTCTGGACTAGCAGCAATCCTTTTCTTTTAAGTCTAGCAGCAAGGCTTTTTTTCTAGACTATCAGCAACGCCATTTATTTCTTGTCAAGCACCAAGGTCTTTACTTTCTGGACTAGCATCAAAACCTTTTCTTTCTGGTCTAGCAGCAAGACATTTTCTTTCTAGTCTTGCTGACGTTTTATTTCTGGTCTAGCAGGCCTTTTCTTTCTAGTCTAGCAGCAAGACCTTTACCTTTTATTCTAACATTAAAGCCTTTCATTTCTGGTACAGCAGCAAGGCCTTTATCTTTCTAGTCAATCAGCCTAACTAAAAGGTCATTTTCTTCTAGTCTAGCAGCAATGCCATTCTTTCTAGTCTAGCATCAAATCCATTTTTAAGGAACAAATGTTTGATAGTGGATCATTATCATTTGCACTAGCATAAGTGATCATCATTCTATCCTGATGCTGTCTGTAACAAATGATATCGGCTGAGGCGAGAAACGCTATTTCTAGTAATGTCTGAAATAAAAGGGGATCCGAACATCGTTCCAAGCTTTAATGTTTTGAATGCCAGAATGTTTGGATACATGTTGATCAATATTAGTTTCGAGGTTTTTCAAAGGAAGTCGCTAAAAGTTTCTGATTTAATTTAGGTGACCGTAACAAACAGATGGTATAACGGCGTTATTGAAACAATTGGTTTTAAGTGTTGGTCGTATTCGATGGATGTGTTCCTTATACAAAACTAGACTGGACCTATTGTCAGAATCCTGTTCTTGCATTGGTTTTAAGTGTTGGTCGTATTCGATGGATGTGTTCCTTATACAAAACTAGACTGGACCTATTGTCAGAATCCTGTTCTTGCATTAGATGGAAAAAATAAAAATTGTTATTTGATATATGAGGACGACGTATAAAAGTCCTTGCAAGACGGAAGCAGAATACTTACCGTAATTCACCATTTTGCTAGATACCGGCAGTGCCGGATTGAGGATAAATGAGACCCTGTACTAGTTAAGTTATGAGGTTCCTTACAATGAAAAATTCAGAGTAATTATTTTTGCCGAGAAGATTGGTCCCCTGGCCAAAATGGCCTTGTGCTTAAGCATAGCTAAACACAATGGTAAATCCGGTACTGGATACAAGAGGACGTAAAGCAAAGAAATAATAAAGATTCATAAAGCTCCTCAGTCACTAGGATTACGCACATTATCCAAATATTAGACTGAACTTTGGAAAGCTGTGGCTTCAACGAGACTGAACTTTTAGCCCCTCCGTACCCAATCTATGCGTCAAGATAGTTTCCACTTCAAACACTTCACTGTCTTCTTGAACCTTAGGAACCGGGGAACTCGTCAAGTTACTAATTCCAGCTTTCTCAACCAGTCCACGGCAATGTGAGTTGTTACTTGTTTCTTTCTGGTTTATTTCCACATCTTTAGCATCTGCTTAACGTTATTTATATTAAAGTGCATAAAGGTGGAAAATATGACAAAGAGTTTAGAATGTTACCGTTGAATACTAGGTCAAGGCTAAACCTAATTGACACTTCAGGATATAATGCACCTTTGTACTCTTTTATTAGGACTGGATCTGATAGTTTCACCACATGCATTTATTGCTGATTGATGTTTTCCAATGTGAATCTTTTCTCTTTTTTTGTACTTGAACGTGGTTCCAATAACATATTTACTGTATGCCCTTACATTAGTTTTAGTTGTCCAAGAGAAAACTCAAACCATACAAACAAGAAAAGTGTAATTGTTTTGAGAAGAGAAAGAAATTACTGTCTGCTGGGATTTTGATTCCACTTTAGGAGACATTAATTGCTTTATAATGACGATAACGACCTATAGTGTAACAAGCTCGAGGGCCAAATTTACTTCATTACCTCCTAAATGGTACCCAGTTAATTAAAAGCCGCTATTTGAATTTACATGATAGTTAATGAATTTAATTTTTTGCGGTGTTTGCCCTTTTCGATAAATTAATATTTAAGGAAAAGTCCAATGGTAAAAAGTATTTCGGTTGCAAGTTAAAAGACTGTTTTATAGATATGGAAAGATATACCATGATCTTCGTATCCAATATTTTTGAGAAAAATCACAATTCTGATAATTTGAATATTTAAAATTTTATTGCTAAACTTTGTCAACCATGTAATCAGCGATTAATACTTTCTAAATGAATTTTCTGTAAAGGAAGGACAAGAACTTTCAGCAATTCAGGATATAAAAGAAAAAGATAACGCGCGAGTTAAACTGTCTCTCATTATTATGCACGCGTAAAATGGTCTGCTGGTGAGAGAAAGTTTTGGGGGTATATTTTGACGCACACGAATGTCCACATCAGTGCATCTTTGTATGTACTGTATATTTAGTTTGCATTTGTTTGTGAATTTGGTTTATTTTCATTCAATATATTGTTACAAGCATTTACTCATAAAATAAGTAACATAAAAGAGTGAAGACAACAAGCTTTGTAAAATACAACAAATAATTTATTTCCTCGAAAACACAGTGCAAAATTAAGAAACTATAACTTGCGGTTTTACGAATTAAATCCAGAAATAATCCAAGAATTATTAATAGAAGTTTTAGTAATAAAAAGTTCTGATTGAAACTGAGTTTGAGTCCCGGTCAAATCCAAAATGGAAGACAATGACGTTTGTTATGGTCAGCGAAGTACTGCTGTGTCAACAGTCCTTTTTTGAATCACAGAAAATATTATTCCAGTTTTCAATTCAGTATAACTTCCAATAAATGTCGTTATCCAAGAATTTTGTTCCAAGGAACGCAATCACTTGAATTGAATAATTTTAAGAAAATAAAAATTCAACCCAAACTGGTCACAACATAACAACAGCATAACATATATGCTGTTGTTAGTTTGGAGCCCAACTAACGAACTCCAATTTAAAAACGACAGTTATACGCTAATTAAGACGCAAAACAGATGAGGGTCAAATGTTCATTCTTCTGGAAAAAAAATAGAAGTTTGCAACAATAGATACACACTACTTGTCACGTAATCCAGGTATGACCTTGACTTAACTTGATGATTCTTATTCTGAGAAAGAAAAATAAACAAAAGAAACAAAGTTGTTTACCAAAATTGACATTGATTTTGAAACGAGGTCAGCAACTAGATACAGTGCTGCTGTTATTAGTTGTTTATCAATGAAAAAAAATAAATCAGGTCAAACAGAACTGAACTGAACTTCTGGACAATTTCACATCAAGTAAACAAAATTACATTACAATAGCATGTAATGGAATTAAAAATCTATAATCAAATTTATTTCTACGTGACCTGACTCATTTATTATTTTTATTTCGTAAACAAATAATACAGATCTGTTTTTCTCTCTATGAATATGGGTTAACTATTATGATTATTATCTCTGAGTCAAGGACAATTTGTTTATTATGTTCTTTATTAACATAGACATATTAATTATAACTTAGATTTTATGTTTTAAACAAGAACCTTCTAAAAGGTTATATTCCATTAGGTAATATTTTTTATAGAAAATGCTAATTGTTACTTTAGGTCAGGTAGAAGACTAAATAATCTTAATTTTCTACTAATTATTCATTCGTGCATTAAGATCATAGCAGAATCAATTGCATTATTGTGGATTTCAGTAGTTCATTTGGCCTAGAATTTTATACCCTTGAATTACAATGTGCTTATCAAAAATAATATTCTTTGAAATACATACTTGAATTTATAGTGACATTTCAAGTACGAATATATTCTTCGATTGTATTATTGGATCCAACGCAAGACAGTTGGCACCACCACATGCACATCAACACTTTCAGTATTAAATTTAATTTGGATTTCCACTTGAAGTTTATCCAGATCTTTAATCATTAGGACTTACTCATGTAATGCTAGGATTATTTTTGATTTAATTCGCCGTAACGTAAAATTACATTTTTGTACATTGTCACTTTGCATTGTGGGTAAATAAATTATATGTTACATTTTACAAAGCCTGTTATTTCTCAATCTTTTCTGTTGTTTTTCTTTAGACCATAGATACGTAAGAATCTGTTGAACTGTATTGATCCTGTATCTATCCCACTTGCTGACCATATTGTCTGAAATTTTCCACTTTATTAGTTTTTTCAACAAGTGCCCTTTCTCCTTCATTGATAAGCCATTGTGTTGTTATCGCATGAAATTTCAGTCTTCTGCACGAATCATGGCACTGTAGGCACTTTAAATTCTTTATATTCTGCGATATCTGGTTGAAGAAAAAAATATCCGCAACAAAGTTAATTTCATGAGTATACACGTCAGATTCAATTAGTTGGGCATCTTTTTGTCAATTATGAATTGCCTCCCTTTGTGTCTGTAATCTTTTAATTGACAGATTTTTTCCTCCAAAATATGTTTAGAAAACCAATTACAAAATAATGACTAACTAATGGACCAATAACGATACAAAGAAAATGTCAAACTAAACTGGATGCTTATAACCCTATTCATGTAAGTCTTAATATACCATTCATGTCCAATAATGGTTCCAAATTGCGGCTTTATACTAACGACCATACATATAGGTGAAGAATTTAGGCTAATATAGTATCAATAGAAATCAAACCTAAAAGACTCAGTTTGCATGTTGACATTTGAAATTATTCTTTTAAAATCATTAACATCTCTTCATAGATGCCATAGTGAAAAGTTTTAATCAGCTCGAGCGATCTGATACCACATGTTTTTTGGGCACTCGACAGGTCTTCAGGCCAAGTCATCCTGATCAACCAGCATATGATATATCAGTTTGTTTCAGCTATCAGATATATTTAAACAACGTCTGAAAATGAAGTTTCATTCGTTATGACTGAATCCTGTCCAAGCTTGAAATAACTTGTATTCTTTTTTCCTATTCAGTTGCAATTCTAAAGCACTCGTTACCGTACCATTGGACCGCTTATTCTAGTTTTCGTTGTCCAATTGTGGTGGTTACATTGAGGTGTTTGCTCTGTACAGCTGTGTTTGTGTGACTTTTCGTTCTTACAGAAGACAACTATCATGTTTCGATTTATTCTTATATATATATATATATATATATATATATATATATATATATATATATATATATATATATATATATATATATATATATATATATATATATATATATATATATATATATATATATAAAAAATTTTCATTTTGGAATTACAATAATCTTACGATACTGCCCTTAAAATCCAAGCTTGTGGAATTCCGGCACGCAATTTCAGTTTCTTTTTAATTTAATATTTTTCATTATGATCAAAGACGTCAGAGCTAATGTTGCAATACTTATCAATGCACAGTATTCTTCATTTGCATTAAAGTTAAATCGTTGGTTATTGGATCTTGTAAATTTAATTAAGAGAAGAAATAAATGCGACCATTGTGGAACTAAGGAGATACTGGTGCAGTTATAAAGCATGCCTGAGTTATATTCCTTTCCATCGATCCACCAAAACATTAATTAATTCCTGAAAACACAATTTAAAACACATACGCAACTAAAGAACCAATTTCACAAGAAGCGTTGTTATTTATATTCAGAATGTTTGAAAATTTCAACTACCTAAAATGGTCACCTGTTCTGAAGAACTACATCCAGCACGACCTCTCTTAGATATGCATTTGCTACAGTTTTCAATAAATTTATCTTCTTACAATTAATTCAGAAGAAAATAAACTCCGGTCGCCTAGTGGATAGAACGTCCGCCTTGGATGAGGGTGGTCGTAGGTTCGATCCATGGTCGAGTTATACCAAAGACTTACAAAAATGAAATAACAGCTGCCTCGCTTGACGCTCAGCATTAAGAGGTAAGTGTTAGGACTGGTTGGCCTGGTGTCAGGATAATGTGACTGGGTGGGACATCATGACACTTGTCTGCAGCATGATGACCCAGTGCTAGACATCACTATAAACTGCCACACTGCAAACATTATAGCGATATGACTGAAAAATTGTAAAAACTACGTTAAAAATCATAATCCCATCACATCAAAACAATCAGAAAGCATTCAGTTCGACACCAGTAGTAATATGTGTATCCCTTGTAAATAAGTCAGTAGCTAAATAAGGGATTTTTTTTATATAATGTTTGCTACTTAAGGCATATGGCAGTCAGATATTGCTAGCATTTCTGATAGGAGTGGTGGTGGATGAGCTGCATCCTTGTGGGTCAAGATCCTTTATTTAATTCATTTGTTCGTTGTTTTTTGTTTGTTTTTTTTTTTTGTTGTTTTTTTTTTTTTTTTTGCTCAGTCCCAGTTATTGATTTAGAACGAAATAGCACAGATTGTATGCAGACACATGCATCAGCAGAAAGTTGTTAACACAGTGGGATATACCCAGAGTATTTAAAACTTTTAAAAAAATGAAAAAAAGAACAGATTAGGAGAAATTAGATAAAAAATGGGAATAGCATGTAACTATGAAGTGGTCTCGTGTATTTCACAATTTGGCACCTACAGGTTCGTGTTGTGTGGAAAATATTTTTTTATCTTTCAACTTCCCTTATGAAATTACCACAAATTCTGCAAATCAAATCGGTTCATGCAGTTTATTTAGTTTAGTCGACGATCATTACGAGCCTGACGACGACAAGTCAGAATAAATTAGAGAATGGTTAAAAAAGATGAACATTTCAATTTCTTTAGATAAGAAAATGACTACGCAGGGAATGTCGACCTCATTACAGAGTTTCTCATAAACTAGTTTATCAACCTACCAAGTATTAGGACTATGTAACTAACAGTGCCTGAAAAACTGGAATCATTGGGTATGCCGACATACACAGACGAACTTCCACCAAAGCGAGCTCGATAAAATTGATATATAAAATTATGGTCTGGGACTCAAACAGTGCTTTCGAGACAGTATGGCGTCTTCAAGAATGAAATCAATATGGAAAATTGTACCGCACACTGCCGTTAAAAGAATTTGTTAGTAAGTTCTAGATATGATGAAAATAAACTCGAAAGTTTTTGCTGGAATAAAATAAACATGAAGAGTCGAGGCAGTTTGTGTTGGACATTATAAAATTAACTTAAAGAGCTGAGGCACTTTTTTTGACGTTATAAAGTGAACATGAAGAGTTGAGGCAGTTTGTGTTCGACGTTGTAAAATACAAAATAAACTAGAAGAATTGAGGTAATTTGTGTTCGAAGTTGTACAATAAACTTGAGCCTCTCCAGATTCAACACAATAAATGAATAGCTAAGTAAGTAGGTCTGTCTGAAGCTTTTTATGAACGAGAGTAAAGTGTATGTATGTATGTATGTATGTATGTATGTATGTATGTATGTATGTATGTATGTATGTATGTATGTATGTATGTATGTATGTATGTATGCATGCATGCATGCATGCATGCATGCATGCATGCATGTATGTATGTATGTATGTATGTATGTATGTATGTATGTATGTATGTATGTATGTATGTATGTATGTATGTATGTATGTATGTATGTATGTATGTATGTATGACATAACGTAGTTGTTCCAGAATCAGACAACAACAACAAATATATAACAAAAATATAGCAACTTAAGGTCAATCTGACTTTGACAACACACCATACAAAAACATTTCGAGAGAGACAAACACACACACACACACGCACACACACACACCCATACAAGGTCGATCATTTTTGTATTTTGCTAGTTTGACAACATGGTCAATTTTTTCATATATGCATGCCTACTTCAGTACATTTTCAGGTCAGCGTCATTAAATGTAACTAAAGCTAGTTAACTAGTTTTAAAATCTTGATGTGAAACAAATTATATACTGTTAGCTAAATTGAATGACGCTGACCTGAAAATTGATTGCAGATAGGATAAAATTCTCAGTACTGTGTGAAATAAACTCTGACAGAAAACAGTACACATAGAATATAGACTTGTAATCATAGCCTCCTAACTCACTTAACAACTACAGAAAACTTTGGTAACAGCCAGAAATGTGTTTTGTCGAACATGTTTTATTTTAATTTTGTTAAGCATCTCTATTGTTCCGCAATTGAATCAAAAATATACCTAAAATATTTCATGACAAATAATGCACTTGACAAACAGAATGAATCATTTATCCGACAACACAATAATCCATAATAAAAATTTCACTTTAGCACTTCCTATATTTCCAAGACAAAAAAAAAAAAAAAAAAAAAAAAAATTTCAAAATTCTGTGAACTTGAAAGTTTAGCACGTGGTTATCCACTAGGGTCCTTATTTGTAGAGTATTGTATACATGGGGGTAATTTTGCAATCAATATTAAGGACAAAACAAGTATGTCACAAACAGTTTCTTATCCTCTAAAAAAGGAAAGTTATATACGATAGTGACACCGATCTCTAATTACCCATGAATAATCTAATGCAACATGGCACTCTTCGTTAAAGTTTGTACTAAATATAACTAGAGTAGAGCTGAGTAACCAGTTTCATTTCATTATTTTACAATACAACTTTTCAAAATTGGAACTTATGAAAATGAAACAGTTTCTTGTAAAAAATATTCATTATTTATTGTTAATTTTATATAACATCGATATATTAAACGTGATAATACCTCATTATGCGACGTTTTATGTTATTTTTCTTTTCTCACGCATATAACCTGTGCATTTCGGAAGCTGTTGTCATACCACAGCCCTCATTAACATGTTCGTATTAATGAGCCGCATGTAAACATTTGGACGTGAACTATATTAAGCAGGTTCAACGTTCCTTTTACTTTAAATGAAAATATTGGATGAGAAAAATAATATCCGTTGAGGTATGGAACGAGTTAAGGAAATCCCAGTCACGGGGTTAAATTATATTTCTCTTCATTCAGCAAGCCTCACGGGGGAGAAAAATAATATAACCCTTTGACTGTGATTTCATTGTCTCGTTCCAAACTCCAACATAGATTATAGATATAATTAAAATATACCTATACCTGCTTCTATCCATCTGTTTATCTACTTAGAAATAGCTAACGGCCTATTCTCTAATTAAAATACATCCAAAATACAATCAAGTCTTCGAACATAATATTGAAAACTACAGTGTGGTTTCCTACCTACCTACCTACCTACCTACCTACCTACCTACCTATCTACCTACCTACACATACATACATACATACATACATACATACATACATACATACATACATACATACATACATACATACATACATACATACATACATACATACATACATACATACATACATACATACATACATACATACATACATACATACATACATACATACATACATACATACATACATACATACATACATACATATGCAAAACTTTCCTATTCAGGACTTAGGTATGCTGTGTAGTTTTCTGAATGAAGGTGTAACGTAAAATCTGTAATAAGTTGAGACGTATTTTGTTTGTCATTAGGAAATCTATATCAGTAGGTACAATACTGTTTAAACTGAAACAATCCATTATTCATTACACTGATTGATTAAGTATGCTCAGTAAAAATGTTTCCAGAAAATGAGAAATTGTGTAAATCGTTGCAAATGCCTTTGATCCATTTAAAATAACTTAATATAATCAGTTTTGTTGTTTATTAGATTCAGGAAATATGTGACAGCATTTCCATGGCATTATTACATATAGAAAGACATTACCAGAAATTTCGTTATCTTAGTTTCGGATTCATTATTGACAGATTTGTAATGTAGAATTCTTGTCTGAAACAATATTAATTTTTTTGTCATTTGGTTTCTAGTATTCGATGTGAATGGTGGAATTATCTACTCCAATTGTTCTAATCAAAGTCAGGAAATTCTTAATTCCATTTTCACTTTGAAGATCGTTTATTATTATGTAAGATTAACTTCTAGCAAATCTTTCTCGTTATCTGTAACTATTTATTGTCTCTTGCAATGTGTAAAAATAGGTTTGCATAAGAAATAATTTGGGTATTGTGTAATGACAACACTCACCTTTTCTATGTATAGCGTCTAATAACTCGTGATAATGAAAGACATCAGTCTGAAGAGTATAATATATGGAATCATCCATCAACTGTCATCGCTTATATGGTCAAATTTATACCAAATAACTTTATCGATCCAGTACTTATAAATTAGGTTACAGTTTGCAATTACAAATACTGTAATAAATTTGGGGTATGCGCCATTCGTAAAAGCACTCCTTTTTAAAGAATTCTTAGATTTTTGTGATTATTTGTTTCATTATGTGAATCCGTTTCTGTGGGAATATTCTTAGCAGACCAGCCCTATGGTTTTACACCGAACGGCCAAGTAGAGCCCATGGAATTTTACAATACTTACTGTTTGCGATAGTAAATTTTTGATAGCTTTGAGTATGCTGAAAAGTCGCCATCCAAATGTAAGTTAGATTTTGTTGGGGGGGGTCCATAAAAAAAGCAATTTATGGTTCTGAAATAATGAAAATGAGATATGTATTATATAATTGGATGCGTGATGCCCGTAATCTTGTCATTTAAGGGAACAGATTTTTATATCCATTCCCGTGAACCCAATGAGGACAACCCAAAGGTGAAGTCTGTAGATAGAGGGCTCAGAATAGAAATGGTCAGAAGAAAAATAAAGTAGAATATAGAAAGCCGAAAGAAGAACGAAGCCAGGCGATGCGAGATAGTGTGGACATAGTGTTATTTTTACTTCTCGTTACTATGATGAACGAATCCATAAATTGAACGCTGCTATTAAATTCCATTAATGTAAGTCTGTTGGATTGACGTTGTAATTTTAACTACGTATTACTTAATTAAAAGTTTATTTCATTTTATTGTTTACGGGGGCTCTTATTGCTCTTATTTGTTTATTTCTGTCTACTCACACTAGGTAAGAACATCGAGGGATGTCATTCCCTAGATAACGATTGCCCAATCAATTAACAGGGCACTACACACCATCCCCGTTACAGACTCAATTCCAAATATGTAAACAGGAATGAGTACCATTCAAACTATGTAAACTGGGATGAGTCCTGAGCCAAATATGTAAACTGGGATTATTCCCATATTAAATATGAAATTGGGATAAATTTCATTCCAAAATATGTAAACTGGGATAAGTCCGGATTTAAGTATGTAAACTGGGATGAGCCCTGATCCAATATGCAAACTGGGATGAGTCCCATTCCAAATATGTAAACTGGGATGAATCCCGATCCAAAATATGTAAACTGGAATGATTCCCATATTAAATATGCAAATCACGATGAGTCTCATTTTAAGTATGTAAATTGGGCTGATGTCTCATTCCAATATATATCAGCTGTGATGATTCATATTCCAAATACGTAAATTTGGATGACTCCAATTTCAAATATATTTTCTACAATACCTATTCTACTCAAAAACTAAAATTATCATGGGTTTTTCAACATCATATATATCCTCCATAATAAGTCGAATGCTGTTGCAACCAACATATAACATTATATACCGTCGCATAATACGCCGGTCAATCAGGGCCTACGTTGCTTGTTTAACTAAATACTCCAAACAAACTGCAAAGACCCATATCTGTTAATGCATTATGCGACACCAGATCTGGTTTGGACGTGGACCCGGTTTATGAATAAAGAATCCCAAATGGGTAATGATTTAACAATAAATATATGAAACGGGTCATCTGGAATAGTTGATGTGATACATATATCGATCTAATGAGACATTTTCACAACATGCTCATGGAAACGTTTTCTTTTCCACCATGGGCATTTACAACATATACAACAGAAAACAAAATGGAGATGTGCTGCCGTTAATTTACATTCATATGTTTCTATAGATATTAATAGATTAAGTGTTTTATGACAAGATATTTGTATCATTTTTTTCGAAGAATATTGTCGTTGGATAACTTTTTGTCAATTTAGAAACATCATATTTCGATATTCTCTTTCTTAAAGAGGCGACTTGAATTAGTTGACATTCTTAAAGAGGCGACTTTAGTTACTTCAACAGGTTGACATTGAAACAATGCCCGGAGGTGTTGCACAAGATCCGTGTGTTAACATCAATGTCACTACGACAATCTGCATTACATTTCACTGCGTGTCGTTTTTCTTCATGGACTCGAAATGTTTTTCCACTTTTTCGATTTAACTAGGCGAAAGAGCAGCGGGTTTACTCACGTTCATGTTTGTTCTGGCAATTTTTTTTAAAGTGTCCATTCGGCTGCTGATTGGAAAGGCGACTTGCCATATTATTGATATAATAGTAAAAAGAATTCCCATGATAGCATCCAATCTGTTCTGAGAATCAGGATTTCATAGGCTTATTTTGACCAATAAAATTTACGTACATTTATTTATACATTAATATGTTGACAAATCAAAAGCAAACAAAAATTCACAAGAAACACAAGAAAATGTATGTAAAATGTAGTAAATGAGTATATACGGTACACTAACGTAACGTGTACCCAATGAAAGTAATACTAAAACCAGCAATTTTGAGAATTTATATATAAGATCTAATGCTACATTAAGAAATGTTTTGATCCATTGATTTAATAAAGATTGAAAACAAATTTTAGTCAATGAAATCATTTTAAAATTTTGTGTCTTTCGTTATTTATTCGTCTGTTATTTATTAAAATATTTATTAATTTATATGCATGTTGTATGCGTTAAATTTTTAATTCGAAAACATGTTCTGATATAATATCAAGATTTATTATTTCTTTATAGTTCTTTTCAAAATGTTATCAAAAGTTCCATCGAAGTAAGAGGCCCCGACTTGCCGTGTGGTCTTAGGTGCTCGGCTTTGGGTAACGCGGATATATAAGAAAGCTTGATAACTTACTGTGAATGTCACACACATTAGCGGACCTTCTAGCGGTGCTACCCCACCCCTCTCACCTTACCTTTCACCGCCTATCCTTATTTAACTTATGATACTCACCTTACTTTTACATCATAATTATATAACCTTAATTATTCCTATTCTTTTTTTCAACACAAAGCCAATTAATCATATTAATAATATCCTTACCTTTTACCTATCATATTTAATTAACCTTAGGGTACTCAAATTTCTTTTATATCACAATGAAATAACCTATATTTTTCCTATTCTTTTATTTAACACAAATATATAAATTTTAACCAATTAATCATATTATCATCTACACTACATTTTCACTCACACAACTCCATTAATTTAACACACCTTTACTGACTGACCGAACAAGTGAACAGCCAACTGCCTATCAAACCAACAACTACAGCCTCGAGGGTACCTACTGCAGACTCAGTGTTAAAGGTACGAGAACGCTATACTGGACTAGTGGTACAGAGACGAATACCTCCAAGAGTAGTTGTGATTGAGAAAGCAAACACGATTGCCCCTATAAAAAGATTTCTCTTTCATTTTTGCCAAACGCCAATCAATAAGGGAATTAGGAAGCTCTACCTATTCCTATACGAAAAGATTTCTCGTTCATTATCGCCAAACGCCAATCAATAAGGGAAATATGAAAGCTATACCTATTTCCCTGTAATTTCCAATTCCCGCCGGAAAACGAAAAGCCTACTAGATGAGAATGGCTCCCTCTTTTTGTGTTTGTTTTGTTTTGTTTATTTGTTATTTCTTATCACATTGGGCTTTATTCTTGACCCACCAGAGTCCATATTCGGCATATAATCAATGGCCTTTGAAAGTCAAGACTGGTATTTTGTTAACAAACTAACAGTAAACACCGAATCGAGAACACAAAATATAAACAGGGTACACAAGCGCACACAAGCCTTCTTGTTTGGCTTACATTTAGTACAATTATAATACGCTCAGTATACAAATCATTAAACTCTGTTCAAAGATAGGTAAATTCACAACTTAGACCCATTTGAAACGTATGTGGCATATCCATGTTTGGCATACTTAAATTAATATCCCACCCCCATTAGTTAACGGGAAACACCAGAACATTTTTTATTCTTGCTTGCTGTTGGTGGGTTTGGGCAGCCTGCTAGTGCACATGAAGGGAAGATGGAACCAACCACCTCCGGACAGAGGCAAGTACATCAACTGCAACTTCCAGTGCTGCTACGTCCTGGAACCCTGCTCTATGAAACGAATAATCAAATATGCCTAACTTCAAATTTGCCAAATGTTATGAGCGGGGTTCTGGGGCAAACTACTTCACAACTACATCAATTAGATATACTCCAAGAAACTCCAAGACATCAACTACTACCTACCAGGGACACAAAACCCCGGGGATATCTGCTTCTCTTAAAAGATTACACAATTATACCTATATCAATTGTGCCTAAATTAGGAGCATAACCCCTGGGGAAAGAGTGCCTCTCAACAACATCGCAACATGTCCTTCGGTCTTTGGGCTACCTGGTGTGGGGGTGGCTGTCTTGGCGTCTCTTGTCATTGTGGCTGGTTTGGGCGGTGTTCTTTCCTTTGCCAATCTACGGTATTGTCAAGGGGCTTGAGGTCAAGTCAGTAGTGTAAAGGCCCAGCCTAGGGCCGAGTGCCTCCCCGTGGATCCTGGCTGAACATTAACAAAGGGTGGGGTTATTGGAGTCCCCTACCTTTGGGTGGGGGCCTCTGGTCTCTTATGGGGCTGTAGCAGTCAGGAGGCTGGATGCATATGCGACAATAATTTGCATGAAAATAAAAACTTACTGTGGGTCGGTAGTTTTTCCGTTTGTCTCTACTGGCCCCCCCCCCCCTCTGCAAGATATACAGGCCTTAATATAACCTATGTGATAAAAACTGGCGCAGATGATTTTGGTAGAAAAGCATCAAGCTGTTCCAATTGCCCAGTCACGACCTAACCTACTCTGAAATAATTGATTTTCATGGGCTTTGCCAAAGAGATACGATGACTAGTTTCCGACCGTTGAATCTAAAGTACCCACAAGACACGATAGGCGTCCTGCCGATGACCTTTAACATGCCCGTCGACTACACTTGAATCCAATTAGAGATGCAAAGTCCTTGTGAAAAAAAATTATCGGTACACATCAGGTGCTGTCAAATACGCGTTTTAGCTGCTTGACTTTTAACCTGTAGCATTAGAAGAAAATGGTCATTATTTTGACTGGACGGGTCAATTGTAATCATGAAATGAAAGGCACGACATGTCTTTATATAGACTGCTTTGTTTGGTTGGGAGAGGGGTTTGGGGGCAAATACAGATGTCGGTGTTCCTGATGCTTTTGTTGTTATCGTATTATTATTATTATTATTATTATTATTATTATTATTATTATTATTATTATTATTATTATTATTATCATCATCATCATCATCATTATTATTATTATTATTATTATTATTATTATTATTATTATTATTATTATTATTATTATTATTGTAGTGGTGGTTGTTGTTGTTGTTGTTGTTGTTCGTTTATATCATGAAATTATTTAATATTATATTTCTGACTTTCACAGATAATAAAATAGCAATAATAAATGTATATATTATATGCCCTTGTAACGCCAAATTTTTAGCTCTAGTTGGTAAATGATTTTGCATCAAAACTGCTAATTATTATGGGTCCAGTCTAATCAAGTAAGGCCATAAGCAGTCTATTCTTATAGAAGGTGAAAGTTCGGCACAATTTTGAGTAAGAAAGGTATTCACGTCGATTGTTAGTTTTGATGTTAATGACTCATAATTTCAGTGGAAGTTCGAGTTGTTAATGCAGTATGAGTCATTATTTTGACTGGACGGGTCAATTGTAATCATGAAACGAAAGGCACGACATGTCTTTATATAGACCCGTCCAGTCAAAATAATGACTCATAGTTACAAACTAGCTGGGGGCATCTGTTTTTCTTTTTGATTTTGGACACACTTACAGTGAATTGTACCGCGTGACGTTCTTTTTAGCTTCAGCATCTAGGTCCGGTGTAAAGTGATCTTTGATCCGTAAGTGCGCGATTTGTTGTCTTGGATAATATTAGACACGAGGTTCATCTGGTGAGTAACTAGCCACAATTGTCAATAAAAAGTAGACGGTACCGTGCGTGTTCCGATAATGATTGTTACATTTGCGAAAAAGCGATAATACTTGCTCTACAAGATACGAATCATTGAAAACAAAATCTTTTATCTTAAGCTATTAATCAACCAATGTGTGAACAGAAATATAATTTTATATTTTTATAATATTTATCCAGAATATTAGATATATGCACCGTTTATTATATTCACTGCGAAAAGAAAAACTAGAAACACATAAATAGTTGTGTTCAAATTTTTGCCGGAGTAAAGCTTGGATGATAGACATTTGTGAATGATAAATGATCGTTCTTAAACGATCGCTTACTTGGAGCATAAATTTTATTTCAAATACGGAAAAATTAAGTTTTAAGCAAAAAATATACTTAAACAGAATGTACGATTTTATTAAGCAAACACTCTTATGGCTGAATGAAATCCAATCTTTTACAAGTTTTAACTATATAATAACCAGGGATATGTCAGAACACAGCAGTCCTTAAAAACACATGTGCAGAAACAATATGAGTGCTAATGTGGATAACACTCATCCTTGCAGTGCTGATTTGGATAACACTCTCGTCCATGCAGTACTGATGTGGATAACACTTTAGTTTTTGCAGTGTTGATGTGGATAACACTCATCCTTATAGTGATGATGTGGATAACACTCATCCATGTAGTGTTGATGTGGATAACACTCATCCCTACAGTGATGATGTAGATAACACTCATTCATGTAGTGTTGATGTGGATAACACTCCTCCTTTGCAGCGTTGATGTGGATAACACTCATCTTTGAAGTGCTGAGATCGGCCATCTTTTCATTCTTTATTCATTGATTTTCTCTTATCTTGATAAAACTTCAATGCATGTATTGCATTATTATGATTTGGTTTTGAATTAGCGATACTCAACGATGCATTTGTTAACAGTAAATCAGCGATGCAACACGATACCTTTGTTAATGGTAAATCAGAGATACACAACGATACTTTTATTAATGGTAAATCAACGATACACAACGATACTTTTGTTAGCAGTAAATCAGCGATACACAGCGATACCTATGTTAGTGGTGAATTAATTGTATAAGTGAAAATAATGTACGTTCCAAATAATTACTGTATTACGGACATTGTGTCCACAAAGTTTATATTTATGTCCATAGAGTTTATATTTATGTCCATAGAGTTTATATTTGTGTCCATATAGTTTATATATGTGTACATGTAGTTTATACCTGTGTCCATATAGTTTATATCTGTGTCCATAGAGTTTATATTAATGTCCATATAGTTTATATCTGTGTCCATAGAGTTTTTATTTATGTCTATAGAGTTTATATTTATGTCCATATAGTTTTATCTGTGTCATATATAGTTTTTATTTATGTCCATATAGTTTATATCTGTGTCTATATAGTTTATATCTGTGTCCATATAGTTTATATTAATGTCCATATAGTTTATATCTGTGTCCATAGAGTTTGTATTTATGTCCATAGAGCTTATATTTATGTCAATATAGTTTATATCTGTCATATATAGTTTTTATTGATGTCCATATAGTTTATATCTGTGTCCATATAGTTTATATCTGTGTCTATATAGTTTATATTTATGTCCATATAGTTTATATTTATGTCCATAGAGTTTATATTTATGTCCATATAGTTTATATCTTTGTCCATATAGTTTCAAGCATCTACTTTCTGTCCAAAGATATATGTCTTAATTTAACCAATTTTCTTTTGTCTATACTAAAAATAAATATATTGTAGATTACGTGAATCAAATTGGATTGTTTAAATTTGCATTATTCAGAAAAGAACAGTTTATAATATAGGATGATTCTGAATATTTTTAATTTAACTGTGGCCTGTTTTAAGAGCCTTTTCCTGAGTTATAAGGCGCTCCATAGATAATGTATTTTGTTGACTCGGCCCTATATCCACCTCCGGCCATCTAACATTGAAATCTTCGTTATTATCTTCGTTGTCTTAAAAATTCACGTATACTACTAGTTCTTCCATTTTGTCTCTTAGGCATTTATTACATTTTGCTTTTAATGCGTCTGGGATTTTCCGCCCAATCGATCGTTTCATTTCGGGTTAAAAATTTAGTTTTCCCGTTAGCCAAGGGACCTATTATCTCCGTCCTCCGTTGCAACGCACCAGCGCGCCGACCCGGGTTAACTTTCACTGACTGTAATTCAGGAATTCCAAAATTAGACCAGGTTATGCTTAGATAATAACAGGTTCAAGATTCAGGTGGATCTATTTCAGTTTCAGAGGGAGGGGCAAATTAGGAAATGAAGTTCTTGTAATCAGTAATGCATTTGACAAATCAATTAAGTTTTCCTTTTACGGTTTATATTTATGGTGTTTCTCACTAAACTATCTTTGAAAATCACAAAATCAACAAAAAATAAATAAGGTATCTTCTACAGATACCCCACCACCATTCACAAAGAACGAAGAAAAACTACTAAATAAATTACCACGAAAGCTTAACATGGATTTGGTGATATTGGTTAATGCATAAAAAAATGAAGAGGGATGTACAAGTAAAATTTGTTAAGATCGAGTTTATATTTTTATAGACACATCATCACTGGGCTCAGTCTACCCAGGTTAATACCCAAATAACAATAATTACTCCCTGTGCAGTTAGGAAAAGGGGAGGGCAAGTCTACGTATTCCTGGCTTTACATCCAAATTACATGTACATGTATGATAAACCTCCTACTGGGCATAAGCAATTGCAAGAAAAAGAATACAGCATTTTCTTTGTTGACTTTAAAGTAAAAAAGTATTTCAATTAATCTATTTTTTCATATTTTCATATTCTATTTAGCTTAATGTTGCCTGTTCATGTTTGTGCCATGGTTTTATTTTCGAGTTTCTTTATTTGCAAGCACGACTGGCTGTACAAGTATAATTTTACATTGATCTCATTTGAACTGTATAATGAATTTGACATTATTGTCAAAAGGACTGTATAATGGATTTGACTTTATTATCATGTGGACTGTATATTGGATTTATATTATTATCATTTGCACTGTATAATGCATTTTACATTATCATGTAGACTGTATAATAGATTTACATTATTATCATGTGGACTATAAAATGGATTTGATATTATTATCATGTAGACTGTATAATGGATTTGGCAATATTATCATGTAGACTGTAGAATGGATTTGGCAATAATATTATGTAGACTGTATAATGTATTTGATGTTATTATCGTGTGGACTGTAGAATGGATTTGGCAATATTATCATGTGGACTATAGAATGGATTTGATGTTATTATCATGTGGACTCTATAATGAATGGATTTGACGTTATTAACATGTAGAATGTAGAATGGATTTGACGTTATTATCGTGTGGACTGTAGAATGGATTTTACCTTGTTATCATGTAAACTGTATTATGGATTTGACATTATTATCATGTAGACTGTATAATGGAATTGACGTTATTATCATGTAGACTGTATAATGGATTTGCCATTATTAACATGTAGACTGTATAATGGATTTGACATTATTATCATGTGGACTGAATAATGAATGGATTTGACGTTATTATCATGTAGACTGTACAATGGATTTGACATTATTATCATGTAGACTGTATAATGGATTTGACGTTGTTATCATGTGGACTGTATAATGGATTTGACGTTATTATCATGTAGACTGTACAATGGATTTGACAATATTATCATGTAGACTGTAGAATGGATTTGACGTTTTTATCGTGTGGATTGTGGAATGGAATTTACATTATTATCATGTGGACTTCAATAGATTTCGCATTGCTCTTGTGGTGACTGTTAAAATGATATGACATTATTATCATGTAGACTGTATAATGCATTTGAGGTTTTTATCATCTGCATTGTAGAATGGATTTGACAATAATATCGTGTGGACTGTATAATGGAATTGACGTTATTATCATGTAGACTGTACAATGGATTTGACATTATTATCATGTAGACTGTATAATTGATTTGACGTTTTTATCGTGTGGATTGTGGAATGGATTTTACATTATTATCATGTGGACTTCAATAGATTTCGCATTTCTCTTGTGGTGACTGTTAAAATGATATGACATTATTATCATGTAGACTGTATAATGCATTTGAGGTTTTTATCATCTGTATTGTAGAATGGATTTGACAATAATATCGTGTTGACTGTATAATGGAATTGACGTTATTATCATGTAAACTGTACAATGGATTTGACAATATTATCATGTAGACTGTATAATGGATTTGACGTTATTATCATGTGGACTGTATAATGGATTTGACGTTATTATCATGTAAACTGTACAATGGATTTGACAATATTATCATGTAGACTGTAGAATGGATTTGACGTTATTATTCATGTAGACTGTAGGATGGATTTGACATTATTATCGTGTGGATTGTAGAATGGATTTTACATTATTATCACGTGGACTCCAATAGATTTCGCATTGCTCTTGTGGTGACTGTTAAAATGGATTGGCATTATTATCACGTGGAATGTATAATGGATCTGAAATTATTATCATGTGGAATTTACAATGGATTGAAAATTAATATCATTTGGACTGTAGAATGGATTTTGCATTATTAATACGTTGACTGTACAGTATCTTATTTAAACATGGTACGGACCTAAACTATGGAAAATTGCACAGCCCATATGTGTTAACTGTTAATAAAGAATAAGACTATGTAACAACTAAACCTGAAGTTAAAATAAAAGATCAAGTTAAAATGATGTCTGTCAGGCCTGTCTTAAATATAGTTTATAATTTACCCGTTATTTGATCGATTGTATCTCCTTCTTTTAAGGTTTATGTTATTTTTTAATTAATATTACAATACCTAATGATGTAATTACGGCACAGTAGCCAGATAGATACCCATATGAGAGTTGACATTTTTAATTAATACTTCGGTGAATCACAGATTACATTTTATTGGACTACCTTATGAAATAACGGAAATATGAAAGCATGACAGATTTTGCAACATATTCTTTCATCTTACAATTCCACATGAAGATCGCGTTAGACTTTCTTTTTTAGATCTAAAACAAGACCAATAAATAAATGGTTTTTAAATATTGTGAATACTATAATTAGTACTTTTAAAAGTAAAATTTCATTTGAATTCCTATGAATAGATATCAACTCTACTACGGTTATAAAATTATTATACAAGTGTAGGTTGGTACAAGTGTACTATCTAAATACACAATGCTATAAATAAATATAGGACTAGAGCCATTGTCTTAAAGAACTAATGAAATTATGGAAACTGGTCCAAAACAACCACTTCGACTTACAAGTGAATATTAGTCACCTGACTCTTCCGGGTAGTTCCCTTTATACGTTTCTTTTTTTTTTAACTTGTGTTTGTCTTGTGTTTGTTTGCTTTTGCGCAAAGCGTTCAATACACTGTCTATAGATCTTTGCACTCACATTGACTGCGTGTCTCTTACACTTTATGTGTATGTGTCTCTTATATTTGCTGTGTGTGCGGTTCTCTTACACCAGTTGTATATGTATTTCTTACACTAGTGTATTTGTCTCGTACACTCGATGTGTACGCGTCTCTTAGGATCGGGGGCCTTATATGGCCGAGTGGTCTAAAGCGCTCTCAGTTACGGATCACTGCCATCTCACGTCTGTCTGCGTGGGTTCGAGTCTAAGATTCGGCTAAGTTATATATATATATATATATATATATATATATATATATATATATATATATATATATATATATATATATATATATATATATATATATATATATATATATACATATATATATATATATATGTGTGTGTGTGTGTGTGTGTGTGTGTGTGTGTGTGTGTGTGTGTGTGTGAAAGCTTGCCGATAGCTTCTCGTGGGTCGGTGGTTCTTTCCGTGGATTTCCCGGTTTCTTCCTCCACCATTAATACTGACCGCCATGTATAGCCTATCGTATGCTGAAAAATGGCGTTAGGCCCAACAACAACAATAACTCTTAGGTTCGCCGTGTATGAATGCCTCTAGAAAGTAATATTTTCCGTTGTTTTTTCTCCGTCTAGTGTAATCTATTTCCGATAGAGAATCGTACAAGCTTGTATGGAATTTTACTTTTATGTCTTTGGCTTTGTTGATAAAACTATCGCAACTGCTTTACCATCTACCGAGGTGTGTCAAAGTTTAAGGATATCCTTTAGTTCTTCTTTTTCTGTATATAGAGACCATTTTCCATAGTTGTTCAAGAATCATTAGGTTTACTTTGAAGGTTCATCCTTTTTAGAACATGCAGAGTCGTAAAGGAAAACATACTTTGATTGACATGTGTACACCAAAACCCCAAACTATCAACAGTTATAGATCTTATATACACTGGGCTATACCGTGTATTTATTCTCAAAACTATCCAAAGTTACAGACCTTATATACATTGGGCTATACTGTGTATTTATTCACAAAACTATCAAAAGTTACAGAGGCAGGAAGGTAAATATACATTGATGGACATATGTCCACCAGAACCAAAAACTATCAAAAGTTACAGAGGCAGGAAAGTAAATATACATTGATGGACATGTGTCCACCAGAACCAAAAACGATCAACAGTTGCATCTCTTATATACACTGGGCCTTACAAACATATTAGAAGTTGCATGCCCTATATACACTTAGCGTGTATAAAAAAAAACTTGTAAACTTAACAGTTTAATCAGACACAACTTGTGAACCTTACCTAATCAATACATTTCCCAACTCAATTTGTGAACCTTACCTAATCAATACAGTTTCCAACTCAACTTGTGAACCTTACCTAATCAATACATTTACCAACTCAATTTGTGAACCTTACCTAATCAATACATTTACCAACTCAATTTGTGAACCTTACCTAATCAATACATTTCCCAACTCAACTTGTGAACCTTACCTAATCAATACATTTGCCAACTCAATTTGTGAACCTTTCCTAATCAATATATTTCCCAACTCAAATTGTGAACCTTACCTAATCAATATATTTCCCAACTCAAATTGTGAACCTTACCTAATCAATACATTTCCCAACCAAATTTGTGAACCTAACCTAATCAATACATTTTCCAACCCAATTTGTGAACCTAACCTAATCAATACATTTCCCAACCCAATATGTGAACCTACCCTATTCAAAAGATTTCCCAACTCAACTTGTGAACCTTCCCTAATCAATACATGTCCGGACTCAAATTGTGAACCTTACCTAATTAATACATTTCCCAAATCAACTTTTGAACCATAACTAATCAATACATTTCCCAACTCAACTTGACAACCTAACCTAATCAATACGTTTCCCAAATCAACTTTTGAACCTTACCTAATCAATACATTTCCCAACTCAATTTGTGAACCTAACCTAATCAATACATTTCCAGTTTCGTGAAATATAGCAATTTTAAATTGCATAATTATTATTCTGAATCATTTTTCAATGTGAAAATCTTGTAAATAAGTAAGAGCATTCTTGAGTATAAAAGTAGTGTGCAAAATGAATAGGATGAGTACCAAGAAACGTATCAAAGTGTTAACCAAATTATATATAATTTATAATATATATATATATATATATATATATATATATATATATATATATATATATATATATATATATATATATATATATATATATATATATATATATATAAATGCTACAAAGGGTAGACTACAAAGAAAGGAGATGTAAACATGATCTCAAGCACTTTAATAAATTATCTACAAACGAAAATAACTTTACCTGTACAAATCTTCACCAAACAAAATAAATACTGTTCACAAATCAGTTTGCTCTATAGTAAATAAACATACGTACAATTAGAAGCATATTACATACAAATGTACTATTAGAAGCCCATTACATAAGCCCATTGCATATACATGTACAATCTGAAGCCCATTGCATAAACATGTACAATTAGAAATCCAATAAATACATAGGTACAATTTAACGCCTCATTGCCGTCATATTAATGCTTAAAATTTCCCTACAATTTGGCTGAGAGATCTAAAGCTCTGACCGTTACGGATCACGTTACAAATTACTGCCATCTCACCTCTGCGTGAGTTCGAGTCCAGACTCGGCTAACGTGGGTTAGTGAGAAAGCCTGCAAGTAGCTTTTCATAGGTCGGTGGTTCTTGGGTTTTCCTCCACCATTAATACTGGCCGCCATGTATAGCCTATCTTGTGCTTAAAAATGGCATTAAACCCTACAACAACAACAACAACAACAACAACAACAACAATAAATATTGAATATCATTCAGACAAGAGACATGGGTGTATATGGGAGTTTTAGTTTAAAGGATTTTAAGCGGTCAGATATGGTAATACTCGAAACAAATTATACATAGTTCACACATTTGATACTGGTAAAGATACTGACCCATAGGACTTAGAGTCAGCATTAGTCATCACTGTAAAACCAAGAATTTATAATGTTAATGAACCCTTTGTCTCCAATTTGTAGTTTTGATAAACTATCGCCATGATGTAAAACTACCAGGCTGTCATGTTGAGCCCTAATACTAATATTAGTACCTTAGTCCTTGTGTGGACACAACCACAACAAAACAAGTTGAGGCTACGACATCGTAGCTACGTTGAGCCCAAGCTTAGGTGAACATCAAAAATTGGCTAGGAATCTGCTTTGTATTGGATGTTATTATTTGCATCTTTTGTACACGTGATAGACCAATCATTGAATCACAGAGGAGCTTTGCCAGATCATGAATAAGTACCTAATATAACGCACAAGTGGCACGTTATTGTAACGGTCAAAGAACGTTGTTTCAAAATTACATCCTTCTGCCTTTATAAGATAACCTAAAATTAGACAGGTATAAAAATCAAGCAAATGCCTTCACCATTCAGATCCATGCTTAACCAATTTAAAGAAGACCTGGGTGGTAATGAAAGGACGAATTTCTATTGAAAGGATAACAAAGAACAATTCGGCTATTGTTGGTTTCAAACGACGTCACGAAAGGTACATGGTGCATTTCTTTAGAAATGTGCTAATCCAAATCTTGTCGCTCAAGAACAATAGTAGTTCTTTTAAACTTGCATTAACAGTTTCCTACGGTTCTTTCACCGTTAACGGGACATTATGCAATCAACTCACCCTCAAAGGATCAACGCCCAGTAAGGTTAAAACTGCCGCCATGTTGTCAATTTGTTTTACAACACCAGATTGCGCACGCTCCAATCTCCCAGCTAATGTCCGGTCAATTCCCGTTTCCGTAATTTTTCTTAACGTCTTTTGTTTTATAAAAAGTTTAATTTTCTCTTGTAGGATTTTCATTTTTATGACATATATTTGTGATTGTAATGTAATTGTAAGTTACGACAAAGACAGCAAAGGTGTGTGATCATTCAAGGGTGTCCTCCCCTTTAGAGTTATACCAATTCTGACTAAACTTTGCTTTACGAAAGACGTTCAAGGGTGAATGGAATGTTTAGTACAGAGGACAAAGAACAAATAAAGAAAACCAGGACAATAAACATTGCAGCAAAACAAAAGAATTAATCAGTAGCAGATTTGCCCGATTTAGGACAAATGAGGACCTGTGCTAGTTAAGTTAGGAGACCCCTTTCTTGGAAACATTCATCGTATTTGTTTGTTGTTTTGTTGGTTTGTTTTTGTTTTTTGTTGTTTGTTTGTTTTGTTTTTGTTTTGTTTTTTTTTTTTGTATAGAAGACGGGCATCTTGTCCACATGGTCTCTGTGCTTAGCACAACTAAGCACAACGGTAAATCCGGAACTGAGTTGCAGATATAACGACAACTAGGAGAAGAAGGATAAATAACGGAAATGCAGTACTAAAAAGGAGAAAGAAAAAAATAAACAGTACAGAAAAACAAGCAGACGATGTGATAAAAGCAGTAAAATAGAAAAGAAGCTTCCAACCCAATCAAATGTTTAAATAATCGCCTCAAACCGCAACCAATTTACTATCCCTCCCCAACAAACAAAAAAATAACACCTGAATATATCTCCGTCCTCCACCCCTCGACCACAAAAGAAACACTAAAAGCTTACAGTACGCTACCAGAATAGCACACATAGTACATATATAATGTACACTGTATCAATGATATACCAGGAATGTCTAGATTTTTCATTAAAAAGAAACTCGGCTTGTAGTTATATTCCTTTTGTGGCCATTCACAATCCCCTTTGAGGGATTAAGTTGATTGTTTTCTTTTTTTAGTTTATATATTTCTTCACATTGATTAAATCAATATAATACACATTTATGATCTGCATATATGCTAGATGGTTTTAATATTAAAAGTACAGCACTACAAACACTAGGTTAGCTACGCCATTCACATGAACGCTAAGCCATTCATCTGCCGGTTCATGGAAATGAATGTGGAATAATAACTCTCTCTCTCTCTCTCTCTCTCTCTCTCTCTCTCTCTCTCTCTCTCTCTCTCTCTCTCTCTCTCTCTCTCTCTCTCTCTCTCTCTCTCTCTCTCTCTCTCTCTCTCTCAACTTTTACCACTATTCGTATGTCCACGATGAGAGAGAGAGAGAGAGAGAGAGAGAGAGAGAGAGAGAGAGAGAGAGAGAGAGAGAGAGAGAGAGAGAGTTGGGGCCTTTTGTAAATTTTCATATTTAATTAATAATAATCGATTTTTTCAACATGATAGTATCTTTAAAAAACAAGAGGAAATACAAAACATTAAATACATTACAGTAAGTGTACCACGTAACCGAGGAATTTACTGCATAATGTTGACGTGGTTTGCAACTTTGTATCATTGATAAACACTGTAGATAAATCCCAAGAAAAGTGCACACGTATAGTTTCGATCGACCATATTCTTGTTGATTACTTGGTGTAATTTCTTTTTCAAGGTTTTAATCCAGCCAAAATTTATTTTCTCTCTCACTCCACATTTATGCGTAGTTTGTCAGTTATACAGGAAATTAGAAAGGATTGTGATGAAAATATTGAATTCATTTAGAAAACGAGAATTGGTAATATTAAACTTTTTTTCATACGTCACTATGGATTAATGTGTGGAAATGTATCATTGATCTAGAGTCAAACTGCAGACGGTTGAATGAATGTTTATATATGCCTATTTTTGCGCTATAATAGAGAAAGCCCTCTTTAGACTATAATTTGTTTAGCCCTGAAATGACATTTATTGTTATTATTACAAACTCACAGCATTACAACACCCACCCACGCCAATTGAATTTGCAAAAGTCAACGGCTGCTGCAATACAAAACGATTCAGAAAAGATCTCGGAAATTACAAGTTCGCATAACACACTCAAACTAATAACTAACAAAGTAGGAAAATTCACAATTCAGGAATATCCGACTCGGTTGTGACTCATATGTCTGGCGTTCAGTTAGTGAGCGGTTCGCACAAAATAGGAAACTGGGCATAGATTTGAAACAAACTTAATACTGCTGCTGGTGTGAAAGATCACAGCCCTGGTCCGAAGAAGGCCGACTGGTATTCCTTTATGTGGCTTGTTCTTCTGGCACGATATAGCGCGCTAAATCGCACAAAATAAATAGCAGTCAAACGTGTGCACCCTAACCATGCAGTAAATTTGGTCACCGCGATTGCGCAGCAGTTATCGCCATCAATCTTATTTGGTAGCTTTTCTTCCTAATTGGAACTAAATACTATATTACTAATTCAACCTTCATGGTTTGTACTGATATGTCGAATGTTTCAATGTCTTTTTTCCAATACATACTGCCAGAATCTGTTGTAATATATAAGAATATTTATTTATTACGGTCATCACACATAGACATATCCACACACATACACACAGTCAAATTTAAACAAACCAAAATATTAAACTATCCCAATCTGGCTGGGAACTTGTCCCACGCCTCTTTCATTTGGCTTTAGCCCCCCACCCCTTTAGGGTCTCCCAGGCCACCTCCCCTTCCTGATGCCCAGCAACAGGCTAGCCGGTCAAGCCTGAAAAGTAATCCTCAAAACATGGAATAATCACACTGCTTTTATCCCCAATACTTAGTTCGAATTCAAAGGGACTAAAAAAAAAGATTTTATTTGTTAATGACTGACCACTTTAACAGGTAAAGATGGTGACTGGATAGGTATACATGATTAATTCAGTTCTAAGGTATATGTACTATCCATGTATGCACTGTAAATTCCATTCTAATGTATTTGTATTGTACAGGTATACACTGCTAATTCAGTTCAAGTGTATCTGTACTATACGGGTCGGTATTGTCATTTCTATTATAATGTATCTACGGTATGGGTATACAGTGTTAATTAAATTCTAACGTATCTGTATTATAAGGGTATACAGTGTTAATTCAATTTTAACGTATTTGTATTATAAGGGTATACAGTGATAATTCAATTTTGATGTATTTTATTCTATGGGTACACACTGTTAATTCCCTGTTAATGTTTCTGTATTGTATAAACTATAATATTGAATCAGAACATGTGATAATAATTTAAAATTATTATCAGAACTACTGGTATGAATGTACAGGATTAAATTAAGGATTTTCATGTACATTTTCCTAATCGTGTCAATGTGCTATATGAGCAATATGATAATATCAAATAATAGGTAGAAATAATAGGTAGTACCTGATAAAAACGCAAAATACGTGTATCCTCAAACTTGATCCACGATGTCATTAGATACTTTTTACTTGGAAAGCAGGAGAAAATACGATATCTAAATTAAATAGTGTGTACATAAACATCTCACTTTGAATTTCAGGGCAAATTCTGAATATTTTTATTTGAATTCGTGATTTATCTTTTCTAAACTTTTTTTCATGGTGCAGTAATAATAGTACAGGAAATTTTCTAGCATATCTACGAAGTTGCACAATTTAGAAAAGTATAAAAAAATATATATAAATGCTGTCAATAAAGTCTTTTTGGCAGACTTTACAATGCATAAAATGTTTATTAAGTTTGACCGTACTTTGGGATTATGCACACCTTACCGTGTAACCATTCTTACTTTCTCATTGTTCTACTTTATTTTAAAAGACCAAAAGACACGCAATGGCCATTTACAAGTTGTTTGAACCGTTCCGGTGGCCTAGTGGTTAGAGCATCCATCATGAGATCGAGTCATACCAAAGACTTACAAAAAATGGTACTAACAGCTGCTTCGCTTGGCGCTCAGCATTAACAGGTTAGCGTTAGGACTGGTTGGCCTCGTGTCGGGATAATGTGACTGGGTTGGACATCATGCAACATGTCTGCGGCATGATGCCCCAGTGCTAGACATCACTATAAACTGTCACAATGCAGACATCGTAGCGATAAGACTGAAATATTGCTAAAGTTACGTTACAAATCATAATCGTAATCACATCACAAATTGTTTGGATCGTAGTGTAGGCAATAAGGGTATCTAGTGTAACTTCCTGTTTATACGTGCATAGAAAACGATTAGAGTGACTGTTTCTCGTGCTTGTTACTTTTTAATTTGTTTTGACAAATTAGATTTTCAACTTCAATATCAATACTAAGGTACTAACAGATTATGCACTTCTATAATAATTGACCAAAATTTATTCACTTTTGAGATAAAGCAACCTGTCTGTGCAAGGGTAAATTAAACTGACCTTGTTCGGTTTAGGCCTACCTTTCATGAGGGTTTTTGCAGACAATCTTCCATCGAACAGCTTTACTCACGGTGCACTTGATTTTTAACCACCCACCATCCACCAACAAAAAAAATCATGATAGGTGAGTTGTTTTATTTTATTCGGTGTATTGTTCCATTCCCTACATGTTGCAGGAAGAAATGACAATTCGTATTTTAAAAATGAAGTTCTGCTCATTATCGTCTGTAAGTTGCATAATTACGGCGAACGAGATTTCAGTTTGAACCTCGCTGAATTTTGGAATAATATCATTAAAAATATTGAGGACAGCTACCTTATATATAATGGAAACAAAATTGAAAAAAAAAAATCTTGTTATTTCCGATAGAATGCACTAAACATAACAGCTCAAAACCAAGAATAATCGTGAGTTATTATTTTTGAAAACTTAATAAAGATTGCTTGATCAAATTTATCTGAGTCAGCAGTTTATGTGAAGCATTTATTCCCAAAGGGAAATCACTGCCAGAGCCATACACGTTGTAAAATTATCGAATTAGATGCTCAGGGCCTTACCAAGGAACTCAATTTATGCTCCATATCTTTACTACCGTATCTCTTCAAATATAAACTCAGCAACCAGTGTGATGCATTTCATGAGAGGAAGAAAGACAACGATACCCAGTCAACAGACGTTTGTGTGAAATATTTGTATAATAATTTTTATGCAAGTGTAGAAACAGATGAACTTATTCATTAAGTTCTTCCATAGTATCGTCTGTACTGCATAAGTTGAGTCAAACAGCATATAAAATAGACCCTGCCGTCACATAATGCACCTGCAGATGAGGGTCCATGTTGTATATTCCAAATAACCTGTACGGACCCTGATTCGCCAGAGAAGTATGCGACGGCAGATCTGGATCTGTGCAGTTTGCAGTTGGACTTTTCTCATAATTACTTAAATGCAGTAATTGATGATGTTATGCTCGGGAGAGATCAAGGACTGGTGTGTATGTGTGTGCGTGCGTGCGTGTGTCGTTTTGAATTTTAACGTAGCTTTAACAATTCTTCAGTCAGTATGGCAATTTATAGCGATGTCAAGCACTCTGGTATCATGCCGCAGACATGTAGCATGATGTCCCACCCAGTCACATGACCCTGCCATCAGGCCGACCAGTCATAACACTAACATCTTAATGCTGGGCTCCAATCGAGGCAGCTACTTGAACCATTTGTATAAGTCTTTGATATGACTCCGCAAATGTTCGAACAAGCGACCGCCAGAATCCAAGGCGAGCGTTCCAACCACTAAGCCACCGGAATGGTTCTCAGGGACTTGAGGAAAAGTGGGGGGGTCGAACAGGTCTAAACCTTCCGTGTCTGATTCTTCAGCACTGGGCATGAAACGCGATATGAGAAAATATTGATGTCTTGGAATATACGGTAGATGAGTAGGTAATTAAATGGTCATGAGGTCAATAGGTCATATGTGAGTTTACGGCAATCAATTTACCATTAAACGATCTAATTCCTATTTATTTGCGATGCAACTAATAAATACATTGCCGAAATTATAATGTAAATAATTATTCCTCTGCACGAAATTCTTTCGATTTATTTAATTTTATTTTCATCTGAGTCATTCTTAGGTTTCTTACGAGTTGAGCTTATGTGCGTGCAAAGAGACTTTTATAACAGCTTTTAATACGTCGCGTGCAACTGAACTCGCCCACACGTGAAACATGCAAATGGTCTATTTGTAAATTTGAGCTCCTCATCCCGCCTGATTCTCTATTTTAACAATTCACATATATGCAAAGCCCATTGAAACAGATTTGGATTTCACTATTTTGATAACGGTAGTCAGAACCTTGCATGCAGTTTAACTCAAACAGGCATGAACCCGGCAGGTGGCTTAAGTGTACTGTTGGCTTCATCAATTTGCCCAGTTCCTTGTTAATCATTTTCTTGTATTCTCAAAGCTGTTCGAAACAGGAAATCACCCCAGAAATCCTATAGTGAAATAGCTCCGACCAACAAATGACGAAAGGTCATGGGAAAGTTCCACTGGTTTTAGAATAATAGCCGTAAGGTGACATTTTTCCGTCAGAGACACTCTTAGGTTGGATTGAGAGTGCTGTTTACATTTACAGACGGACCTTCTTTTATGATTGGCCGTCTCAGACGCTGGTTGTTATGAGTAGAGCCGTATTTACATTTAATTATTCAGGACTTTATTCAACTACATTCAGCATATTTTGTCTCAGTTATCAAAAGCATTTAAGAGAAATAAAAGTCATTTTAAAAAATAATCAGTCATATTATGCGTAATCGTTTGGTTCTGAGCAAAAAACGGCGTTTTTTTTATATGTATGTAGAAGATTTATGATAGAAGAACATGTATGATAAAATATAGGGCCCTGGAACTGCTGTCAATGTATGATTAAAATATAGGGCCATGGAACTGCTGTCAATGTATGATTAAAATATAGGGCCCTGGAACTGCTGTCAATGTATGATAAAATATAGGGCCCTGGAACTGCTGTCAATGTATTATAAAATATAGGGCCCTGGAACTGCTGTCAATGGACTTAAATGACATTGATCAATGATCAATAACCATTAATCTAACTAGATCAATACCTGAATACGCCTCGCTGCCACATTATATTCAGATCATGCTTTAAAACAGACTAAATCGTGCAACGGAGTGTCAAAGTTCTGCTTATATTTTCAACTAGTTTTTCAAGATACTCAGACAAAACAAATTATATATAACTATGGGCTAATATGCATAATTCTTACCATTATTTTCACGCAGCTGGACTTTTTACAAATCTATTGCCAGTAATGTTAAATTCTTGTATATTGCAAATTATAACACTATTTCATATATATATATATATATATATATATATATATATATATATATATCTATATATATATATATATAGATATATATATATATATATATATATATATATATATATATATATATATATATTGTAAAATAATATGTGAATTTCGTGAATATGTTCATTTTGTTTACCTCCGTGTAGAATTCGTACACGTACATACAAATGATGTTAAGAATTGTGTGCTATTTTACTAGCCACTGTTTTAAGATCTAACAAACAAGGTAACTAACTAACTAGCTAGTAATGCAGTACAGTACAGTACAATACAGCGTAGTACAGTACATTGCAGTGCAGTACAATACAATACAATACAATACAATACAATACAATACAATACAATACAATACAATACAATACAATACAATACAATGCAATGCAATGCAATGCAATGCAATACAATACAATGCAATGCAATGCCATGCAATGCAATGCAATGCAATGCAATACAATACAATACAATACAATACAATACAATATCGCCACTCTGCCATCTTTTTTAGCTGTATATTTGTATTATATTTTATTAGCTATGCACAAATTTGTATTCGGCTTATTGGAGTCTCTCAGAGTAGCATTAATTTTCTTTATCCATAAGCATCAGGGCATCCTCATTTTTATATTTGTTGGGGTTTCGTGTGCAAATTGGATATTAAATCCAATCTATATATGTGGAAATGTTATGTAACACGGTTTCATAGTAACACGACAGATTTCATCAAATGTCCATGGAATTGTTAGACTTAGATGACAATAATGGTAGTTATTGTCCTTGGTCCAAATTTTAATGTCTTTGTAATTTAAATCTTAGAAACTTATTTTCCTTTAAATATGTACAAAATTGCATTTTTAATGTTGTCAATTTGCATATTTTCACTGAAAAGTGTGCATCATGTGAAGAATCAGATTAATTAGTCAACCAAAAAAAATTGGTTGAATGCTATTACAGCAGGTACATATTGCAAATTAGTCCCATAAATCACCCACCCACCCCAATCTGTATTGATAATGATGTAAGATATATGGGTATGATGTCACCTGTATATTAAATTGGGTAATTTTGCTGTATGCAGATCTTCCGGAAAAATCCTGAGGACACTTTAGACACATAGCGGTAACTCTTAAGAGCCATATCTAGCGCGAAATTAAAAATGACCACATGATAGATGGTTGTACCATTCCACGCGGATTTACTCCGGAAATATAATATACCTGTCACCAAAAGAACCTTTCAGCCAATGGTATCTCCACAGCCACGAGAAATACAGGTAAGGGTATAAAATGTACACCGATGTATGCAGCCGAAATTATCAGCAGATAACTGCAGATTTTAATGAATAAGAGATGTCAGCCCCTAACCCGAAGGAAAAAAAATCAATATCATCCCTGGCGAGGGGCTGGTTTATCAGCCATATTGCAAGCAATTATACGTTTCTGTCTCCTAGTTGGAGCAAATTGTCTCTGCCGCCGTTACTGCTCGCTTGTCACAGAGAAGTAAACATCTCTTATGGAACCAGTGCGCTTGGTGTTTACAGTTCAAATTAAATAATGTTTTATGTACAGTTCTTATATAATCAGTTAGAGCGATTGTCATTCTTTTTTGGATTAGGTGACAGCCGGCGCTTAATTATAAATATTCTTAGCAATTATCTTATTGACTTATTTAATTAATTATTTAATCTTTTGAGCATATAAGGCACATGATTTATACTAAAATTATTCCATGCACATCGTGGTATTTTAATTTCATTCCATGCACATTGTGGTCTATTAAAATCTGACGCATCGTAATCGATCAAGAGAAAATTAACAACTAAATCGTAATCACATTTGCAGTGATGTAGTAGCCACCAACATTTGTTTAATATTTAACAGGGGAAGAGGGGAACGGGGGTGTTGTAGGGGTGGACACAACAGTGTTTCTAAAGTTGTTTATATGGAAAGGCACTAAACCCATTCTAACATCACTTCTTGAACAGTGTTTAAAAAAAGTACTACAGCTAGAAATGTTATATAGTTATAAAAGACATCTCATAAGAAGTAATGACCAAATGCATAAAGTAAGTGATGGCAATGATTATGCTAAAAGATAAAGTTGTTTTATTCTTTTAAATTCGATATCTGTTTTAATTCATATTGATAGTTGCCAAAATATAACGATCTTTATTAAAATTTTTTTGTATCATGCATATTTAATTTGTACCGTGTTGGCTTTGATCTATAATTATATACGTTATGCATATTTCATTTGCTTTGGGTGATTGACTTTTGTCCATATTTGAGAGTAGGAGTTGAGCCTATCGGACTAATGACTTTTCTTATAAACATATTAGCTAATTCTTGTCTATGATTTAGATTATATATTAAAATCATTATTTCTTTGAGGTAAATATGCTTTTGTGGCCTTTTGAGCTTGGAAGTTTCCAGAAGTGATCTTGGTTGTGAACTTGACGGGGAAAAAGAGAGAGAAGAATATCACATATGAGTAGAGCAAAAGGACAGGTGAAAATCGATCTCATAATGCTAATCAAGTGATACAATATGCCATTAAAGGGTCGAACGGAATGAGTGTAATTGGAAATTTGACTCATTTAACTATTGAATTGTTTTTAAATTTCTATTCATTGATTTCACCCTTTTGTGTGTGTGTGTGTGTGTGTGTATATATATATATATATATATATATATATATATATATATATATATATATATATATATATATATATATATATATATATATATATATATATATATATATATATATAATTACCTAACCGTCGACGTTGTTGACTGGAGGCTCTAAACTTCACATCTGTCTTTCACTAATTTAACTTGTTAAAGTTTAAATAAAATATTGGGAGCAACCCACCTAAATCATAACAAATCCCCCACACTTTTGTTCATTTAATATTTTAGAGGATTTTTTTATTTACATTATTCTTTGGAATTACATTAATACTTTTGAACTAAATCACTCATTTGGTATTATTTTGAATTCATTTAGAAACATTTTGGATTATATAATTATGATAGCGCAAGATTGTTAGCAAATCAACACTATTCCACTTGTACATCAGCACTTTCAAGATTGAAATTCATTCAGAATACCACTGTAGTTCACCCAGAATACTGTATACTTTTGGACTAGTGGTATAACTTTTAGGATTATTTGGGATTTAATTCACAATAATGTACGCACTTTCTAATTTTTCTCTTTTTATTCTGAGGAAATACATTATTTGTTAAATTTTACAAAATGTATTTGTTTACGCTCTTTTCCTTTACATAGTTTAAAACCACAGAGGCGTAACGCTTGAAAGGGTGCCATAATGGCTAACTTTGGTGATGCTGCTGATTATGATTTTTAACGTAGCTTTAACAATTTTTCAGTCATATAGCTACGATGTCTGCAATGTGACAGTTTATAGTGGTGTCTAGCACTGGGACATCGTGCCACAGACATGTAGCATAATGTCCCACCCAGTCACAATATCCTGACACCAGGCCGACCAATCCTAACACTAACATCTTAATGCTGAGCGTCAAGCGAGGCAGCTGTTAGTACCATTTTTGTAAGTCTTTGGTATGACTCGACCGGGGATCGAACCCACGACCTCCCGCATTCGAGGCGGACGCTCTAACCACTAGGGCACCGGAGCGGTATGGCTCACTTTGGGATCAATCGTTTTGTTGGTGGACTGTAAGATGAAGTAAGATGAATAAGATTAAGCAAAATGAGGTCAGATAAAATAAGTTCAAGTAGGATAAAGTAAGATAATGTAAAAAGGTAAGATGAGTGAGATTAGGCAAGATGAAGTTAGATAAGGTAAGTTGATGTAAGATGCGTAAGATGAGATAATATGATTAAGATGACGTAAGATAAGGTAAGTTGAAGTAAGATTACTAAGATAAGATTAGATGAAATAAGGTAAGATGAGGTAAGATAATATCAGATGAGTATGATAAGCTAAAATGAATTAAAATAACATAAGTTGAGGTAAGAACATCTAGCAACAATACAAATACCTCTAAACTATCAAGGTATTTTTTTACGAATTTTACGACTCAAATAGAAAACAGTAATATTGAGTATTAAAGTAAACCTCACTAAAACGTCATTTTGTTACTTATGATGGGTCACATGATCACTTGCTACAAGACATTTCACACGTTCACCAAGACAGTCTTATTTAAGAACTAATAATAAAACATGGTAATCACCTAATTTAGGTATGACCTTGATACTAACTAATTAATTTTACTCAGTGTTTACCAAGTGTCTGAATTACGGTCAGCTAAAAATAATATTAATGTAATACTTTACGTGCAAAACAAACAGATCAAATTGCCTTTTCCATTGATGTACCTGATGTCAAGATTGCAATAACAAACTCCCTCTTAATAATCTTTCATTTATATTTTTTCATCCTGTCGATGAAAGTAAGGGGGTTGTGATCAATGGTCACACTAACTGGAGATGGAGCTGAGCTAATGTAAACTTCAAAATGCTGTAATGCTAATATTAAAGCCAAACATACCTTTGCGATTGTAGAGTAATATCTTTGGTGCTTGTTTAATTTCTTAGAAAAAATAGCACACTGGATGATCAACACCATTACTATCTTCTTGAATCAAATTGTTCCAACCCCAACATCACTCGCATCCATAAATAATTTAAATGGCTGACTGAAAATTGGAGCTGTAAAAACGGGTGTACTTTTGACTATGGCTTTTAGCTTATCGAAAGCCTCTTGACATTTTTCATTCCAAAGAAACTTGTTTTTCTAACTTAACAAGGTTGTCAGGGGTTCAGCAGTGTTGGAAAAATTGGAACAAAATTTCAGATAGTAGCCAGCCATACCGCATCAGTTGCTTCTTACTGACAGGCACAGGGAAATCAGAAATAGCATTCATCTTCGCATCTTTAGGTTTAACTTGACCATAGAAAAGTTATACAAGCACGGCAGAACTTACTTTTTGATGAATTTATTGTCAAATTTGCATCACTAAGTCTGTCAAAGAATTTCCGAATCGTTGTAAGATGTTCTTTCCAGGTGTCGTTGTAGATGATGACATCATCGATGTAAGCATCAACATTATCATGACTGGAAGTAATCATATTCAAATTTGGTGACGTACTTGGCATTTCCAATTTTATCGATACAGTCATCGATTCTTGGTAATGGAAATGAATCCGTTTTTGTCCCGCTGTTCACTGTGCACATACGGAAAGTTTTATCCGGTTTCAGAACGAGTATACATGGTGAACTCCATTCACTTTTATTGGGCTCTATAAAATCGTTCTCTAGCAAATACTGAATTTCTTTTTTCAAGTATTCTTGTTTGAGAGGGTTCATCCTGTATGGGTGTTGTTTTACAGTGTTTGAATCTACAATTTCAACGTCATGAAAAAATTTGTTCTTCTTTGTATGAATATCTGGAAAAAAGTGCTCATATTCGAATAATAATTGCTTAAGTTCATTCCTTTCTTCTAGTTGTAAACGCGAAAGACTTGTTATAAGTTTTATTTATCCCTAAATGAACAGCCAGAGAAGTTTCATGGGCCAAACTAAGTATTTCCTGACTGTAAGGTTTTGGAACTACAGTCTAATAGTTCACTTACCACTCGTCACTAGCAGGTTCTTTGAGAGGTCTCCATTTTCTCATAAGAATTCCATTTTTAATGAAGTAACATACATGTTCTTCTATGGTTTCAGTTTAAGTAATGGCTTTCTGAAACAAACAAACAGGAGATCTCAGGATCTTTCTCATGTTTAACGACAAGTGATTGTCGTTTATCACCCTGATTAGATAAAAGAGAATGAGTAGTTAAAAGAGGATCACTGTGATCAACACCTTTTGACTGATCTAAACAAGGAGTAGAAGTGACCTTATTAAAATCATAACCAATACATGTGTCAGCTAAAGGAATACATTCCTTATCAAAATCATTCTCAAGAGCTTTATTTGCCATAGCTCTCGTAACTGCAGAAGCTGGGTAAGAATCAGAGTATCCATTTTCAATAAGATCAACTTTATGATCTAAACAAGGCTTGTCAGATACAAGTGGATTAACCACAACCTTTTTTCTAGCTAGGTCGGTGCATTGCAACAAATGAATGACCTCCACGGGTAGGTTATACACCATACTGACTGTCACAGGTCCTGAAACTAAGTATGGTGATAAATTTGTACAATAGAGAGCAACATTAATAAAGCCGCACTCTACTCCCTAAATGAGAACACTCTCATCAGAACAAGACCTCTCAGACAAAGGCAAAGTGCCTGATAATGGAGGACTTTGAGAAGCTCTTGTATCCCTTAAAATTGTAAAAGGGACAGGATTGGCCAAATCACCCTTCGACATGAATGGTTCATAATTCTCCATAATAGAATCAGACTGGGGTTTATGGGACCCAACAAATGCATTGCTTTCAATAGATGACCGTGACATTGACCTCTTAGAATAAGTGTATTTTGAATAGGTCAATCTTGATTCTGATGCCTATATTTCAATTTGAAGCAATCAGAATTGACGTGTCCTTTCTCTTGTAATAGGTACACGTAGGTAGAGACAAGGTTTTAGAATCAAGTTTATCAGAAGCTTGATATTTAGAAATTCTGCCAGATTGAGTTTTAGAAGAAGGGGCATTAGGCTGAAAGACCGTTCTACCAGTAGACTACTGAGTGAAGGTCTTGCTTACGACAGGAAATTTATAAGTTAAGGAATACTCGTCAGCAGCAAGATCAGAATTTTCCAAGGATTTAATCTTATGCTCTTCAAGAAGAGTTTTAATATCATAAAGCAACTCTTCAAGTAATACAAGTTGTTTGAGACTTTCATAATCATGTTCAACCTTCTTCACTACTTACCATCTCACAAATGACTGCTTTTTTTCTTGCAAATTCAACATGAGTTTGTCCAGGTTCCTTTTTTTATCAAGTGTCTGAACTAAAGTTAGCTAAAACTAATGCTAATGTAATACTTTACATTCTATACAAACATAATTTACTTTTTAAAAAAAGTCGAATCCTGTGAAATAAATCATTACAATAAAATGTAATATAACGAAGTTTAACATATTTAACACTTGTTCAATGTTCGTTCAGTTACTGAAGTTTTTATAGAAATCATTTATTGCATAGATTAGCGATTTTTTACTTAATATTGTGATTTCCAAACGTGATAAGTTTGGGGATATTATTATTTTTAATTCCTTTTGCAAAATATCAATTATAGGTCATGTTGTACATGAAAGGAAACAAATCTTAGACGTTAAAAGGACTAGTGTACAATATATTGTTCTTTTTCTTGTTGTTCTTGTTATAGGGCTTAACGCATTTCCAGTACAAGACAGGTTATACTTGAAAATAATTAGCAAAGCTTTATAATAAAATATATATCGTCGACAAAAAGGGTACCTTTTTAAACTTAAACAGCTGTGACACTTCATCTAAAGACTTATATACATGTAATTTTATTTTATACATTTATATTTCATGTCAGTGTTACACGATACTTTTCTTTATGCATGTTAAGATTCTTGTATACTATTCATTAGTGTGTGACAGAGCACGCGCGTATGTGTTTGTGTGTTTGTCTGTGTGTGTTTGTTTATATATAGTCTTTACTTTTGTACGAGACTGTAGATTGCAGTGAGCTATAAATTGGTTGTTAATAAGTTTTTAAAGCAATATTAATAATAGCCTGTTTAAAGTTTTGGATAATTTCCCACTTGATATTTAGGCCGGATGAGTTTTGTTGCGATGTGTGGATGTTTTGTGATATGTGTCACATGGAAAATATTGTGACATAGATCGAGTATAAAAAATAATGCGACGTAGTATATAAGTAGGGAAAGTTGAACAATTGATACACTCTTGTTTCCTATGTTCTTGTTCTAATATCAGCTAACAGATTTATTTAATATTGTGATTACATATATTTTCAGACGATTCATTTGTTTACATTATTCATCGGAATTACTAAATGATCGTTGACTTTGTACTGAAATATTATTCTGGGACTATTGTGAAGTCATTGATAAAAAATTGACAATGAGTGTGATACGTCAAGAACGTTGGCACATAAATAAATTCAGAGGTATTGGTACATAAGCACATTATAAGCCCGAAATTCATTCCGTAAACTTTATTTTTTCATCTGTGATAGAAATATTTTTTGATTATTGTGGATTTAATTCACAATACTGTAAGTTCCTCTTAAATTTCCATTTTATAACTTCAAGATTTAAACTTTAAGTTTTATGAAATTTTGTTGGATTTTGTTTTTCTATTACTTAAACCTTACAATTGTAACACAGAATGTGTATGATATTTTTATTGGTATAGTCTGTGTAAAAGAAGACTCGTGACCTCTCAGAAATTATACATTACGCCCAAAACTCTATGTCAGATGTTGGTAAAATAAATTCGTAAAATTCTGACAATCAAGTTTCAAAACAAGCAATATTGTATTGGAATAAGAATGAGGTACAAGCAAAGAATATTTCGTCTACCACTTCACTAGATTCGTCTTTGGAAACATTGACAATGAGTAAGACTTAGGTTCAGGAAAAACTTAATCATTAATTAATGTATCGATGTACGTCACTCGAATATTAAAACGTGCGGATACCTATCGACCGCCCACCAAGGCTACCACTGACAAAGTTATGAACACCACATGATTTACAGGTACACTGCAAGCTTGACCAACCTTCAAGCGTTACCTAGGTGATAGCTAATATATATATATATATATATATATATATATATATATATATATATATATATATATATATATATATATATATATATATATATATATTTCATTTTAAATCATATCCTTAACACCTTACAACGACTTTTCATTGATTACATCCATAGTGATATATACAAATACGTCATATAAAATATATGCACATCAAACCAGTGAACAAGACATGTTGACCGAACGTAGGATTACCCATATAGCTTGTATGGGACCTATTTCGAACGGAGTCCTAGTTGTACGTCAAGATCTCAGGTTCAAAGTTCATTACGATGAACATAAACCAGAGTAAAAGAACAGGTTAAAATCACGTATAAAATGTCACAAGTCGTATAAATAACGTACAGAATTCAGTGACAATCAAACAAAATAGCACACAATCCAACCGGCTGGTAATTACTCAAAAGTGGACGATCATGGGATGAAATTTGGATCATGGGTTTCCTTGCAGGGGATTGGGGTATGTGCCGTAAATTAAATATTTGCTGAAGACATTGAGTTTTTTATTTACACACAAGGCAGTTACCATAAATCTTGTTTCAAAAATTTCAGCTGGTTTGGTTTAATTTAAATTTGCTTAGGTTTGCAATACTTTTAATAATGATAAAACGTTGCAATCTTTTAGTGAATGATAATAAAAGATTGAGAAAAAAAGATATCCACTCATGGTACTATAATGCTATAATTACTGCATCTAATTGAATCATCTTATATTTGTCTGTCCATTTGATACATAACCCTTGCATTCAGTGGTTTCGACTCATATTGCACAGCATGATCTCTATATAATTTGCTGTCAAGGTACCGGATCTAAACCACACATTTAAATAGTTTGAACTGCACCTAGACATAACTTTTGGACATTACTTTCGATAAAACTATAGGAAGCGTTCCAGATTGTAAATGGGACCCTTGAAAGAGAATAATAACAAAGATCAAATAAAACATATACAACGCAGGGATTGGAAACTCCGGAATACGTCAAGACATCAACCGCTCTTTAGTTCCCAATGTCAATTGACAGGTAAGATCACAAGTAAAGCTTACGCACTACAAGGTTGCAGATAGCTGCAATGTTTGTGTTCTGTTAAGAAAGCATCCTATATTTTCTATCTTTCCTATTTTAAATTAAGACCTTATATTTTGCTAACAATTTTAACGCATTATCTGGATCGAGATGCTTCGTATGTGGTGGACTACATGGAGAGTTTTCAGTCCCCTGAATAACATATACAATGTATAAACCAATCGTAGGTAAAAGTTTAAATTTGCTTTCAGTGCTCATCCATTCTAAAACTTGTTGGATTAAATATGGACTAATCTTTCAGCTCTGGGGGATTCTGCATGTAGACAAAACAAAAATTCGTTACATAGACGTCTTTTATAGATATCTCTTGTCGTTGTAAATTGTACACATTGACCTTCAGTCAATGCAATAAATTTATTTGACGGATATAATTTGCATGGACATTATATAATACCGGGATTGGAACCGCAGATAGTTGCCATATATAATTAATTCCCTTTTGGTATGAAAATGAGAATCCCTGTTGATGTTTGAGCTGTAAGATAAAGTGAACAGCAGGGAAGAATTTGTTCTCAGACAACAATTGTATCTTGCCAAGATAACAGGTTGAAGGCAGCTCTGACAGTGTTCTTGTGAACAACAATGTTTTTTTTTTCTACCTTACCTATTTCAAATGAAAGTTTATTATATTGTTATTATCAGAACCAACAGAATCCCCGACCATTCCATTCTGATGTACTGTTTGGTCATTTTATGATACGTGTGATAAAGATAACCTAATCTTTAATGAACTTTGATTTTCAATTTTAAAATATCAGAATGGGTAAATAAAGTAAATTCTTTGAGTTTAAATAAGCCGCAAGGTTTTTGTCAGTGACGTCAGGGAATATGAATGCAAACTTTATGAATGTATCTTCCATGCAACCTTTGTAAAGTAGTTAATGAAAATCTATGGTTAGAATTTTAAACTCATATTCAAACTTCATTGTTTGTCTTTCATTTTTTTTTTTACATATTTTACACCAATGCACATTTACCTACTTAGCAAGCAAGAGGTTACGTTTGTTTTTTTATGCTAATCATGAAATATATAAAAGTCTGGTTTACGAAATATGTGCTATGTATTTTTGTGCATCTTCGTACAAAAATGTACCATGAATGAGAGTAGCTGGACCCTTCAGTGAATTTACCATATTATCCCACAATGCACCAGAAACTTCATCTGCATAACAATAGGGAACAGGTGACATCTCCAGGTACGTTCTTCTCGGATTATTTATAGAGTCACAAAGCATGGAAAACTGACCGAGTTACATTATGTTTCATTAAACATATTTTATTGCTACAAATGTTAACAAATATGGTCGGGCTTCAAGCTTTCACAACTTAGAATAAGCCCTTTCCTACAATCGATAACAAATTTACATGACGGTGAATTTATATGATTTCATACAATTATACGGAAACATATATGATTCAGAAAAACAGGTATCAGGCAGACAGACAGACAAAATTAAAAAATTAATGATCGTCGCCGAATTTGGACAAGAGTACATGCACCAAAATGAATACAGTGGCAAAGATAACGACATGATATCTTTCTTTATTAAAATTGTCAGTAATTCATTGTGTACAGAAATAAAAAAATTTGATACAGTTTAAATATGTCAAGCGTTTTGTGTCTTTCATATATGTTGGGAACAAGTAAAATAAGCGAAATTAATGTTCATTGTAAAATCAGATGATTCATATAACAAATTATTTGTAGTAGCTTGTATATAGAGATGATTTATATATTGAACCAAGTTTCTCAGTTGTTCAGTATAGAATATACAAGTAAAGATGTGATGACATGCTTTTTATATCATCACCACAAGCACACAATGGGTTGTCTCTCAAATGATTAGGAAATTAATGATTATGTAAATTACTCGAGCATATAATGCAATAAAATACAATAAATACAAGTAGCTAACAAACAATGCAAATTAAATATACATAAGATCAAATATTGTAGTTTATTTGCTAATGTAGAGAAGCATGTTTATTCGTAAATCTTCTGGTAAAACTGGTCAACATTTACCTGTTTCTGATTGTACTTTTTCTAATTGAAGAGATTCTTCAGCCAGACAACTATCCAATAAAATAACAGTATACGCCAATAAAGAACGGATATATGTAAAATATAGCCTTTTGATGATCTTTCGGCAAAGTACTACATTTAAGTATTTATAAGGCAGTACTCACTTTTGAGGTCGACAAAAATATGTTATCAATATGTTTGGTACAGTAGCCTAAACGGCTGAAAGTTACACTAAATTTGTATGAACCCAACCAATCACAGCTTTACCAATCGTCAGTCATTTCCAAATATGTGATCTGTACAGTTTCATAACTATCATTGCATAAATACGCAAGAGAGAGGTCATCGTCTAAGAGTATAGCGGAGAGGTCGGCGCTTATATCGTTAATATACACACTAAATAATAACGGAATTGAAATAAGCTCTGTGGTACGCCAGTCGCAACATTCTGGTTACTTGATTCGTCAGTAGTTACAAAAAATGTTTGGAGCCTATTAGATATGTAGTCCAGTAATCGATCAGTAACAGAGACATCAATGTTATTGCACTTTAGTTTATGTATTAGACCTTTATGTCAATCAAATTCAATCAAATGCTTTAGAGACATCGCACATGATTACGCACATAACTATGGTACCTATCCATGACCTCAAACACAGTAGAATTCTTGTGAAGAAAACCGGATGGATATTTAAATATACGTTAATTTGACTGTAGATGTTTAAAGAGATGCTTAAATAGGTTTTCCATAGCATTCCCCAAGCAACTCAATAATGAAATAGGTACGAAAAATGAAAAATCAATGGTACTTTCTTTTTTATAAACGGGCATTACTTTCGCAGTTTTCTATGAAGGTGAAAACACGTTTTTAAACCAGGGACTTGTTGAATAGAATACAGAGTGGTTTAACTCGAAATTCACAGTTCCTTTGAACATATGGTGACTTTTATCCACGGCACATGCTTTGTAGGTGGGTAAGGTGTTGATTACATCAAGGACACCTTATTCTGTTACTAATATATTTGTTGGCTTTTTAATTATTTCATCTTGTACATTGATATTCGTGTAATCAGCTTTCGCTGTAGCAGCGAAAAGGGAATTAAGACAGTCTGCTTCTTCGACATTTGAAAATGATAAATTAACGAACCATTCACATCAATGCTCCATAATGAAGGCACTGATATTGAAAATCTTTCTTTGGCAAAGTGAACTGCACGCTTCCAATAATCATTAAAATTTACACCAATTAAATTAGTATTCGAAAAGTTATAATACAATTTTTCTTTGCTATTTGTTCCTGGTTATTGACTTTGTTATTTATCCTTATTGTACACTTCCCCATGACATGTGATACGACTCGAAGGTCTTAAACTAACTAACAGAAATAAGCAAATCCAACAAGGTTTGTGAAATTTAACAAATAATTTAACTAAGTTCAAAAATAACAATTGAATGGGAAATTATAGTATTATGAATTGAAACTTCTGCTTATATCCAAACGAATCGAGAATTCTGAGTGTTTCGCTTGAACTTCAGGTCTTGAATATACTGACGTACTAACAGATTTGAGTGTGCTAAAGTGCCAACAGTCTTGATGTATCACAATGGCAATGTTCAAAACTCCTTTGAATGAATTCACACTAATCGCGAAATGTTACTTTTGTCCAGTCGTATGAGCACTTAGTAATTGCAATGAATAATCCAAACAAATGTTTCATCTTAAGGTATATATAAACACAATATTAAATACGCATATAGACGGATAATTAAAATGAGAGCATAGGAAGAAGGGATTAATTACTTGTCCTACTCTTCGCTTTATATGCACACTATTGCTCTAGGTTGCAAAATTGTCCTACTCGAGCTCTGTTGCAATTATCCCAAACTTGTCAAAAGGTTTATAATTAAGATTTATTTTAAAACTCGTAAACACCTATTCATAGTTTCTTATGTAAACTTTAGTCTTAAACCAAAAGGAAGGGACACAATATAGACACTTGTATTATTACTATTGATAGCTTTTTGTTCAAGCATTCGCGCTTCCTTCTTGTTTTTTGGGGTTTTTTTTCGAATTTCTCTATCATACCAACATTTGTCCCCCAGTCGAACGGCTCCTGTGGGAAATACTATACGATCTTTAACTAAATAAATATGCAACGAAGTAAACGTTGCAGCGGCATCATTGACATCACATCAAGCCACTAACTTCGATGTCCGGTCTATATCTGTTATAAGATTATTTAATGTTTTGAAATCCACACCGTTACAAAACCATACTCTCTCTCTCTCTCTCTCTCTCTCTCTCTCTCTCTCTCTCTCTCTCTCTCTCTCTCTCTCTCTCTCTCTCTCTCTCTCTCTCTCTCTCTTACAAAACCATACTCTCTCTCTCTCTCTCTCTCTCTCTCTCTCTCTCTCTCTCTCTCTCTCTCTCTCTCTCTCTCTCTCTCTCTCTCTCTCTCTCTCTCTCTCTCTCTTGTAACAGGTGGAAGATTCATAATGCAGCTGAGTAAAGAAATGGGGGGATCTGATCATTTCCACTTGCATCAACGATATAAATCTAGAGTGAAGAACATGTTGTAGGAGATATAATAAAGGGATATAAAAGAAATGTTGCTGATACCGATGTTGATATGTAGCAAAACTCTGGTCACGCAGTATTGCAATATGCGAAAGATACAAGAAAAAGCGAACTAAGGATTATTATAACAGCAGTTTTACCGAGTGTAAAATGTAGATTGATAAACATCATTACAGTTCAACATTTTCTTACTAAGTACTATTCTAGCCAAGGAAAAACTCCGATGCTTATCGTGTATGAAATATCAGAACAAGTCACTACGTTCAGTATAATTAGCGGCAATTGCATGGCGGCTTTTCCTTCGCGCTTTAGTTCTACAGAAGAATACATTTAATAAAATATAACATCTCATATGCAATCTGACACGATCAAAAGTAGAAGAACAAATGAATGTAGACAAAATGAAGGATGGATGAATGAATAGAAACTGAGAGAGAACAAAAACAAAATAATATATAACTGTGTTATTTTGATTTGTGGTAATAATTCGCTTAAAAAGTCTGCAGCAAAATCTTAAAGAACATAATTAATAAGACAACGCTAGAAGAGAGAAGTTATTGTTCTGTGATTGACGCCATAATTTCAGTACATGATAAGCTATATACATGGCTACAAGTATAGTTGGTGGAGGAAGAAACCGAACAACTCTCAAGAAGAACCACTAACTTAGGGATAGCTAATTGGCAAACTTTCTTACATGCCCACATATGCCGCGCTCGAGACTCGAACCTACGCATACAGTGTTGCGATGGCAGTGATCGGTAAGTCGAACAATTTAGACCACTTGGTCATCCGAGGGTAGGTCCAGAGAGAGAGAGAGAGAGAGAGAGAGAGAGAGAGAGAGAGAGAGAGAGAGAGAGAGAGAGAGAGAGAGAGAGAGAGAGAGAGAGAGGATAGAGAGAAAGAGAGTGAGAGGGAGGGAGAGAGAGTAAGAGGGAGAGAGAGGGATGGAGGGAGAGATAGAGAAAGTGAGAGAGAGAGAGAGAGAGAGAGAGAGAGAGAGAGAGAGAGAGAGAGAGAGAGAGAGAGAGAGAGAGAGATAGAGAGAGAGAGAGAACATTCCGTGGTATGCACGTATTGAGTAAAACCTGAAAGTCACCATTACATTCAAAAAGGAAAATACTGGAACTTAGCTGAAACTTGAATTACCAAAACAAAAGAGCATTTCACCCATTCATCACCTGTATATCAATACAGTAACATCTGATGAAAATAATGATACATATTTCTATGAAAAAAAAGAAGAAAAGTCAGTAAAAGAAGGTTTATATGATCAGATCACCGCTCCTGTGTCACAAAAAGTGGTTATAGCGTCCGCCTAACATGCGGGAGTTCGCGGGTTCGAACTCCGGCCTAGTAATACCAAAGGCTTATAAAAGTGGTACAAGCAGCAGTCTCGCTCTTCATTAAGAGATCAGTGTTATGATAAGGTGGGGAATGATACTACATATCTGCGAAATAATGTCATATTTTATACATCGCTATATGATGCCACACTGCAGACATCGTAGAGATATGATTGAAACAGTCTTTAATCTACGTTAAAAATCCAACACACACACACACACACACACACACAATTACAAACATGAAATGCAGACTAATTATAATTCTAAAACAGAACCAGATAAGTAAATATTTGATAAACAATGACGGCAGATAAAAACATGTGGAACTAGATGAGATAACATGAATTTAAAAGCCCACAGGACTATTTAAAGCCAAATAATAGCTGTCGTTGCGCCAAAAAGTATTGTGTACTTACATTACTTTTTTAAGCGATCGGGTTTCACATGGGAAGACAAAACTTAAAATTGAATTATTATGAAGGTTCAGTTTATTTTGGTAACAATGACTGTATCTCCTTAGTCATTTCTAGGGACTTAATAGTTGTCCAGTTCAGTACCCTGAAAGGCAGATGGTGAAAGTGCTTGCGGGATATCGTCCAGGACATACATTTCACTTTGTACATTTAAATTAGAGTACAACAACGTTCGTCGAAGTTCTTTTTCCCCTATCATCGTCTTTATTATCAGATTCTCTATTGTACATAATCAATCGTAAAATATTATGTAACTCTATAACTTATTGTTATATAGTTCCATCTTGTAAGCGAGTGTTTGTTAAGACTGAAAAAATCCTGTCCCACTTGATATTGTTAAAATGGGTTTATTTATGGCAATTTTCAATTTTGTATTGTTGTTTATATTTTAAAAAATAATCATTATGGATAATATATTGTATAGCTCCTTTGATTCTACTAGAAAAATTAGAGTTTTTTTAAATTTGAAATTGCAAAACATTTGTTGAGGTTTTCTACTAGTTTTACTATAAAGTCATGCAATAGACAATTCATCTCCTATTAATGGACTGCAATTTATTGATAGTCGACAACACGAGTGTTTGGGTGACTTCTCCTTCGGTCAAGTTATTATACAAGATTTTAAAGATCGTGTTAATAAATTATCCCAAGGAATAGTAAGATAGCATATTTTTATGATCAACATTTCTGTCTTTTGAGCAGCAGCTAATAAAAAACCTGCATCGTTTTTGTGTAAACAAATGTTTTGCATCTCCAGATATGTATTATCTTTAAAGGTGATATTCAACGGTAGCATTTGGTATGCTGTTGTACAAATATGGGCCAGTTACGGTCATTTCAAGCACCATTTCATTCGACATAACGCAAAGTCTTGAACACAACCAAAACAAGACACAACGCTACTAGACTGTCCTGAACGAAGACGACATGTCGCCCTTTTGTAATATGTGTAATATTATCGTTCATTTACACAACCACGCAAATGTCATTTTTCATTATTAATTTGACCAGACAATGATAAGCGGACAATGACACGAGGTTATGTTCTGCTGACCTTATAATTTACCAGGAAGATCGAACTCCTTTCACATTTCATTTCTAGCGTTATCTATCACTAACACGAAAAACTGTTTTATCAGATAGGCTACCAAACAAGTGTATCGGGAATTCCCAAAATTACCAGAACATGAATTAAATATGTGCCTGTCAGATGCATTTATTATAAGTCGATTTTAGTTTTAATGAGATTGATTACTTTGATGTCCTTGTAACTGGTCTTTTACAGATTTGGTACATGCAACATAATCATGTATATATATATATATATATATATATATATATATATATATATATATATATATATATATATATATATATATATATATATATATATATATATATATATATATATATATATATAATAGTATTGTTTGTATTAAACTATTATTTCTGCCTATTATTATTAAGATTCTACTACATAATCCAGGGATAGCACAGTCTGTTCTGTCGGGTATATATCTATAATTATTTGTAATACAAAAAACCTATATACCTTGATTTCTTTCATAGGAATCTGGAACGACTGTGTATTTTTGGGTGATGCGTGTATGCTTAGTTGTGACGGTATATGGATTGGTGCGTGCAGGCAAGGCGATGGGTGCCATTTACTCGCGGACCTGGGTTCGAAATTCATATATGATTATGATTATTACCGAATTTCGAACCCAGGTCCGC